>JALBXZ010000071.1:0-212559 GCA_027580255.1 Therioaphis trifolii
CCTTGTTCTCAAAATAAATACAACGGGATATTAAGCAGAAGTATAAATCTGGGAAATCACATTTTACAATGATGATCGTATGGCCTACTCCGAGAAAAGCTGACTGTTGTGGAAATATGCGCTGTACGCATATTTAGACTGGTCATGTTAATGAGGGCGAATCCTGTTATTATTTAATATTTCTTATGATATGTTTCTGACTAATACATTACATTTCTTTACACATTTATGTAATAATAGATATGAGTAGGGCTAGGATTTATATGCATTTGCATGTTTTTTTCCTTAAGTCCAACTCGATTGTTTGTCAGATATGTCCACGATTTTGCTTACTCTCGTTTAAATAAAATCAATTTTTTTTTGCATATTTTTGTATATTTTGAACACAATGCATAGAATTGCATATTTATAGATTTTAAGGTTTTTTATTTTTTTTTTAACTTAAATTTTTAAATTTAAAATTTTTTGAAGACAAACATTTACAAAATGATTTAGCTTATTTAAAAAGTAATTTTTGTTTTCTCGTCCAAGCTATTACTAACCTAGAAAAAAGTACACTATCCCTTGACGAAGGTTTAAACACTATTTTAAATGTGAAAGATAAGATGAATAAATGTAACGGGAGAGCGGCAAACTTGGTAAAAACTAAAATGGATTTTCTGCTAAAAAAAAATAAGGGATTTAAAACACTATTAAAAATTCATCGGTGAATATGAAAATGAAGAAGATATTAATATTAATCTAACTCCAGGGAAAATCGTGTCTTTCAAATATGCACCAATAACCTCGTGTGATGTGGAAAGGAGTTGTAGTCAGTATAAATCTATTTTACGTTCAAATCGCCTGTCGTTCATATTTGAAAATTTGAAACAACATATCATAGTAGCGTGTAATAATATAAACTAATATTTAATGTAATTATATAAACTTATATTTAATGTAATAATAATAAATTACGAATTACGATAAAAAAATATATCTAGAAATAATAAAAATTTGTTTTTGCATATTTTGGTAAATCAAATGCATATTTTACAATTTGTTATAGCATATAAATCCTAGCCCTAGTGATCATATTACATCTTTAGATGTTGTTGGCTCTCGAAAACATGCGTATTAATATTATTTAATAATAATAATAATAATATGCATGTTACACCTCCCCACTAAAGAAATAATTTTGGGTTGACAAAATTATTAAGTCATTCCTTACAATTTTTCATAGTGATTTAAATGTTTAAGTGTTTACAATTGGTATAGTTATAGACTTAATGCTAAAGTTAATTAACAAGTTATTCTTTAATTCTAATTAACAATTTTTCACAATAATTATATAATCTAAAATATAGGTTAGTAATATTATAATTTACATGTGTGTGGTTAATTTCATTATTGTGATTATCTATGGGTTTTATCATCTTTTGTTCCTTTTTTTTTTCTAATTTTTTTCCAAGGCTTTCTCTTTCCTTTCTTTCGAATTACCACTACAGTATGCGTACATCTGCCTAGGTTTAACTATTTTAAGAATATAATTAAAAATACATTTGGTGTATATTACATCTGTTGCTGGATCGTGACACTGCGGCCCCGTCATGATTTTGTCCACATATTAAATTGTGACACTCGAGTAGGTTCAACATACCCCCATTTACTTTTTCAAAATGTCCAATGGGTATCGTGAACATTACGCGATTGTTACAATTCATATCACGTAAAACGAGATCATAGGTGTCATCATGACGATGGTGCATAGTAGTATTGTCTTATCTGTGTTGGTACTTTAGCGTCGGGTTTTAATTTAATTGAATGTTCTATTGTATTCGTACATTTTAATTTATCTCCTTCGAGATAGAATACATCTGAATATTTATCGCATAAATTAATAATTGTTTCTCGTTCGGTTTTTGTCATATGATCCGTTTTTAAAAGTGTCTTTATTTTATCTAGTCTATTTAAATTATCGTTTTCTATATTAAATGATAATATTTCGTATTTGTTTTCGTTGTTATATACTAATTTAGTTATTTCTGAATCGGTTAGGTTTCGGATATATTTAAAATGCTGATTAAAGCGTAACCATTTTTAACATTTTTTAAACTTTCGCTACAAAATAAATCTTTTGATAATTCTTGTTTTTTTATTAAAATGCAATTGTTATGGACTTTGGTGTCTGTAATTGGGATTTTAATTATAGTCTCTGATCGTGCGTTTATATTGTAACAATTTTTTATCGTTGTGTTAGTTTCATGATTTGTTAAAACCAATGCATTATTTGCGATGTCTATTATTGCTTTTGATTCTACTAAAAATGCTTTTCCTAATATTCCGTGTTTTAATATAGGACATAGTGGGCCTACTACTTCAAAGATTACATTTATATGTTTGTCGTTAATTATAATTGGTATATTAATTCGACCTATTGTTCGTATTAGTTGTTAGCTAATACCGAGAATTTTGTTAGTTTCATCGATGAATAAATTTTTATTTAGATATTGTAATTTAATTATGTTTATGTCTGCACCAGTATCAACGAGAAGATGTACCTAACTCGTCGATGTTACACGCGCTCGATTTACATGTAATATGATTATCGACTTGTCGTGGTCCGTCCGGGGTGTTCACGTCTCGGTGCGTGAGGGACGGGGAACACGAGCACAAAAAATATGTAGGAGCAAAAGCAAAAAAAAATAACCGATGACTTATTGCTCGCTAAGCAAATGTATTGAACAAATGAGCAAAAAAAAAAATAACAATAAATAGAAAAAAAAAACAAGTACTCAAATGTAAAACGATAAACAAAAAAAATATTTGTGAAAAATGAAATTATAACGGTCGGACGGAACGTCGCGTGTTTAACGTCGGACTCGAAGTGGACTGGTTTTGTTCCCGGCCCGGCGGCCGTCGTCGCGAACTTGCGCCCGCGTTCCCTTCTATTGATAGATGGGTAAGCGGGGTTCCGCTTGTGACGGTGTGTGCCGCGAGCTTGCGGCTGATAAAGAAATATCGACACGGCCGGTGGCATACGCATATTACGGATGCCGCACGGGACCGCGTCATACTCCCCTGCCAAACCGCCAGTCGTGGTAACACTCCAGCCAGTGTCTAGGGAAACCTGTTCCACCATGTGGGCCTTGTTTTGCCGAGGACGTCCTGACTTGTGCGGTCGGGTCACTCGGTAACTTGTGTCACTTCACTACTTCCCCTGTGAATTTGAGTACCCCCCACCTCACCAATGTTGATGTGGTGGGGTAGACGACCTCCGTGTTCACGAAATCCAGTCCTTAAGGACGGTCCGTATCACTCTAAGGTGTCTAGTCTTCTCTGGGGGATGTGGGTGGGGAGATCGTAAAAAATGAGGGTAGGTCCTCCTCGATTTCCTGGATCGTCATTAGGATCGGTCCTGGGTGGTCCAGAACCAGGCCGTCGATTTCCATCGACTCGACCTGGTTTCTGGATTCCCCTGGTTCGGGTTCTTCACCCTCCGACACCTGCCGATTCTCCGGCTCGTTGGGGACCTGCTCCGAGAGGGGTGGTGTTCCTGTTGCCGAGACCGACTTCTCCAGTCGGTACTGTTGGCTCGGGCCTTCCCTCTCAGCTCTCATTGTCGCGCGGGCTTCTCGTCTTTTTTCCCGGCGATGTTGTCTCCTTCGCTCCCTGGCTCGTTCCAGTGCTGCCTCCGTCTTCGCAGCTTTGGTGGTGCTGGAACTATTGGCGCAGGTTGATGGGAGGCAGGTTGGTTGGCGCTGGAATGGCCCCGTTCCTGGTTCACGCCACGCACCAGTGTGTTGTCACGCGCCGTGGTGGTCCCACGTGCCGTGTGGGCACCGCGTGCCGTGGGGGCACCGCGTGCCGTGCGAGAACCGCGTGCCATGGTGGCCACGCGTGCCGTGGTGGCACCGCGTGCCGTGGTGACACTGCGTGCCGTGGTGGCACCGCGTGCCGTGGTGGCACCGCGTGCCGTGGTGGCACCGCGTGCCGTGGTGGCACCGCGTGCCGTGGTGGCACCGCCTGCCGTGCTGGCACCGCGTGCCGTGGTGGCACCGCCTGCCGTGCTGGCACCGCCTGCCGTGCTGGTGGCGTTGCGGGACGTGGTCGTGGTGCGGGCCGTGGTGGCGCCACGGGTCGTTATGGGGCTTGCTCCCCTGGTTGGCTGCGTGGTGGACCGCAATGCCTGGTGGAAAGCCGCCATCTGGTCATCCTTACCCCGGTTGTACGCCGCCCACACCCGGGGGTCCTGGCGTAGTGTCTCCAGGGGCGCTGTCCGGATCCCCTCCGGTGTCCGGAGTTGACCCCGGGTGGTCAACCCTGCCTCCGCTAGGATAGCGTGCCCCCGCTCCAGGAGCATCGCCATCTCCCTCAGCCGTTCCTCTTGGTGTTGTTGTTGAGCCATTGCTGCCGTCGGTGTTGGGAGTGGAGTTGAGATGACCTGTAAAGCGCGAAATTATGGGGAGGTACTAGGTTCGACTAGTCCCTGTTGTTCCATATCCCTAATCATCTCGTCGATGATGGCCTGTTTGGTGGGTGGGTAGGGGTATGGTTTGAGTGCTATTGGTGTTTGGTTCTTAAGGAGAATGTCGTGCTCAATCAGTTTGGTACGTCCAACCCTATCGCATAAAACGTCCGCATACTTATTCAGTATGGCGGTGAAGTTTGCGCGCGTTTCCGGGTCTCCCGTAATTTCCAATGCTGAAAGATCTGGGACTATGCTGGAGCCGTTTGTACGGCCTTTCCAGCATGCTGTGGTTCTCCTTCTAGAACCTAAATGGATCGTGCATGTGGCGTAATCCCAGGAGACTTCGTTATCAACGAGAAAGTCATGTCCTAGTAAGATTTCGCAGTACAGACCGTCCAGAATCGCTGCTGTGAAGGGGATGTTTAGGTCCCCGATTCTGGCTTCGAAGGCGGCGGTACCACTTGTTGAAATGGTATGTCCATCCGCCATTCGGACAGTGGTGGGTAGTTCATTTTGGGGAATTCCAAATTTTTGGGCTATGGTTGGACTTACATATGACTTTTGGGCCTGTGAGTCTAATAATGCTGTTACGAAGCCTGATCTAAATTCGAGTTCGACAGCTGGTGTCGGAATTTTATCGGGGCATGTTCGTTTAACGTTAGAAGATGTGGGTGGTTCGTCTGAGCGGGACAAATGGTTCTTAACCGCGAGTTCGGGACCTTGGTTTGCGATGTGCACCGCTAACACTAGATTTTCCGTCCCGGTTGCCTCTGTGCTCTGAGAACACTCCACTGGGAGTCGGACTCGAAGTGGACTGGTTTTGTTCCCGGCCCGGCGGCCGTCGTCGCGGACTTGCGCCCGCGTTCCCTTCTATTGATAGATGGGTAAGCGGGGTTCCTCTTGTGACGGTGTGTGCCGCGAGCTTGCGGCTGATAAAGAAATATCGACACGGCCGGTGGCATACGCATATTACGGATGCCGCACGGGACCGCGTCAGACTATTGTCGATAAGATGTGAAAACAGTTTCATACTGTTCGTTCATTATCTGTTGTTCGTCGTAATTGTCGGTCGCGCATTGAATTTGTTGTACCGTACGCGGCGCGCGTTGCGTGTACGGTGTGGCGTTACCCGCATTAGAATTTTGACGTGCGGCGTCGTTTTGTCTCGAGTAGCATACGTCCATATTGTGACCTCGTTTGCCACAGTAAGAACACATTTCGTTATCATTGTTACGTATGGGAGGCCTACTGTTTTTACAATTTTTATCAATAATATATGTATTCTTTATATCGTCATAATATTGATTTACGGGAGCTATACGGAAGACCAAATATTCTGTCATATATAAGGAGCAAAAGGCTCGAATGGCTAGGACACGTATGGAGGGTAGATGGCCGAATTATTAAACAAGCCATGATGGCCGAAATGAGAGGTAAAAGACCTCTGGGCAGACCCAGGACAAGATGGAAAGACTCAGTTGTGAAGGATCTAAGAGTACTCCAAGAAAGGGCTCAGCTAGACGTAGCCTACGATAGAGAAGAATGGAACAAGTTTGTGATGGCAGCGTTGGACCTCAATGGTCCCTTAAGCTGTATATGATGATGATATCGTCATATGAAATTATCTCATTACCTTTTTTAAATGTACATCCAATTAAATTATTTCTAACACTTTTAAAAAGATGCGGAGTATCGAATAAAGCAACGATTTTTTTATCGCTGACAAAAAAATATGGATGATCAGGTGTAATATTTAAAGATTTTAGTGCGCTTTGATTATTTGTCCCTTGATCACACACGATCACTTTTGACATAGCCCTACTTCAAATAGCTCTTGTAAAACATTAACTATAATACTTTTTAAAATTGTGTGTTTCACAGCAGAATGTGCAAGACAATATGCAATTGGACATTTCCAAGTAGTGTATAATCCTCTAGCCATAAAAACTAATGCAGTATTAGCACTTTTACTTGTTCGCCCAAATGTACCCAAATCTTCAAAACCTTCTACAAAATCGTCACTTTTTGAATATTCTAAGAATTCTTTAATTGAAATTTCATCAAAACATATACTACATGCTCTTTCTTTATAACTTTTTAATTCAAATTTTTTTTTCAAATGCCCAAAAAATGTTTTATTCATCCCTGGTAAAAATTTAGATTGTCCAATCCAATAACGAATTGTTGAAGGAGCTGGTAAGTGAATTTTTTGCAGTCTCATAAAGTTATATGCAGTAGGACTTTTATAAAATAGTGAGAGGGCACAATTTTTTTCCTCTAGTGTCCATTGCCGACGTTTAGTTTTTAACTGCATTGTAAACATGACTTTAGAACAATTTGATGCAAAGGGGGTAGCGGGTCTGGCGGCCCCCACCGAATCTGGTAAAATTGTTTAAAAAATCTTGAAGAGGGTCGAAAAACAAGCAGTATAAGCTTTTTACCGTTATTATAACCCCAAATGAAAACACAGTAATGGCGAAAAATATGATTTTTTGTGATTTTAATATTTTTTATTTTTTTTCAACCAGTTTAATTTATTTTTAAATGGTTTAAACGTAATTAAAAATTTGTTTTGGATGTGTGGAAGTCCCCTGAATTTTTTCAGATTTTTTGGTCAAGTAAAAACATGTGAATTTTAGGTTTAAATGCGAAAAAATCGTGAAAAACACGTCATTTTCAAGATTTAACCCTCTTGTTTTTAGGGTTGTTTTCATTTTCCCGAGGGGTGCTGTATAGTATAGATAGCGGCAATCGTCCTCTTTCGAATGCAGGAGATTGGACTCAATTTGGTCAATTCTGGTGAGCGGGGCGATTTTTTGAAAAAAACTCGAATTTAAACAGACCGCTTCTTATTTAGCAGAATTATGTACTGAAGATGGAGTTCTTAATATGCATTACTTGTTGGAAGATAAATCAATTTTGAAATGCGAAGTTCAATCGAGGCACATAAGTCGGAAAAAGTACAGGTGTTACGTAAAATACGTTCCTAACGCTATTGGAAGATGTGGTATAGAAGAATACGTATGCGATTGTGCGAATGGCCTCAGAACTATCGGTTGTTGTGCACATGTGGCCACTATCATTTACTTCTTAGGGCAGGCGAGATATTTGTCGCGAATTATTCGTCCAGCACAGATTCTCACAAATCTTTTCTCTGTTCAAAGCGTTGAACCTGTTATTGAAGAAGATAGTTACGAGGATTAAAACTGTAAATTTGTTAACTTAGCTCAGTAAAAAAGTATTATGCTATTTTATATTACTGTGTGACTATTACGTAAGCTTGAATAAAATATGATTTATACCAGAAAATTTAGTTTCATTGATTATATTAGTTGAACACGATATTAAAATTGTTTAAATGCTGTGATTCAATGATATTTTTTACATTATCAAACCTGTGTTAATAAATATTTATGGGTGAATTTGTTGTCAAAACATTTTTTTGACATCAAATTCGTGATCAGTGACCTCAAAAACCCCTATAGAGATGTATTTTTATAGCAAAGACGCATTATACCAAGTATGCGCCGTAATTTACCGAAAGTTGAAAATTCGAGTTTTTTTCAAAAAATCGCCCCGCTCACCAGAATTGACCAAATTGAGTCCAATCGCCTGCATTCGAAAGAGGACGATTGCCGCTATCTATACTATACAGCACCCCTCGGGAAAATGAAAACAACCCTAAAAACAAGAGGGTTAAATCTTGAAAATTAAAAATAAATTAAACTGGTTGAAAAAAAATAAAAAAATAAAAATCACAAAAAATCATATTTTTCGCCATTACTGTGTTTTCATTTGGGGTTATAATAACGGTAAAAAGCTTATACTGCTTGTTTTTCGACCCTCTTCAAGATTTTTTAAACGATTTTACCAGATTCGTTGGGGGCCGCCAGACCCCCCTTAACCCGCTACCCCCTTTATGATTTTTAATTATATGTTGAACTGAGTTTTGACTTTTCAATTTATTCAAATTTTTTCTCAGTCTACAAATGATTGAATTTTTAGAATGGACTGTTTTATTTGAATGCTCTATTTTTAATTTGAATTTTTTTTTCCTTGGTGTATCAATATTAATAGAATCATTACACTTTCGTTTTAAAATCAGTGGTGTTTCCATTTCAAGTAAATCTGTAGTTCGTTGCTTTTTAGGTGTTACTGGAGATGAGGGACTATTAAATACCAAATCATGCATTCCAACAGTAGATCTCTCATATGTTTTAGTTGGTGTCAAAACTTTCAGTGGCGTCGTTTTTACATTTGGGTTCAGATTAGACCCTACATAGTATATAAGATATACAAATATTAAATAAACCGTTTAACTTAAACATTCGAATATTAAGTATTTGAATAAATATACAATAAAAGCGGCTCAAAATTGTAGTTCTCAAATAGTAAACATTAAGTGCACTGTGCAGGCATGGATACAAGACTTCAATATCGTTACACTAACGGCAATACCTCGTATCTACATTTTTATGATTTTTCAGGAACAACAAAAAACAGAATAAATATTAATATAATGACATTTTAAATAAATTTAGACAATATTTACATAAAATGTATAGTTTAATCATAATAATATGTGGCAAAAATAACATTTTACCAATTCATGTGAAGTTAGTGTGGATACGTGGAATTGCCATGATATAATGTGCAGATACAGGCTATTACCTACCTAATAAGTTTATTTTTGCATTTTAAACTATCTATAATAAAATTGTATAATTTAATAAAGTGTTATTCATTGTGAGGTACTTAAAAATAGGTTATATATAGGTTATTGTATATTTGTATCAATAAAAAGTGCTTGGCGTTTAACTGAATTACCTACTTCAACTTCAATACTTAATTTTCTAAATAACTTTTTTGCTGTATTTGGAATAATAAAATAACTAATGACATTCATACCATTATTTTTAGAGTAATAACAAAGTTTATAACTTTTTTAACAATTCTATGAAAGACATATTAGTCAATAAGATATTTTATACAAAATATAACAGATATACATGTTTGAAAATAAAAAAAACAATCAGAATTCTAACGATATGAAATTTACTTAAAATTGATAAATAAAAATAAAATTGCACTTGCCTTAATATAAAATAAAACAATTAACAAAAATTTATGTTAATTAATTTTAACTGGTTTAAACTGTTTTATACATATAATAACAAATATATTTTTTAATATTAAAAAACAGTCACACTTCTAATTATATGAAAAGACTTAAAAATAAAAATTCACTTGATATTATAAAATAAAATAACTTACTTAAACTTAGGTTATTTTTCCTAATGGAATAAAAATTAATATTAAAATACATAAAGATAAAATGATTCAGACTTCAAAATTATAAATCACATAGCTGTACTTGTCTTTTTTTAAACTCAGACTTTAAGTCCCTATCTTCAGTCTTTACTTTAATAATATAAACAAAATATTTACACTACATACTAGGAATATAATACAAAATGTTAACAATGAGACTATATCTTAGCAGCTTTGGTTTTGAAAGTATTCATATGGGGTAATGTATCATAAAAGGAATGTGTGTCTATGATTTTTTTAATTTTTGCAAATCATTCCATTTGGATTTGGTTATAGGCAAAGAGCTTTTGTATAATTTTGGAAACTGAAACTCTCCTTCGATTTTATTGCTTAAATCTTGGTAATTTTTCTTTCTAATGATTTTCCTGGGTATTTCACGGTATGAACGGTTTATAGTAAATTTTAAATGTTGACGGATCATACAACAATGCTCGAATATCTTTCACTTCTGGTTCACCTTTACTTACACCTGGCCTAATTGATGTATATTCTTTTAGTGACTTAAAGTCATAGAAGTAATCATATTTTAGTAATACTGCTTTATAAGCGTTCGGAAATTTTCTAGCTTCAGTAGTTATTCTGATATAATCAGAAGGTAGAAATATATCTTTATTGCAAAGTTTTCTTTCTATCATACTATGAGTGCTGTCACACTCCATTTGGGTATGGCCTTTTATTTTAAAAAAAAAATGCTCAATAGTTACATTTTGATGTTTGTAAAATTGAAGAAGTGCATTAGACATAATAATATTTCTATTTTGATAGCCACAACCGTCTGAATAAATTATAATAGGTATTTTTTTAACACATACCGCTGTTAAATGCTTAATAAGTATAGTAGCAAACACTGAAGCTTCCAAGTCGCCTTCACCCTCATGCCACCAATAATTATAACAATCATTATTGGCTAAATTGTAAATAGTAAAGTTGTGGCACTTAAGTTTCATAGAGTAATACAAAGAGCTGGCTTTCAAAGATGGACAAAGTTTAACAGCTTGCATATCCATAGTAAAACAATAAACTTCATTTTTTTGTGCCCTACTTTTATCTAACTGTTTTTCTTCTCTAGCACTTTCTTTGTATGCCATGTGTACTGCATAATCATCTTCACTTATTTGATTCATTTCATAACATGAACAAAAATCACACTTATCTTTACGAGGGCTAAAGATGGAAATTGTGTTGACTTTCATTTGATTATTAAAATAACATTTGCTAAATGATTTTAATTCATCTTCATTGCATTTTTTGGTATAGCATTCATAAATTTCTTGAAAACTGAAGAATGGACCTTCTAAGTACAACCTCTTAGATCTTTGTCGATAATAGTGTGAAGGAATTTTTGGTAAACTTTTAAGCCAGTTATTGAAATGTTCTACACGGGTATGTAGAGCACTTTTTCTTGCCAAAGACTGAGGTGATATCTCATTAATAGTTTTATCAAGAGAATGCTTAGAATTTTTTGGAAGGCCATTAGTAGATTCTCTAATCCAATTATGAAGCATACACTCATTTAATCCAAGTGTTGCTAAAAACATTTTTTTACAAACAGTTACAGGAGGAAAATCTTTATACTTTAAATTATACTCATAAGTATTTTCCTGTCTACTATCATCACTGTTCCCTTTAGTAGATCGCTTTGTTTTTATTTTATTAACCAAAATACATGCTAGTGTTTTCTTTTCTTCCCAAGAGGCTTTCCAAAATGTGACAAAAATTTCTAACCTTTGTGTCTCATCAAAAGTGTTACAAAATCTATTTTTTGCTTTTTTACAATACCGAGACAAACACGTTGGTTGAATATTCCTTGGTGGTCTTAATTCATTATGACTTACTACTGACTTTTTTCTTTGGTACCCAATATTCACCATTCTCAAACGTTTTGTAGTTTCTCTTTTCCACTTATCAGGCTGAGGTATTATATTATGACGCTTTTCACAATTTAAAACATTTTCTTCACTATCCCCAACAATAAAATTTGTCATTTAATTCAAAAGATTCAACATTTAAAGAATAATTTTGTAAGTTTTCATTACAAACAACCAAATTATTACCAAAACTAAGCTCTAAACTATTGTCAACAACATTTTTTGATTCACACTCAACATTATATTGTGGGTCTTCATAAAATAATATATTATTTGATTTATTTTCAACAGAATATTGATTATTATCAGGATACATATTTTGTGTTTGTAATAGCAGACTGTCATCATTGTTTACAACATTTACATTACCCAAATTGGCCAGGTCTGTTTTAAAATCTTCAAACACAAACTCTGCAGCAGATAAAAAATCACTGAATGTTTGATTTCCATGATTTATATTTGGCTGCACATTTGAATTTGTTTTGACATATTACTTGTCTACGAAATAACAAAAATATATTCAGTAAAAGTAATTTAATATAGTAACATAGTGTAGCATATTAAGGCAAATTTCAATAATTTTGTAAGTACCTTTTCTGGCGATCTGTGATACCACGTGCAGATTATGTCAATAACACGTATCTGAACCTAAATTAAATGTGACAATATAAGCATAAATTAACTATTTAATAGCATAATTATTATTCTAGATATCAAACAAATTCATAAGTAAATTATTAGACGCGTAATAATATAATTACCTGATATTAAATAACTAATTATAGACGTTGAAACGAAGTCTTCGCTAAACGTAATGTAAAATTGTGCAGATACGTGTTATCACATACACAAATGAGATACGCTGTATTACTATTTTGTAAATTGGAGGGAAATTATCAAGTATATCACAAAAAACATATGAAAATAAAATGAGCGCAAAGAGATTACAAATAATTTGATACCAAAACCTAATTTTCGACAAATTTGCAGATACGAGGTGTTGCCGTTAGTGTAACGATATGGGGGAAGGTGAAAAGACAAAATCAAATCTAAATATGCAAACAGTTCTTAATATCTTTGGTATATTTATAGTTTATGGGTCACCTTAAATTTTTACAATTTTTTTTTTTTTTTTTTGAAATCCGTGTAAATCAACGTTTTAAAAACTATGATGAAAACCAAATTTGGCGCTCATCATTAGTTTTCGAGTAATCACCATTTGAAAATTAATATATTTACGGGATTATGCTAAATACAATATACATATCTTTTAGACTAAATATTCCATCAAATGTGGTCTCTGTCGTACATTCGGGAGTAAAACGTATAGCAAATTTATTGTAAATTGGCTTGATAAAAAAAAGTGTATAAAAACTAAGTTTTTATTTTGTAATTTTTGTAAAGTTCAAAAATATTAATTTAGTTATAAAACTTTAAACATTTTTTTTTGAAAAATGTATTAGAAAACACTTAGTTAATGAAAATGTTAAGTTGAATCATCGTTTTCAGAATATTACTCCATGAAATGGAATTTTCATGGTTTACAATAGAAAGTTATTTGTTTTTTTTAATTTTAAGTAAAACATAATATATTTATAATAAAAAAGTGTAGTCTTAGCCTTGTGAGTCTTATACAAAAACTGAAGTTTACGCAAAAAAAATCTTTAATAACACGACTACACGACTACTGTTTATAACAAGACCTGCACAAATATGTGTGTGTCAAGCCTTTGAAATAGGTACCCCCATATAGGTAATTATATCATTACAACATTTATTTATTATCTAAAATAATTGTTGAGTAAAAATGTTTAAATTTTTTTGTAATATTCATAGAAATTATTTTTTTTAGTGCCTTTACCTCCTGATGAACTAGGATGATCATCAGAATTAAATTTATATGGATCGGCTGTTTTCACTAATTCATAAATGAGTCGGGAGAAAAATGCTCTGCACAAAGATATCTGTTATAAAGCTGATTTGTGTCAAGCGATAACAAGGTAGCATTGCCTGAAAATATCAGTTGTGTTAAGATTAGGAGTGATATTTTAGTACACATTTTGTATAGTTCATAATTATTTCTCACCCGAATTTAACATCCAAATTTCTTGTCTATAATCTTTAGGAAAACGAAACATTTTTAGCTGTGGAAATTTAACTGTGTTTTTATTACAGTTCAGATACTGACATTTATTGCCTGGCATTGTTATAATTTGAAAAAAATATGTTGAATAGTAGAATAGTTCACTATACGGGTCGCACTATAGGATTTATAGAAATAAGAAAATATTAAATAATTTTTTTAATTGTATTCATTATAGACACACTTACAGGTTATTTCTATTATTTGAAATAAGTTTTAATAATTTTTTAAATTTTAAATAAATTGCGAAAAAATCAAATTAATTATTTATAATAATTTGTCCATTAATATTGGCAGCCACGGGCCGCGAGAAAAAAATCTGGTCACGTGTTCGACATGCCTTATACAGTGTGCGGTGTGTACAATACAGTCTAGTGTCTATAGACTGGTCAGAGTATCAGACGGTAGAGATCTGCGCGGTGCGTCCCGGCATTCGGTGTGATTGTCATATACTCCCTCCATATTTTCTTTATTGCCAGCAAACTGTCTGCAGCGCTCCATAGCGGTCGCCAGCACTCACTTGATCAACATATATTCCCATAGCATTGCTTATCTGTGTATTTGATAATCAATGGTTGTTGCGCATTTTTGTTATAAAATTCGCGATTATTATAGTTAGTATTATTATTTAATCTCGGATTAAAATTTCTTTGATTTGGATTACGCTGTTGTGCGTAATTATTATTATAATTTTGATTAGGTGATATATTTAAACTGTTTTCTGTATTTCGTGTTAAACCATCGATAAAGTTATCTCTAGTTGTTTCCTCTGCTAATTCTAACTCTTCCTGAATAGCAATTGCTTTTGCTTGGTCAAGTGTTTTTGGGTCTCTAGTGCGTACTGTGTTTCTAATCGGTTTAGTGGTGGCGGTACCTAGTGGGTAGGCTTCGGTCCACCTGCTAAAACAGTCGGTCGCTACTAGTATATACGATTTTCCCCTACTTGTACGAGGGTAGGGGCCCATGAGGTCTATACTAATAACTTCCCAGGGTTGTCGGGGTGTTCTGGTAGTTATCGGGTCGTCGGAGCGCGCGTTGAGTGGCTTAGTACACGCGCAAACATGACACGCGCCAACGTATGGTCGTACGTCGTTTTTCTGACCTTTCCAATAAAACCGTTGACGAACCGCCCGATACGTTTCTTTCCAACCGGGGTGGTTGGCTAAAACGTGGTCATGATACCTCCAAATGATTTGTTGTGTTTTGGATTTTGGTATCACGACGAGTTGTTTTACTACATACGATTTTTGGGCCTGCGAATCTAATAACGCTGTTACGAAGCCTGACGGAAATTCGAGCTCAACCGCGGGGGTTGAGATTTCGTCCGGGCGTGTTCGATTATCGTTACTAAACGTAGGTAGTGGCGGAGAGCGGGACAAGTGGTTCTGAACCGCGCAGACAGATGTATGGTGTACGGTGTTACCCGTCGGAACCAAAACATCCGTGACGATTGCCTCTGTGCTCACCCGACTACCTATTTTGGCAGACTGACCTAACGCGGGGGTGTGCGACGTGATGTGTATCGCGCCTCCGTTACCCGTGGTGGTAAACGCCCCTTTCTCTGTTGCCTTTGTCCCGTATCCTATGGCTGCCCCTACAGCCGAGTGATGTGGACGTGGCATACCACCAATGGGGTGGTATTCGTCCTTGGTGATGGGGTGGTGTCTGTTGGGGGTCTGAGAATGGGCGCCGTTAGGTGTTGTGTTGTCCGCGTTGAACGTGGTGTTCGCGGACGTGGCGGAAAAAATTGTGGAACGTGTGTTGCTTCCCGAAAAACTTTTCCCTCCCGTAATACCGAAACTACATGATGATGGGGGGTTTGTGTTGGAGTCGTAAGGGTGGACTAAACACTTCCGGCTCCCCCGCCGTTTCCCGACGTGGTCGGGTTGTGCTGGCACTCGCTATGCCAGTGTAATTCACCGCAGAACGAGGCAGTACGAGGGATCGACATCGGCTGCGCGTAAAGGCGGATTTAGACGGGAAGAGTTTCTCGTATCAAGTATTCGAGAAACTGTGCCTGTCGAGAAAATCATAACATGTAAACAATATGTACGATTATCGTAACTATCATGCGAGTAACCTTTCGAGGAAATTGCAAGGTGGAGATTTAGACGAGACGAGTTTCTCGTACCTAGCTGTCGAGAAACTGTTGCCGCCGAGGAAATTGAACCTTCGAGATTTTGGGCATAGTGTAAAAATGAACTTCGTACGGGAAGGTGTTCTTGTTGTGGCTGATATTTTACGGAAAGAATTGAGAAAAATTGAAAAAGAAAAAAGAAAATTTGAAAAAAAAGAAAATTTGGGTGAATAAATGGGTACAAAAGCGTGACACACTTGGTGCTTCACAAACGCTTTGCAAAGAATTACAAATCGAAGGTAAATTTTAACACAATTACATTTATAATTATTTACATAAATAAATGAAATCACACGTATTTATATAAAAATGATTGTTTATTCAAATTAAGTCGGTGTAAAGAAAAGCCAATGGCATAGAACTTTGATTTGAGAAAATTTAACTTTGTGTAAATAAATATTAATAAAAATAATATGTGTAAAAATACAATAATACTTTGTTTTTGAGTATTATATAATTTTGATTTGCCCACAAATAAATAATTTATTTTATTAAAATTTACCTATTATTTATCTAAATAAATTATGAGTATTAACTTTTTAAACAAAATTTAATTTAATTTTTAATTTTAATTTTTTGTTTACAAATCGAAGACGAAAAATATTATAGAAATATGTTTCGTATGTCAAAGGACCAATTTGAATATTTATTAGAGAGAATCAGCTCTCGAATACAAAATCAACATTCAGTTATGCGTCAGCCAATTTCATCTCGCACGAAATCAGAAATAACACTAAAATATTTACAGGAGACAGTTTTCAAACATTGTCGCAATTTTTCAGAGTCCCAACGAGCACTATTTTTGTCCCACTATTATTTGTTAGTGATAGATAAAATGTGAGTAGGGACCGATTTTTTTTTTTACATTTTTTGGCATTATTATGTTATTTTAATGTTTCAAATGGTCTTTTGAGGTACTAAAGGTATAACCTACCTACATTATTTATATGGTTCTTCATTTTTTTTGTCCTTTTTGTTTAACAGTCCACGATGCCGCGTAAATATGTTCGAGAACTAGGTACAAGGACCTACGTAAATTATAAGCCGGAAGTTTTAGAGAATGTTTGAGAGCCATTACTACAAAAACAATGACTCAACGCGCAGCCTCAGCACACTTCAATATACCAAGATCGACTATCAAAAATAAACTTAAAAAAAAACACGGTAAGAACATTGGCCGTCCTACAACTTTTAGTGCAGCTGAGGAAACTAGCTTTGCGCAACATTGTACTAAACTGGCAGATTTCGGGTTTCCCTTAATCCCCACGGATTTAAAGTTGTCCATAAAAACTTATCTAGATTCCAAAGGTGTTCGTGTATCACGATTTAAGAATAATACCCCGGGTGATGATTGGGTCTCCGGTTTTTTAAAACGACACCCAGAACTATTGGTCAAAGTTAGTTCGAATATAAAAAAAAGTCGTGCAAAAATCACTGCCAATGATATAAATAATTATATGGACCGTCTCGAAAAAAATTTAGCTGGTATTCCACCCTCGCGCATTTATAATTACGACGAAACCAATCTTACAGACGACCCCGGCAATAAAAAAGTCTTATGTAAAAAAGGGACAAAATACGTAGAACAAATTTGCAACAGCACTAAGAGCGCTATTTCGTTAATGTTTTGTGGTAATGCGGAGGGGCATTTAATCCCTAATTACGTCGTGTATAAAGCGGAAGCATTGTGGACCACATGGACCGAGGGGGGTCAACCGAACACGAGATACAACCGTAGAAAAAGTGGTTGGTTCGACACTAATATTTTCCAAAATTGGTTTGAGACAACTTTTTTAAAAGAAGTCCAAGGTGGTGGCCCTTGTGCATTAATAGGCGATAACTTGGCGTCCCACATAAATGAACGCGTGATAGAAATATGTGAAGCTCACGAAATCAAGTTTATTTGTTTACCACCAAATACTACTCACATTACACAACCCCTCGATATTGCTTTTTTCCGCCCGATGAATGGGGCTTGGAGAAATATTTTAAGGAAATGGAAAAAAAAAAATGGGATCTTGTTTTACAACTCTACCAAAAGATTTATTTCCCAGACTCCTGACCAAATTGATGGAAAAAATTGATATGAATAAAGCCGAGAATTAAAATTCTGGTTTCATCAAAGCTGGCATCTACCCCTTAAACCGACAAAAACTTTTAGACCGGTTGGCAGAAAATAAAGGGGAAATGTTCGACCAAGACTTAATAGGCAATGCCTTTCTCGACCGCATTCAAAAAGAACGTGACGATTTTATTGGTGTAGGTGGAAAACAGAGAAAAAAAAAATTACAAGTGTCACCCGGCGACAGTATTTCCGTCGAAGAAATTCGAAAATCACGCGGAATATCAAGACCTTCAAATGAAACACTTCGACCAAAAAAGAAGTTAAAGTACGCTGAGTTATCTTCCTCGAGCTAATCCGATATTGACGGTATTGACACTTTATTAAATGACAGTGATGATATTGATCTTGATCCTGATAGTGACAGCGAGGATGTTGATAATCTCGATCAGGCTGTCGCCGAAGCAGAGGAAGAACAACAAGCTTCGAATTACAACGTTGGCGATTTTGTTATTGTACAATTTGAAAACAAAAACTTTCCTGGTCGTATTATATCAATTTTCGATAAAGGCGCCAAAGTAGATTGTATGGAGAAGTTGTCAAAACAGTGGAGGTGGCCGTCCAAAAAAGACTGTATTGACTACGAATGGAGCGACATAATACGCAAAATTCAGCCACCGTTATTGTGTAAGCGCAATTTTTTTAGAGTACCAGACCTTGAAGATTTTGTCTGATAACCTTTCTTCTTTATTTTGTTTAAAGTAAATATAAATTTATTAAGTAAGAACTATTTTTTTTTAAATTTAATGTATTTGACGAAGAATATAAATTTTTTTTTCAATTAAAAGGCTGTTTTATTTGTTCATTTAGCTTGTTTTATCATAAAAATTGGTTTAATCTAATCTCAAGAACTTGCTGATTAATTTGGCATAGGTTAACTTTAGCCCAAAGTAACAGGAACGAAAATATATATAGGATATTGGAGGTGGGTTAAAAT
The DNA here is from genome assembly GCA_027580255.1 of Therioaphis trifolii. NCBI lineage: Eukaryota > Metazoa > Arthropoda > Insecta > Hemiptera > Aphididae > Therioaphis > Therioaphis trifolii. Next base: position 18,992 of record JALBXZ010000071.1, read on the forward strand.
TCCCCCATTGCCGGGAAACATTGGCCCAGATTTTTGGAAAAGGCATGTCCAGACCCCCACTATTACGTCAATATTTTTTTTATTTTCATTTTTTAATTTTTTAAATGGCGCAAAGTATCCCCGGTTTACGGTGTGTTTTCTAAATACAAATAAAAAAAAAAAAAAATAATAATATTATAACTGATTAGTTTCAATGAAAAATTTGAATTGTTAAATAAATGTAAAGTGTAATAATTGTTGATTTCACATAAATAATGCAGATATCTGATATATATATATATATATGATGTATAATTATGTTAGTAAAGAATTTTTAAATAAACATTTAGATACTTTGGTAACAAGTATCATTAGCAGTATTAAAATACTTTTTTAGAATAACAATATTCAAATAGTTAATTAATTTAGTTATATTTAAGTAAAAGCACAATAATAAAACATAGTAATTTTAAGTTCTAGAAAACTTTTTTGCAGTGGTGCACTTACCAGCAGATTCAGATGGAAGTTCTGTGTCAATAGATGTATTTTCTAAATAAAAATCAAATAATTATATTATAACAAAGTAGATTGAATTTAAAAAAATGTTAGTTATTAAATTAATGTTTCATTAAATGTTTATTTAATATAATAATAACAATTAATAATAACAAAGTATTTTACTTACCATTTATTTGTAAGATTTTTGTACAAAACCTGTCCATGGATCCTCGGATCTTATTTATTTCTTGATTTTTTTTCTGTGCTTTTTTCCTTTTTGTGGAACCACTAGGGTAATAATTGGTCTTCTGAGACATTTTAAATTTTAACAATAGAACTTAATAAAGTCAATAAAGAATAAATTAGTCTCAACACTCTAAACGATTAACGAATTATGTCAAAAAACACCGGCTCTTCGGAATACAGTTCAACTACTTCAACTTTTTATGGTAAACGATAACGATCTATTGTCTATTAGTAACGTTCGGCGGTAAAATCACAGATAACAAAACTTAAAGCTTATCTATCCAACCAGTACCATATTATAACAATGATGGTAATAATACTTATTAAATTATACCATGATTAGGTATACACATCGATGTTGATACCGGACTCCGTTATAATAATAATAATATGGTCTTTGATTATAAACTAAAAAAACAATAATTATTCTATTCTTGCAACAAAGATAACAATATCTTCGTGATACGCTTTAAGCGCTTTAGTTTAGATTATCTTTCGGGTTGCGAGAAAAGTGAAAACTAAAATTTGTATTATTTTTTTTTATAACACAGAAGATATAAAAAATTCTTTGGCATATTATATATGGGCCCCTCACATAAAGCCGCCGACTTTGCAGCGGCATACCCTGCATACCCTGTGCGCACGCCTATGTAGCCGATAATGCGTCTATTTTCCCGGATAAAAATACACGGCCGCCGCCTCGGTGCGCCACAGAGTTGGATCTTATGGCGTTAAACGCTGTAACTATAGAACGAATCACCGTTGACAATTTTTATTTACATATTTTGTTTATGCAAATTCGTAATAATAATAATAGACAAAAAAAATATATATGATTTTTGTGTTGTATGGTCCTTTAATGAAACCATTGGTGTTATAAGGTCACCACTTGATACTTGTGTTCCGTTGTCTTGAGTTATTTTAAGTTGATTGATAATATTATTGGCTACTGTTAAATCATTGGCTTCATTGGATCCCACACTGTCATCATCTAACTGAACTGATACTGAAGAGTTTACGTCCAAATTCTCATTATGACACTAGAAATCAGTTCAGAGAATATGTAAAATAGAAGTAGGTATAAAAATAAAATTATTTCTTACTTCACATAACTGTACTTCGTCATTAGTTTTGCTGGTTGATGCTTTTTTTTTTTTGGTGATGTTCTCTTTTTTGGTGAAGACAAAAACACTGAGGATTTAGGTAAATTTAGAGATGGAACTGCAGTAGATTTAAGACGTGAACGTAGTCCTTTTGATCCTAAATAATCAATTAGAATTAGTACAACTAGCAGTTCTAAACTATAACTGGGGTCGAATATTTAATAGAAGTGTTAGGTAAGTACATAACTAATGACATACCTTGTGAAAAGTAATCAACTTGAGTCAAATACTTTGAACAAACTTGAATATGTCTTTTTGTCAATGCTTCCTTAAACAGCTTTAACTTAATAGCCCAAATCTTAGGACGATCGACCAATTTTTCAATCCCAAAATTATTTTTACTAATATTTTAGGATCATTTGATTTGGCAATCGGTGGAAACGTATACTTCCATCAGCTGAATAAAAAGTTTTGCATCCATACACACAGCAATAATTGTTACTTTTCTTTTGAAGTGCCATTTCTGTAAATTTATTTACCTTTCACGTACATAAGAACTATATTACATGAAGTTTTCAACGTCTCAAATTATAAAGGAAAACACATAGAAAAGTAATACGGAACAATAAAATGTTTAATAAGAATCAGAAATCATAATCGTTTTGACTAATTTATAAACATAACACTGGTCACTGCACACATATCAGTATTTGGCTTATAACCTATCCCGAATCAGTTAGTTAGGGTTCTCTCCACCAGAATGCATTTTGTTAGATTGTTTTATCAATAGACACCGTGCATCAAATGGAAAACTTCGCGCTCTAGTGGTGAGCACACGCACTTTTTGTGTATAAAAATGTTTATAAAATATTCATTAAAATACATGTTGTTTGCAGGGCCGGACTGGGCCACTGTGCTACTATTCTACAGCACAGTGGGCCGCGTGCTACGGTTATATAAAAAAAATGTATAAATACTAAAAATATTAAAGTCAATCTTATTATGCAAGGGCTTATATTTTATACCAATAATACAAATCAATACAAGTTCACTGAGCGTTTGGCAGTTGGTAGTATTATCACAAAAACACAGTGGAATTGTGGAAATATTACAAAAATAAACACAGAACAGTGAACACAATATTTGTAGGCTATAGCCAGTAACCACAGCTGATATACTTATACTATATATTATATATACTGCGATAACAGCCAGTGCAGTGGCAGTTGTAGTGTTACTATTGTTATAGTTGTGGTTATAAATAGTTTTATAGTGTTTTTGATTTATTGATTAACTAAATGATATCAATAATAATCAATATAACTTAACATCGTGATTTATTTGGTAAAATTAAAAAGAAAACAAGAAAATAGTCTTGTAGTCTTATTATTCTTGTCCGGTGTTGTGTTGTGGTTACTATAAAATAAATGCTTAAACTGGTATAAAAATCACGTGACGAGTGACGATATAGTGACAACATCGAGTATTATATTAATAAGTACGGTTATTGGTTAATACTTAAATTTATAAAAATGCATAAGGTAAAAAAAAATCGTAAAGGAGGAGCAGAAAAAATTAGAGCCAAACGAATTTCTGAACTTAAAGCAGCAGGAAGTGATCCGAAACAGATGAAATTGCAGTTTTGTACAACTATTAACACACAAAATGGTACGTTTATAAGTTAATTCAATTATATTTTGAATGGGTATGTTTTAGATACTAGACACTGCAGCCTTGTAAAAAGATACTTTTAATTTGTATTTAAATAGAGACACAAATACATCAATCTCAAAAGTATTTAAATAAATTCTTTCAACAAGTATTTAAGAATAACTGAATAAATACAAATACTTAGAAAGTATATCAATACAAATACATGTCTTAACTTGAGTTCAATACTTTTTCTCTGATATTTAAACTTTAAATTTGACCATTGAGACTTATTCAAACTGTGTATATTATTATAGTTAATAGTTTATAATTATATATAGTGCATATACCAGAATTCTTGATAGGTTCTGGTACTATCTAATATAGCCTAAGTACTTGCCACCTGGTACCTACTGTAGTGTTATATTCTTATATTGCTAATTGGCAATAGGCAATAGGCCAATAGCTATATTACCCCACAACTTACGAGCTAGATATTATTTATTATTGTATTACATATATAATACAAAATTTCAATGATAGTACTTATGATTTCTGTCAAAAAAAAAAATATAATAAATAATTGTTTATTGAAAAAATAGGTAAAGTATTTAAATAAAAGTATTTGATTCTCAAATACAAATACTTTAATTGAGAAGTATTTAAAAAGTATTCTAAATACAATAAAAATATTTAAATATATTTACTCAAATACTTAACAAGACTGCAGTAGTTAGTAAATAAATATGTAGGAAGTATTATAAGTACATTTATGTTGCTTTGACATTTTTAGATAACATTAATGATGAAACATCAAAACAATTAGAAATAAGAAATAATCCAACATCTTCTAGTGTAAGTATTAAAGTATATTGTATACCATATTAAAATATATAATATGTAAATAAAAAAATATTTTACAAATGTTTAAAAAACCTATATATTTGTATTTCAATATGTGTTGTAGACTATAAAATGGAAAACATTTGTGTTTCTTATTAAAAATAATTTGTATTAAATTTATATTTATAGGATCCTTTATGTGCCAGTGCATCCACTGTGCATAATACCAGTGACTTAAATGTCAATGACAAAAGTTTAGAATTAGTAATATCTCATGATAATGAAACAGAAAATCCTACATTTTCTAGTGTAAGTGTTAAAGTAGATTATATACCATATTAAAATATATACAATGTAGGTAAATGAAAAATTCCATCATCTGATGTAAGTAGTTATAGCCAATTGTATTATTTGCATTAGCCATTAGGTATATGAATAATATTTTTTTTTTTTGTAGGACATATGTAGTGTAACTAATCAATTTAAACTTGATGCTAGTTCTAACATTATTCAAAAACTCCAGTTTATCGAAAAAATCAACCCTAATCAACCTCCAAGATTAACCAATGTACCGTGGGTTTTGCGTAGAGTTAATAATAGAATTGATAGTAATGGAAAAAGTGTCCCGAGAAAGTGGATTACAGTTGAGTGTATTAACTATGATGTAAAAGCCATTTATTGCACAATATGTATAGCATTTGCCATTTAGTGTATCAAACAGTACAAGTAATTTTTGCAACGGTTGCACTAATTTTAAAAATATATATGCTGCTATTGAGTCCCATGAAATTAGTAAAGGTCATTCATCAGCTGTAGAAGCATACTTTTCAGCAAGTTATGAAAATAGTATTGAATTTGTTGTGAGCAGAGATATGATGAACCATAGAAAAGAGCAAGTGATGGAACGCATTCATATTTTGGAACAAGTATTTGATATAATAAAATTTATTGGGAAACAAAATCTATCATATCGAGGATCATCTGAAGCATTATATGATATAGAAAATTCAAATTTTAACCACGGAAACTTTTTGGAACTTTTAAAGTTTACCGTAAAACGTGATATGGTGTTAAATAAATATTTGACTGCTGCTATTCAACGCAGTAAACAGCGAAAACAACACGTGAAATTAAATTCAAAAGGAAGAGGTGCTTTAATAACTTTATTATCTAAAACTACAGTTAACAAAGTAATAGATACAATACTATTAACCATGAGAAAAACAATAAAGAATGAATTGGGTGATCGTCAGTTTAGTATACAGGTAAACCAATCTAATTTGTTTAATTCCACTAGGTAAATTAACATAATTTTTATAACATATACTTACAGGTAGACAGTACTCAAGACATAGGTACCATTGATCAGGCAGCTATTTGTTTACGCTATGTTTTTAACTCTCATATTAAAGAACGTCTATTTAGTGTAGTACAAGTAAAAACATCATCAGGAAAAGGATTGTATGAATTACTCAAAGAATGTTTCTCTCAAAACAACATTAATTTTAAAAATATTATTGGATCTTCCTTTGATGGAGCTGCTAACATGCAGGGCGAGTTCAATGGATTGCGTGCTTTTATAAAACAAGAAAATCAAAATAGTGTGTACATATTTTGGTGTTATGCACATATTTTATACTTATGTGTTTGTGACACATGCGAAAATTTGGCAGCTAAAAATTTATTTGGTTTATTAAATAGATTGGCAACTTTTTTTTCTGATTCATACAAAAAGATGGGTGTGTGGAAAGAAATTCAAGAAAAACTGACAACCGGTCAAAATAAACTGAAAAAATTACAGAAAATAGGTGAGACTCGTTGGTGGTCCCGCGAAAAAGCATTACTATGGATGTTTGACGGAAATGACTGTTTATATCCTATAGTGGTAAATGCATTGGATTTTGTGGCAACATCAAAAACTTTTGACCCAAAATCTATTTCCGAAGCCAATTCATTAAAAGAAAAGTTGTGTCAATTTAATATTATAGTAACAGCTCATTTATTTCTTCCAATTTTCAAAAGTATTGGCCCTACTTCAACATACCTACAATCAAAGAATTTGGATATATTGAATGCTTTTTTAATGGTGGACAAATGTATTGCTGACATAAGTAATTTAAAATTTGAGAATGTTCTTAAATCATTTAAAGATTTTGTTTTAAAAATGAATAGTTCCTTTCAAAAAATTGCATTAAATAAAGAGATATTTATTGAGAATGATTTTCCTAAAAATAGAATAAGAATAAAAAAACATATGTTTGATGAAGTTTGTGACGAGGAAGCACCAACAGATCCAAAACATAAATTTAGAGTAGAAGTTTTTCAATGTATCATTGACCAATTGCGAACCAGCCTAACTGAAAGATTTACTAACAATAAAAGTGTGATTGCAGATATGCAATATTTATTGCCAAAACATTATAATGGTATAAGAAATAAACTAATTCCTAAATCAGCATTACAAAAGTTATCACAATTATCATCTATTGATCACTCAAAATTAATTGACGAACTTGAACTTTTCTTTTAACTTTTCTTTAGATTGGGAAACTCATCTATCTGTTACAGGTAACAAAAAAAAAAATTAATTGTTTGTTATATCATATTTTAACCAAATTCAACTATAAACTATACATGTTTTTATTCGTGTTAACATAATTGTATGAGCATTTTTTTTTTTCAGAATCTGAATGTGAACACTCTTTTATCCGTGATGAAAAAGGTATACATGCCCAAGAGAATTGTTTGATTTGTGTTTTTAATTTACTTCATTCGCTTAATTTACATATGCTTATTTACATATACTTATTCTAATTTATATGCCGCCATGGAATATGTACTAACCTTATCGGTAACTCAGTTTAATTGTGAACGAGTATTTAGCAAATTAAAAATTATCAAAAATCGTCTACGCGCTTCATTAGATAATGACCGCTTAGATGCTTTTTTATTAATGTCTGTAGAAAAAGAAATATTAAATGATTTAAAGTTTGAAGATATCTTGGATATTATTAAAAACTCATCTTATACTTTATCTAAATTACTATCGTTCACATAATTACATAAATATATAACTATAAAATTTAAATTGTATTTTGTCATACTGTTACTTGGTGTTACTGATTTATACCTATGTATTGATATATTTTACATTTTCTTTGTAATCAACATCGAAAAAGTTCCTAAATCCTAATTCTTATAAAATTTTGGTAAAGGTAGAAATATTATTGAGAAAAATGTAATATTTTGTTAGTTCAAGTTGGGCCGTTAAATATAGGAAAATGGGAGAGAAATTGCATACAGAGAATAGTGGGCCGAAACCCTGCCAGTCCGGCCCTGGTCATGTTAATTATAAAATAAAAATTATCACTGATATTGTAGAAATGAATATATAATTTTCAAATTTTGATCCTAAATTATTAGGAATTATTATTACATTGTCTTATTATTGCTATCGCGTCATGATCGTGATAGTATATTATACTAAATGTATATTTAGGTACCTACTGCATAATAAATAATAATATGAGTAGTAATAGGCATAAGCCCACATAATATTTGACATGACGTGTTTATAGTTAATACTAGGTATATTAGATTAAAAAGTTATTTTTATTGTTTTAAATTCGACGAACTAGATTTTTCCCTGCGACCATTTACTGCGCTTATCTGATTTCTGAATGCATTTATATTTTGGTTACATATTATGATCGCTATCCGCGCTTGTCGTTTTAATTACACCAGTTAACAATCCGCGTTAACGTTAGTCAATCGTTTATTTTATATGATCAGTGCATTAAAACTTATTTAAACGTTTTTAAAAACAACAATGGAAAGTAAAAAGTTATTCAACATTTTCAAAAACAAAAATAAATCCACAACTACTTCTACAAGTTCTACAGTTTCTGCAAAAATTGATGTTGATCAAAATATATCGGTTTCTATCACTACTGCTACCAACACCAATATTGTCAACAGCGATGATGAATATAATATTACCAATAATACCACAAGTAGATATTTAGATCTTGGAGATTTAAATTCCGGACCTATGAGGCCAATTTTAAAAGTAAGTACAGTTTTCAAATTCCCTTTTCTTATTGTAGGTATTGGTCGTAATTTATAATATTTATGCAATCTTTAATTTTAAGTTGTAATTAATAATTGTGTAAGTAGTTAATTACTTCAATGTTTCTAGGTATTTCCAAAAACTAAATTTGGACAACAAAATAGATCATTTTCGAGTACCTACTATAAAAAATTTCCATGGATTGAGTATAGCATTAAAAATGATGCCATTTTTTGTTACGCTTGTCGCTTATTTTCAATTGACTCTGGTCATGTTGAACAAACATTTATTAGTATTGGATTTAATAATTGGAAAAAAGTAAGTTTTTAATAATAAGTTTTAAATTTTATAATTCTATAGGTATTGAATTACCTAATGAGGTACATAGGCACCTATATACTATGTACATTGTACATATTATATGCTAATGCTATCTGGGTATATAATGAGTTTTTATTTTATTGTTTTAGTTAAGTGGTTGTAGAGATTCAAAGTTGAATCGAACAAAACTTGAATTGCATAATAGTTGTATACATCATTTAACTGCAATGTCTAAATGGTCAGCTCACAGCTCAATGCAAAAAAATGGATCTGTTCATAACCAAATTGTTTCTGCAAGTATGCAACAAATAAAAGAAAACAGAACTTACATGACGCATTTAATTGAAATAACATTATTTTTAAGTAAACAAGGAATTGCTTTTAGAGGCCATAGAGAAAATGAGCTTTCTATAAACAGAGGTTTGTACTTCTAAATATGTTTAAATATTCTTATTTTAAAATTATAAAACACATTTTAGGAAATTTCAAAGAAATTTGCAATATGGTTGCTAAGTTTAATGAAATATTTGCAAATCATTTTTATTCCAAAACCAATTATACAAGTTGGTCTGTGCAGAACACTATTATTGATATATGTGCTAAGAAAATGAATGATTTTATTTGCCATGAAATTAAAGAATGTGGTGTATTTAGTGTTATCATCGATGAAGCAAGGTAAACATTTAACTTATTACTTAGTCATAGTTTATATACCTGATAAAAAAAAAATATGTTTATATTTATATACTTTCTAGATCTTTCAATGAAGAGCAGCTTTCTTTTTGCATAAGATATACTAAAAATTTATATGTTGTTGAACGTTTTTTAACTTTTCTAAATGTATCAGAGAAACAAGATGCTGATTCTTTGAGTACTATTATATTTAATTATTTGGATGCAAGTAGCATCGCTCAAATACCAATAGTCGCACAATCATACGATGGTGCTAGCGTGATGTCAGGCCAATTTAATGGTGTGCAACAAAACGTAAAGTTAAGACACCCATATGCCATCTATACTCACTGTATGGCACATAGAGTCAATTTAATTGTAATTGACATGTGCAAGTTAGTTAAGGTAAAGAAAAATATTTTTCATTATTTTAAACCAGCGTTTCCCAACCTGGGGGGGGGCGTGTAAACATTTCTGGGGAGGCGTAAGCAGTCATTACAAAATACAGTTTTTATTTGTTAAATTAGTTTTATTTTAAAATGTAGGGAAAATATGAAAAATTAATAATGACCGGTTATTGAGTATTATTGATAAAGATTACAATTATTTAAGATCACAACTTAATCGTTTAATGTCGCCACGCCGCGCCGCCACACTATCCGTAAATAAATTACTACGATAAGAACGCCTGGTGTAAAGGTTATTATATTAGGCTGTAGTACTATTTAACTATTTCACTATTTCACTATGGTTTATATTTTATAATTATTATCATCAATAAAATTAAATTCATCTCGGATATTTTATACTTTCTTTGTAAAGTAGGTACACAAAAACTGATATATTTTTCATTTTAAATAAGAGGGGGGCGTGAGAGTTTCAAAAATCTACAAAGGGGGCATATAACAAAAAAGGTTTGGAACGACTGTTTTAAACGTACCATAACTTTTATATTATATACATTTTTAGGAAACCCGGTATGTGTTTAATTGTCTTGAATCCATATATATTCATTTTTCTATGCCAACAAACAACTTCAAATTTAAAGAAATTCAAAAACAACTAGGTTTGAAAAAAAAATCTATCACAGCAATTAGTGATACACGTTGGAATTGCAGAGTCAAAAATTGTACTTCAGTTAAACATAATTTTAAAGCAATAATTGAAGCATTAAAAGAAAAAATTGAAAATTCTAATGATCGAGATGTTTCCCAGGGCTTAGGTAAATTTTAATATATAAGTCAAATCGGTTTTTATTTACTCATGCTCATACCTATTACCTATACAATTTATTTTTTTATTATGAACTAAACGATGAATTGTAATAATAAATAAAATCATACAGTAACAATTAATTGATTAGTATTAATTTTGTAATAGGAATTTTATCTATAATGAATACAGTATCATTTATTTTTCACCTGATTGTCTTGGAAGATATACTACAAGTTATCAATATTCTTAGTACCCAGTTACAACAAAAAACAGCTACACTGGGAAAAGCTGGCCTAGTTATTGAAGGTGTAATAAAAACGTTTGAAGAGAAATGTTCAGATAAGTGTTTTTCTGAAGTATGGTCTACTGTTAAAATGTTTGCTGAAACTCATGGTATTGAAACACCTATAGAAGGTATAAATATATTTTTATTATTGATATGAAGTATATGATTTAAAATTGCTGTTGATTTCAGATTGTACTGCTAAGAGATTAAAAAGAGAACCAAATCATTTGAAGGATTTCCATTTATCATCAACCACAAGCACTGAACAAACTAATGAAAACGAAAAACACTGGCGAATAATTTATTTCAAATTAATAGACACTATTGTTACAAACATAAAAAAAAGATTTTCCTCTGAAAGCCTGAAAATGGCCACAGCAGTTGATAATTTTATGAAATTAAATTATGATGACAGCACTTTTTTCATTGAAAATTATAAAGTAAGGATAAATTATTAACATGAGATGTATTCAATTTAATATAAAAATAATTTCTTTTCTTATAGGAGTTGTTCAATATTGATTTAAATGCTCTGAAAAGTGAAATGATGGTGGTAAAAATTGTGTACTTAGATCAAGCATAGAATTACAGATTGATTTTGATAAAATAAAAGAAGTGGTACAATCTGAAATTTATCCAAATTTATACACTTTGTTGAAAGTGGCTCTTTCAATCCCCGTTAGTTCAGCCACGTGTGAGCGTTCTTTCTCCACTATGAGAAGAATTAAAAATTGGCTACGCACATCGATGGACCAGGAGCGATTTTCTAGTTTGGCAATAATAAACATTGAAAGAGAAGTATCAAATCAGCTTAAAGCTGAGGATATACTAATTGAGTATGCTAAAACCAATAAAAGGTTACAATTATAATTTGTTGTTTGTTTATTTTTATTGATATATAGGGATATTAAAATAAATTAATAAAAGTATTACTATGTTGTTTGTAATTATGTTATTATAAGTCACACCTCTATTTGAAATTTGAAGTTGGTCGAGAGTAATAATGAAGAAAAAAAAATGTAATTGGATTATGAAGTAATATTATAATGTAAGATAATATCAATGGTGATCGGTGGGGGGTATGGGAGGCAAAGCCTCCCACGGGTCTGCTTGCCTTTAATATATTCAGCCCCCCCCCCAAGTTAAAAGTTGAAATTGCGCCTATGCAACCTACCTATTTATTTGATTAGTTAGATATTAGGGTTTAATTAACTATTAGGTATATTTTAATATTATTTATACCTAGTACCTATATAATATATTATATAGTATTGCACTATTGCTACAGTATTATATTATTAGGTAGGTAAATTATTAACAATCTAAAAAGGAACTTACCATTTTTTATGAGTTATAAAAATGTAAATTATAAGTAGGTAGGTTATAGGTATTATATAATTTTATTTAAGCTATTATATAGCACATGCATTATAAATATTATTAATAATTATTATAATATCACTATAATTTTACACTAACTTTAAGTTATATTGTATAAGTAAAATACTTGTAGCTTATATACATATACCTATATATACTCTTATTATAATTTCTAGTAGGTATTATTATGTATATATATATATAGTATATGATGTGATTCAAATGCCACCAATTATCTTATTGAAAAAGAAAGTTCCAATATTAATTCAACCCCTGATTTAAATGATACTATTTTATGTTCTGATATATTTAGTAATAATGAACATCATAACAATGGAATTTTAAAATATTCTTTAGAAGTAAGCAAATCTAAAAAATATATAATAATTGATTAAATATAAAGGTGAAGTTTATTTAAATATTCTACTTATATTAGCATTCACAAACTGAGAACATCAATGAAACAACACAATATGATATAAGAAACAATTTTGTATGCGATAATGTCAAAAGTAACCTAGCTAATTGGGCTATAAAATTCAACATTCCACATAGTGCATTAAATGGCTTGTTACCTATTTTAAAACAAGTACCAGGTTTAGAAACACTTCCAAAAGATTCAAGAAAAGTAATGAATACTCGAAAACTTAAAGAAACCAATAATTTAATCACTATAGATCCTGGCTTATATTTTCATTTTGGTTTGACTTTAGCTATTCAGAAACATTTTTTGAAATATTCTATTTGTAATGTTGATATATTAAAGATAGTTGTCGGAATTGATGGACTGCCTATCTCGAAAAGTAGCTCCAGTCAGTTGTGGCCAATATTAGGTTACATTCGTCCATATTGTGATTCTGTTTTTCCAATTGGAATATATTGGGGCCACGAAAAACCTCACGACTCTAATAAATACCTTGAACAGTTTGTTTTAGAAGCAAAACATTTATTAATTAATGGTATAACTGATACCAAAGGAATAAATGTTAAAGTTGAAATAGATGGGTTTTGTATGGATTTCCCTGCTAAGTCTTTTATTTTGAAAGTTAAGGGGCATTCTGGGTTTGATTCATGTACTAGATTGACACGGTCGTTTCGTGGAGTGTGGTAGTGTTACTCACGATAGCACAATAAAAAAATTTACAATAGAATAAAAACCGTGACTAAAATTTCATGAAAAGAACAGATTTCTGTATTTCAACACAAAACAAAAAAACAATATACTCCATGAAATGGGGACGGATTCGAATGACGAAAGGTCTAGATGTTGCCACCGCCGATGTCCGTCGAAAGATCCGGGCCTCATTCGAAGACACAGCCCGCCGGCCGCTGGTGCGCTCCCTTATCGGCATCGAAAGCTTTCCCCCTCTGCCCGGTGTCCGAGGTAGGTAGGAGAGTGTCGGTGCGATATCATCGCCACCCGGGATGTGGCTGGAGAGAAGCTAACGCGGTGCGCGGTGTCGATGTACATATTGTACCTACGACAAACGGTACCGTATCAAGATGCCTTGAAGAAGGTGAATACTTAAAAAATCGGACTTGTTTTCCTTTAACATCCAACTCATCAATAAAAAGATCCCATGAAGATTATATATAAAAAAAAAAAATGAAGAACATCATGTTGGGAATGCTATTTCTATATTATCAGAGTTACCTCAATTAGACCTTGTTTATTCTATTGGACTAGATTATATGCATTTAACTTGTTTAGGTGTGATGAAAAAGTTAATACAATTATGGATTGATAAAGGATCTGTAAATGTTCACTTACCAAGTTTGGCAACAAAACAAATGTCATCATTATTACTATCATTACGTCCTCATATACTATGTGAATTTGCTCGTAAACCACGAGCCTTAAGTGAATTACTCAGATTTAAGGCAACTGAGTTACGCCAACTAATGGTTTATACAGGCCAAATTGTATTTAAACCATTTTTAAAAGAGCACTGTTTTAACCATTTTATGATATTCAATATAGTGATTAGTGATAGTTATTTTATTGAGTAATAATATGAATGATTACATCGACTATGCTCGTGAAGTTATGATTTATTTTGTCAAACAATTTGGAACAATTTATGGAAAACATCTCGTGTCTCATAATGTTCATGGTCTTATTCATATTGCAGATGATTATGAACGTTTTGGTCCCTTAGATTACATAAGTGCATTTCCATTCGAAATTTCATGAAAAATTTGAAAAAAAAAACTTAGAAAACATGAAATGCCTCTTCAACAATTAATTAAAAGATTTCATGAAGAATTTGGTCTTAGTGAAGATAATAAAATAAATAACTCTCCTGAAGAAATAAATTTAAAAAAGAGCACTTTAATGGATCACTATCAGATGATTTAATAGGACCTCAATAAATAGAAAAAAAGTTTTATTTATTTAAGAAAATTCATTATAACTATAAAAATAACCAATGTTGCAGATCGTTTTATACTAACAAATAGCAATGATATTATAGAAGTTGTAAATATTGCACATACAAAAAATACTAACAAAACAGTTATAGTGGGAAAAAAGTTTTTGACAAAAACCCCTTACTATGAGCAGCCTATTTGTTCTACAATATTAAATATATACAAAGTTGGACATTTATCAAATACCTTGTATACCGTTTTTATAGAAGATATTAAAAAGAAAATGATACTGCTTGAAACATTGGACAAAAAAAAAGTAGCTATTCCTATTGTCCATAATATTGCAAAATATTAAAACACATCTTTATAATCCAAACAAACAACTAAAATGTATTAAATTATCAAAGAATACCAATTTGATTAAATATGTTATCTATTGTGCTATTATATGGGTTATAGATTATTTATAACTTAACCTATTCTTACCTATGTCTAATAACTATACTGTATAAATATGTTTTTTTTTTGTAATAAATAATAAGAGAAATACATGTTTTTTTGCATTATATGCATGACTTACATAAATTATTTTGACAGTAATATTCATATGGTATAATATGTTATATTATGTTAACATTTCTTATAATATAATTTTTGTAGAATAGTTTACATTATTTAGACTAGTATTAAACACTTTATTAATAATTTTAATATCACATTTATGGTGTATGTATATATTATATTATAGTACCTATTTCAATAATCAATGTGTTGAAATTGTTTATTTGATTTAGACATTTCCATCATGTGGTCAATAGTTTGTTTTACCAATGAAAATACTATTGAATGTGTGCCAAATTTTTGGTTTAAAAATTCAATGTGTGCATGGCCAAATAAAAATTGCAAAATAAAATCTCAATTAGCAGTAGAGCGTCGTTTATCACCTAACTCAATTGAGTTTCATTATTATGAAGCACGGCCATTAGCAAGAGATATAAGTAAGCATATTTGTGATTTCATTACAATTTATATTATTACATATTATTATTTATTTTAAAATACGTTCTAGCTAATTTAAGTGAAGCCTATAAAAAATTAAAACGGGCAGAAGACACTTCCGAGCTGTCAAATGTAGAAAGTACAAATAAAAAAAAACAATAAAAAACATGAAAAACAAAGTTCTAGCAAACAGCTTGTAAAAAAACGAGGAGTAAATCGTAAATTTGCACTAAAAATAGATAAGAACCAATCAATCCTTAATTCTCCACCTAAATATGACGTGTATAAAAAAAAAGTAATATCAATTTATTTAAAGTTAGTTTATTAATTGATTATAATACTTAAAATTACTAAAAATTGTCTTAGGAGATAATAATATGAACAACTATAATGGCTACCGAGATGCAAAGAACAGCTTTCCAGAATCAGATAAAAATTATGCTTCACAGATTGAAGTAATTAATAGTGCTAATAAAAATAATAAAGGTAAATAATATATTGACATTTAAAATGTAGATGCCGATTTAGTATAATTATGATACAGTATAAAGCAGCGGTCGCCAACCGGTGGTCCGTGGACCACTGATGGTCCGCGTGAAAATTTAGGTGGTCCGCGAAAAAATTTGAACTTAACTTGCAATATTATTTTATTAATCTTTCAGCTAGCGAGTTGTAATGATATGCATAATCATGTAATAACAACTAGATAAGTTATAAATTATCATTATTCAGTATCTTATATTTACATTAGTTTATTTAATTAGATTATTATTATTAATTATTAAATTATAAATTATTATTATCCATTATCTTATATTTATATTAGTTTATTTAATTAGATTATTATTAAATTGTAAATTATTATTATTCTAAAGTGTCATGTGTAATTATGGTCCATTATATTTTCCAGAATATTATTATGAAATGTTAAATATAATTATGGACTATCATCACATCTTTGACATTTTATAATAATACTCCGCATTATTCAGAAAAATAATTATAATCAAACCGTCATTATGTATCATAAAACCATATCAATAATTACACTATATTTATCATTATACAATTACCGCAATAAACAGATTGATATTATCACGACACGATACTATAAATACTACATCTAATAATAAAACTACGCCCAGTCTCCACAGCAAGCAGCGAACAAGAAGAGGAAGACGTTCTCATATGTAGTCGTCGTGTCGTGATAAATCTAAATTAACTTATATTTAAAATTGTATTTATTTCTTTTCGCCTTCTCTACACGATATCCACATCCTTGGTGTCGCAACATTCTACTCCTCAACATTCAGGTAAATTTTTAATTATTACAAAGTGGCGCCCAACTCGTGGCTCATAACACACACGAACACATTTAATACATCAATATATAAATTACAATTTCACCTTTATAACAATCCATTTAATAAAATCAAAATAAAACAATCATAAATGTCCCTCGACAAAAATGAATTAAAACAACAACATACATTAAACTCAAACTCTCAACCACTTACACCTCAAATCATAAACACCTTACTAAAACAACAACTTATAACTGAACTTCACAAACGAAATCTAATCACCACTGGCTTAGTTCCTGAATTAAAGGAAAGACTTATAATATACCTTAAAGGAGAATCAATCCCAAACGATTTCTCTGACGTTTCAAACACAAATAATATGGATAACAGTAAAAAACCTTTTTGCAAACCTGGAACATTCTCCGGTTTAATTTCCGAAAATATTGATTTATTCATAAAAAAATATAACAGAGCAGCAAGCATTAACGCGTGGTCTGACACAGAAAAAATACAATTTCTACCTTTATACTTAGAAGGATCAGCCTTAACTTTTTATGATAACAATGAACCAACCTTAACTAATAACATAAAATGGACTGAATTAGAACAAAAACTAATAACTGAATTCAAACCCACAGCTCAATTAGACATGTTAAAATTATTACTAGAAAAAAGAACACAACTAGATGACGAACAAACAATAAATTACATTAATGACATAGAATCATTATGTAAACGAATAAATCCTTTAATGTCAGAAGCAGAAATGATACATAAAATCATGAAAGGACTAAAACCTAATATTATTAGACACATAGGCATTATAGAAAACAACACACTTAAACAACTTAAAGACAACATCAGAAAATACGAAATGATTGAATTTATGATCACGGGTGAAACAGTACAATCTCACACAGATATAAAAAATAACATTATTACTGAACAAATAAATCAAATAACCAACAAATTTAACGAACAAATAAAAACCTTAAATGAGAATAATGATAAACTTAAGAAAGAGATAGAATCATTAAACGAAACACATCATTTAAATCTAATTCAAAATAATACAAATAATTCAAAAATTCATCCAAAACGAACTTTTTATCAAACTGCTAACAATTTTAAAAAACAATGTGAAATCTGTTCTCGCTTCAATCACACCAAAGAATTTTGTCATGCAAACAATAATTTCAATAACAAAATAAATAAATCCAATATTCGACAACAATGCAACATTTGCTCTCGTAACAATCATTTAACAGAAAATTGCTTCTTTAAAAAAGATAATATAAAATGTCAATTATGCCTTAATATTGGTCACCAAGCACAAAACTGTTTTAAATATTTACAACAGTCAAAAAACTAATAAAATGGTCAAACAGTAATTTTAACGGTCACTGTTCCCCTTATCCGTTAAAACAAACAACTAATAACTACAGATTAAATAATATAGCTGAACCACTTTACATAAATGCAAGAATAAACAACATAGATATACCAATCACAATTGACACGGGTGCTAACATCTGTTGTATAAGACACTCTCTCGTACCGACAAACAATATTATTAAAAATGAAACTATCAACTTAACTGGCCCAAATAATGAACCATTAACGGTCCTTGGATCCACATTAATAAAATTACAAATTAATTGTCACGATTTTGAAGTCAAAACATACGTAATAAAAAACTTATCTTGTCATATAATAATTGGAAATAGTTTCTTAACCAAACATAATGCTATAATAAAATTCAAAGATAATACCCTAACATTAAATGATTCAATAATTATTAAAACACACAACTCTCATAACCAAACACACATCAATAATATCACAGAAGACATAAAAAACATATTTAATACTAATCATGATTATTCCATAGCACACTGCATCTCAGCAGACTGTAAAATGAGTAAAGGCTTAGCCGCTCAAATAAAAAATATATTTGGTGATGTAACACAACAACTCCTTACTTTAAAACCTCGAATAGGCAAAGTAATCCCATTTAAACAAAAAAACAGAATAATTTATTATTTAATTACAAAAGAAAAATACTATCATAAACCAAAACTTAATGACATTAAAAATGCTATTCGTAATTTAAAACAAATAAGCCAAAAAATACACGATAATAAAATTGCAATGCCAACTATAGCAACTGGATTTGATAAATGTAACTGGACAATCATAAAACAATTAATTTATTCGGAATTCCAAAATACAAATATAAAATTATTAATTTGTCACAAAAATAATTTCAATATAACAAACTCATGGAAATCAGTAGAACATATAAATATAATAAATAAAATTCAAAACTACTATTTAAACAAAATAAACAACATAACTGTCAATAATACAAATAACACAGAAGATGAACATATTAAAACAGTTTTTAACACACACAAACCAGGTGAAAATGTCCCAGGAGATGGAAACTGTGGTATATACGCTATATGCAATGCACTAAATGATGGAAAAGATAATCAAATAACCTCAATAGCTAATATCTTAAACTTATTTAATTTAACACAACTTCCAAACTATTGGTGGTCAGATAACGAACTTGCATCAATTGCTAATCATTACAACCACAACGCATATATTTACGATGAAACAAACAAAACAGGAATAATATATAAAAATGACAAAAACAATGAAAATCATAACATAGTACTATATAATACTAATAAGAACACACACTGGATTCCTGGTACAAAATCCATAAAACCCTCTTCACGAATCCCAAACAAACATATAATAATTAATAATATAACACCATTAGAACAAATTTTAAAAAATATAAAAATTCACATGCAAAGCAACATACTAAAAATTGAAAATACAGACAATATTCAACCAATTATGGATAGTAAAATAATTTTATCAAACAAAAACGACAATCATCCAATTAACACACATAACACATACAATACAAATAACAAAGAATTAATCACAGATAGTGAAGGAACCCCAATAAACATATCACCACATCTCAGTTTAAATGAACACAAACAAGCAGTTAATCTAATAAAAGAATTTATTCATTTATTTACGACCGACACCGCGAACATAAAAGCAGCAAATGTAAAACCATGTGAAATAAAAATGAAACCAAATTATAAAGATCCTAAATTCAACGCACCACATAGAGTATCTCCTCAACAAAGAGATGAATTAAAAACACAACTAAACAAATTATCAAAAGCAAATATCATTCGACCAATTATTTCCAAATTCGCTGCACCAGCGTTTCTGGTTAAAAAGAAAGAACAAGGAGCATATAGGCTAGTAGTTTCATATAAAGAACTCAATGAAAAGGTCGAAATAGATCAATACCCATTACCTAGAATGAATGACTTATTACGAGCATTAGAAGGAGCTAAATATTTTTCATCCATCGACTTAAATAGTGGTTTTTTCCAAATTCCAATAAAACTTGAAGACCAACATAAACTCGCTTTTACTACAGTCCATGGACTAATGACATTTACCAGACTTCCTCAGGGATTCAAAAATAGTAGCGCAATTTTCCAACGAAAATTAAACGAAGCATTCTCAGCATTATTATACAAATCCATAATTATTTATATAGACGATCTAGCTTCATATGGAAATAACTTTAATCAAGCATTATTAAATTTGAGAGAAACATTTATCATAATGGACAAAATTAATTTTTCAATGAAAACCAATAAATGTCATTTTTTTAATGAAAAAATTGAATTGTTAGGACACGGTATATCAGCCTTAGGAATACAACCATTAAACAAAAACACAAAAGCAATCATGGAATTTAAACAACCCAAAACCCAAAAAGATGTAAGATCATTTTTGGGCATGTGCTCTTACTATAGAAAACATATCAAAAACTTTGCCAAAATTGCACACCCAATTACAGAACTAACGAAAGGAGACATTAAGAAAATAGAATGGAATAATGAACACGAACAATGTTTCACAACATTGAAACAACACTTAATTTCCGAACCCTTATTGAGGCACTTTGACGATAACAAACAAGTATTCCTAACCATAGATGCATCTTTAGTAGGTCTAGGAGCATGCCTTGAACAACCTCACAACAACAATATACTACACCCAATAGGATATGCTTCTAGAAAACTACTAAAAAACGAAGAAACATATTCTTCCACCACGCTTGAACTTTTAGGACTAGTCTTTGGTATAACTTACTTCCGAGAATATTTATGGGGAAGACATTTTTTTGTATTCTGTGATAACATTAGCTTACAGTATTACAAGAACCTCAAAATACCATCAGCAAGAATAGCTCGCTTAACCTTAAAACTTTTAGATTATAATTTTGAAATCTTCTACAAAAAAGGGAAAGAGAATAAAGTAGCGGACGCCTTATCTTGATATCCGATTAATAAAATAAACATTAACGAAAACATTAACGAAATATCAATTAATTTTAATAACATAGAACAACAACAATCCAACGACAAATTTTGCTCAGATATAATTACAGCTCTAAAAAATAATAATGACAATAATATACCAACTAAAATTTTAAGAAAATCTAGACAATTCTTAATAAAAGATAATATTTTATACTATAAACGTTTCACACCAAACAATAACATTAATCCAACACTAGTCATCCCCATTACATTAATCAACCAAATATTAAAATCCTATCACGAATCTCCAATAGGAGGTCATACAGGTATATCGAGAACTATACATAAATTACAGAACAAATATTACTGGCCAACTCTAACTAAAGACACAACAGAATATATAAAATGTTGTCACAACTGTCAAATAAATAAAAAAATAATTGGCAAACCAATAGGTCAACTAAAACCAATACAATTATCTAATAGACCTCTAGACAGAATAACATTCGATTACCTAGGACCATTACCACTTAGCAATAATAAACAATATATACTAGTAGCTGCATGTAATAATACGAAATATATTTTCACTAAAGCAGTAAAAACAGCTACAGGACAATCAACGGTAGATCTTATAATAGACATAATTTCCAAATGGGGTTGTTTCAAACAATTCTCATCTGACAGAGGTAGTCACTTTAAAAATAAACTAGTAACAGATACATGTGATAACTTAGGAATAAAAATCGCAATGTCAACAAGCTATTCACCTCAAACACAAGGTTTTGTGGAAAAAATAAATGATGTAATTTGTACAGCGCTAAGAAATTATATAATTAATAATAATCAATCAAGATGGTATTACTATTTACCATATATTACATTGAGCTATAATGCTACCCCTCATTCAGGAACAAAATACAGCCCCTTTTACTTGATGCATGGCTTCGAACCAAGATTTCCAATTGATAATAAAATAATACCAGATAACATACCCTATAACCTAAAACAATCATTAATCCAACTAAATAATATCAGAAACACAATTCCACAAATAAATATTAAAGCACAAAATAATCAAAAAAAATATCACGACAAATCACATAAATTAATCAAATATAAAACAGGAGATTCAGTATTAATAAAATTTCCTTTTAAAGAAAGAGGCAAATCGCCAAAGCTAGCACCCAAATACAGAGGCCCATTTACTATTATCAAAAAAATAAATGATTTAAATTATAAAATAAAACTAATATTAGATGACAAAGAAACTGAAGATGTCATTCATGTAAGAAGATTAAAACCTTACTATCAAAAAAAAAATGAACGATAAAAAAAAAAAAAAAAAAAAAAAAATTTTTTAACAGAGTTTTATTTTTCTGTTATTAATTTGTAAAAAAAATATATTCATATATGTATTTTAAAATATTATATTCAATTAATAATTAATATACCATATACTATTAATTTTTATTTTTCTCTTTCCTAAAATATTGTCAAAATTAAATTATATTATATTATATTATATTATATATTATGTAAAAAAAAAAAAATGTTCTTGCAGATTCATATCTACATACAAAATCAATATGTACATCAAACTAATAATTTTACTATTAACAATTTATTCATACACACACGGATTCATAGCATATGATTGTGGTGGACCACAAATCAACATCACAGCCTTCAACAGCTTGGAAGTAGATGATTGTGAAAAACCCAAACCCGTAGAAATAGAACACATCAAACGAATAAAGCTACTTCAGAAAGCAGAAACATATTCTGTATATTTTCAAACATGTCTTATTTCCGTAGACTACCTTATCACAAGATGTTCCGCATTTGAAGATGCACAAATGGTGGACGGTGGTTTTACTTCGGAAATAATTGAACTAGGCAGTGCTAGATGTCAAGAAATTCATCAACGCAGAGTCTACTACACACCATTAGGAAGCATAATTACGGGACTTAAAATCAATCAAACAACTTTAATTTCTCACACTAGTGGTGGAACACTCGATAAAGATGGTAACTGTGAGGGCACCACCTTCACCAACATAAGAGGTACATGGAACAAGGTCAATGTACAAGCAAAATACTCTATACACCTATCAGAAGGGACGGCAATAGCAAACAACAAAGAAAACATTCTAATTTTACCATCTGGATCTAGACTAAAACTATCAGAATCATACGGCTTGGACCAATTCAAAGGAGAAGTTGTATGGACCAATGAACGCCAAGATTGTAGCATACAAGAATATGACGTTCTATATGATGGGACAGCATCACTTATAAAAGCTCTAATAGAAAATTCCAAAACTGAAACATTTATTGTAGAAACAAACCACATTGCATTTGCATTAAAAAAAAAATCAATCACTCATGCGTGCAATGTACCTGCATTTCAAACTGATAACCCACAATTATTAATCATCGCTGATCACAATTATGTAAACAGTTTCACACCCAAACAAATTACACCATTTAATACTGACCTTTTATCCTACATCAACACAAAATTTGTATACCTTGATTACACAATAAAAAGAACAATAACCAAACTATATGAAGACTTAACAAATAAACAATGTGAGCTAGAAAAACAATTATTACTTCAAAAACTATCTCTTGCTTCTTATTGTCTAAATGAATTCGCATACATAATAGGAGAAGGACCTGGATATACAGCCATAAAAACTGGTGAAATAATATATCTTCAAAAATGTAAACCCATTGATGTTCACATCAAATATCAAGACGCTTGCTACAACGAATTGCCAGTATCAACTAATAACAAGACTTACTTTATGACACCAAAGAACCATATACTCCAAACACAAGGCACACAAATAGATTGTAATGAATACTTACCAACTGCCTTTGCTAGTGACACAAAATATTGGACCGCACTTACACCAAAGCCTCACAAAATAAACGCACCTCAAAAATTAAAACCTGCTACCACACTGTCTTGGACTTATGAAAGTGCAGACAATTTCATGACAGCCGGTATTTACACACCAGACATAATAAATGCTCTACAAAAACATCTCATGTACCCTCAAGAATCAGAAACAATACAAAAAAACCTAATAAGGCAAACAATGGGTCACGAAGTCATCAATCAAGGTTTTGATCCCAGAAACCTAATTACTGAACAAACAATAAGTAACATGGTTAAATCAGAACTACACAAAATGTGGGGATGGTTCACTGGAATCGGAAACTTAACCTCTGGTCTCTTAGGAATTTTTGTCATAGCCAAAATATCAATTCTTACCATCAATACTATAATCAATATCACCACACTATACAACACGTTTGGATGGAGCCTCAAATTAATAGCAGGCATATTCTCCAATTTGACACATCATATAATGCACAACATACATAAAAGAAAATACACTCAAGCATCTACGAACGACAAAGAAGTAAAAAAAATCCACATACCAACAATAAAGCTGAGTATACACAGATATACCCCAATATACGGAGACTATCAGTATAAAAAAAAAAATAATAATAATAATTATCATCAAATAAATTAATATCCACCACATCACATGCATATGAATACCGACTTTGCTATAATCTTTTAAATTATTATTTTTTTTTTTTTCTCTTTTTAATAAATGTATCTTTTAAATTAAGATATATATCATCATTATAATTATTAATTATCATCATTATGTTAATATAAACAAGAATATCATTTTTATTGTAAAAAAATATATATATATATATATATGTTATGAGGACATAACAAAAAAAAAAAAGACTACGGTGAATGTAATGATATGCATAATCATGTAATAACAACTAGATAAGTTATAAATTATCATTATTCAGTATCTTATATTTACATTAGTTTATTTAATTAGATTATTATTATTAATTATTAAATTATAAATTATTATTATCCATTATCTTATATTTATATTAGTTTATTTAATTAGATTATTATTAAATTGTAAATTATTATTATTCTAAAGTGTCATGTGTAATTATGGTCCATTATATTTTCCAGAATATTATTATGAAATGTTAAATATAATTATGGACTATCATCACATCTTTGACATTTTATAATAATACTCCGCATTATTCAGAAAAATAATTATAATCAAACCGTCATTATGTATCATAAAACCATATCAATAATTACACTATATTTATCATTATACAATTACCGCAATAAACAGATTGATATTATCACGACACGATACTATAAATACTACATCTAATAATAAAACTACGCCCAGTCTCCACAGCAAGCAGCGAACAAGAAGAGGAAGACGTTCTCATATGTAGTCGTCGTGTCGTGATAAATCTAAATTAACTTATATTTAAAATTGTATTTATTTCTTTTCGCCTTCTCTACACGATATCCACATCCTTGGTGTCGCAACATTCTACTCCTCAACATTCAGGTAAATTTTTAATTATTACAGAGTGTCGTAGTATAATCTTTATGACACTATATGAAAAGTATAATTGTATCATGTTGCTGTATAGTCTGTATCGAAACGGCAAATAATAATACAATCATCATTATCGTGTGTTATAAACTTATAAAACTATAAACACGACCTTATATACTCAGCGACTAATGACTATACATATATATTATATTATTAGATAAGATTATCTAAAGCAAACGCGGTTGGCTGAAGAGGATCTACAAATGTTTCAAAATTTTGATGAATATATGAAAGAGAAGGACGTTAACCAGCGAGTGGTAGCTATTGTTCAACAGCATTTAGAATCACTTACAGAATCTTTTTGTCGTTATTTCCCCAAAAAAGAAGACCCTAGACATGGTAATATGTGGATAATAGATCCATTTGCAGCAAACAATGAAAATAACAAGTTAAATATGAGTGAAAAAGAAAGCCTCATCGATTTATCACCCGACTCCTCACTCAAAACTAAATTCCTGGAATTATCAAAATGCCATTTTTGGCTATACGTTAAAAATGAATACCCATTGTTGAGTGAAAAAGCAATGAAAATTTTAATTCAATTTTCAACAACGTATTTATGCGAAAAAACATTTTCATCCGCCACAGCTATAAAGACACGGTACCGGTCTCAGCTGGAAATAAATAAAGCTCTACGACTTGCAGTGTCTACATTGGAGCCAAAATTGCATGAAATTCTTCAAAACAAACAGGAACAAATATCACATTAAAATGTAATTAAAACTTAAAACTTTCATCATAAACAAAAATAAAACCTTTTTCATTATTTAACATTTTATTTTATTTTTTTATATTAATTTGGTGTAAAATTTATCAGTAGTGGAACGGTATTTACGTAAAAAAACTATTTTAAGCTATACGTGGTCCGTAGAATTTAGAATGTGGTTTAAGTGGTCCGCAAGGTCCAAAAGGTTGGCGACCGCTGGTATAAAGTATATTGTGTGCGTGTATCTGCTAAGGTGTATTACCGCAGTAGGCGAATGTTGACAGTCACCGGTGTAGGTTGACATAAACCAAAAACCGTAGTGAATGTTGACGAAATTGTCTTAATGCGTTCATACACCGGTGATTGTTGACATTTACAGTCAGTGTTTGGTAAATGTTGACCACACTTGAAGCACACTGTATGTAAAAGGTATTTTTGTATTATTTTGTAAAATTATTAAGATGTTATCGCCCAGCCACAATATGCATTGGAGACGTTTGGACGTTAGTAATGTTATCGCATGAGACAATCCGATTGTCAATCCTTTGCTAGATATTATAATATAAATTACCCTCGTCAGTATCGACGCGTATTCTAAACCGATTAATATTATATTCGAATTAAAAATTATAATGGATAAAAGTATAAAAGATATTTTTTATGAAAAGTTTAGTGCACTTTTATTAAAAAAAAGGGAAGATAATTGTTTTTATTTAAGCACTGAAAAATATAATAAATATATAAGTGAAGTTATAAATGCTAAAGCAAAAAAAAATAAACAACGAAGTGATTACAGACGATTAAATCGATTTGACGTTATGGATATTATGGATAATCATAAACTAATCGTCCCGTTAAAAGCAGGTGATTTATTTACTATGTAAAGAACGAAGAACTATACGACATTATGTACGAAGCTCATATAAAATTTGGTCATGGAGGGCGAACCAGAATGATGAACGAATTGCAGAACAAATTCAAAAATATAACATATGAAGTTGTTATGTTATTTTTAAGTTTATGTGTTCAATGCCAAACCAAACAAAAAGTTCCGAAAAAAGGTATTGCAATCAAACCTATTATAAGTCGTGAACTTAATTCCCGGTGTCAAGTAGACTTGGTAGATATGCAAACTTGCAAAGATGGTGAATTTAAATTTATATTTAATTATCAGGATCACCTAACCAAATGTATTCAATTAAGACCTCTAAAATCTAAAACTGCAGAAGAAGTTGCACATCACTTATTAAATATATTTCTTATTTTCGGTGCGCCAAATATTTTACATTCCGACAATGGACGAGAGTTCGTAAATAAATTTATATCAGAGCTGTGTTCAATGTGGGATGGTGTGAAAATGGTAAACCACGCCACAGCCAAACACAAGGATCCATCGAAAGGGCAATCCAAGATTTTCAAAATATACTGAGAGCTATGATGGAAGATAATGACACTAAAAAATGGTCGTATGGATTACCAAAATATCTTGGCTGTTGTAATGGACGTTGATAATGACTTCTACAAATTAGGAACACAATATGAGATTATCAGTCAGCTGTACACTCGAAATCAATTTGCAGTGTGCAAAGAAAAATTGATATCGTTAAACAACGTTTTATTCGATAAGACAATGTCTTTGAGACAGGTATCGACAGCTGCTTCCAAAAGTGGTGGCCAAGGTTATGTAAGATGCGATTGTAAAAAAAAATGTAATACAAAAAAATGTAATTGTAAGAATGGGGGAATACTTTGTAATAGTAAATGCCACGATAGTTTACCGTGTTGTAATAAATAAAACTTAATAAAGCATAAACTTATACTACCTAAACTTAAATATTAAAATATTAATTTGTTCAACTAAATTTATTTATGAATTTATTAGCTATCTACTTGATTATATATTATGTTGTTATCACACATTTCAACATTCACTAAATAACTATTGTGCATGTCAACCATAGACCTATTATATAATGGACCACGCATAACGGTTGATTGTAATGTAAATCAATGAAGTAAACATCTGTGCGAGAGAGATAGAGATAGTATGGGAAAACCAAAGGCGTTATAAGCAGTATTATATCTTTGGAATATATTATTGTGTGATAAAAAATATGAGATAAATTAACAATGTATCAAGTTAACCGGTTAAATTTTGATTTTTAGTTAAATAATTAAATTTATATAAAGGTAGGTATTGTGCTAAAATGCAAAATGTTTATTTTAAATGCGTATATTATTGATTTTGAATATTTGATGTGCAGTTATTTAAAATGGTTGCTTCCTGTTCTGTAAATGGATGCAAAAATAAACATACAAAAGAATCTGACATTATATTTCATAGGTAAGTATTATTACCATTTAATAAACAAAATTAATATATAGCTACTACTAGCTACTACTTGCTAGCTACTACTTTTGCCAACTATTTAGTAACTTAGCTAGTTCATTTTTTTTGCCTTTGAACTTGTAACTTATTAATTAAATTTAGGGAAGTAACCGACTTCAGTTTCTAAAACTTAAGAACTTTCTTAGCATTGATATATATATATATATATATATATATGTATGTGTGTATGTGTGTGTATGTAATCAGGTGTTTAATATATTTGTATATACCATGTACTTATTACGTAGATATCCAAAAGATGAAACACTAAGACAAAAATGGTTAGATTCAGTCAATGAAAAATGGTTTTTTCCATCAACAAGTTCAGTTGTTTGCAGCAAACATTTTTTGGACACTGACTATTTAACTAATATTTGGGGGAATAAATGTCTAAAATCAGAAGCTATACCAAAATGTGTATTAAGTGTGTCACGTTGTTTGTTAAATGGTAAAAATTTACAATTTACAATTAAATAATTTGTTCAACTACACTTAAATGCTTTAATTTATTAATTAGATTATGGTCAAACAGACAGTTCTGTTAACAATATTACAGAAGAACCCAAATTACAGTCCACAGATGAACATTTAATGTCATGTGAATTTTTATTGCAATCTACACCTAAACGGTAATTAAATTAATTAATATCTTTACTTTTTAAATTATTCATTGCTAGGTCAAAAATTATATATCTTAATACTAGATTATAATAAAATTCATAAATTGTGTTTTCTTTCATTCAGAAAATTACGTCATTTACGTTACTTGGGAGATTTTACTGAAGAGGATCTAGAAACGCCACGAAAACGAAAAATGTTTTGGACTATTTATAAAAAGCAAATAAAAATTAAAAACAATACTGAAAAAACCCTAAGGCAACAGAAACAAAGATTACGAAAAAAAACATGTTTCTCTAAATGCTCTGGTTGGCCAACTTCTATCAGATAATAAAATATCTGCAAATTGCTCAAATATTTTGAAGGTGTTAAGAAAGATACATAGTATAATTTATGTTTGTTACTGTGTAGTGAAAGTTTAAATATTCATTTGATTGTTTAGTATATGATTTGTAAAACTAATAATGTGTAAAGGTATTAGATGTTGTCTCATTTCATGTTTTTTAATTGCTTATTGAATTGCAATACATTCATTGTATGTGGTAATGGTCATAGGCGTGCGCAAGGAGCGAGCCGGGTGAGCCTAGGCTCGACCTGAAATTCGTTAAGGGGTACCATTTCATTTCTAAAGAGCCTTGGTCTCAGATGTATTTGTAAAGCAATAAATTGTCGACTTCACTGACCCAGCAATTGATGAATTTAAAGCCATTGAAAATGGGCGCATTATATTGTAAATTTGTAACTATTTGTATTCATTGGTTAAATTTGATTTAATTGCATTTTTGTAAAGTGAATAAAGTATTGAGTTATAAGTATTTAAAATAAATGAAATTTAAGTGTATGTGATACTGTAAAAAACTATAACCGTATAGTTATATGGAATGAAACCGAATCACATCATGATATGTGTGTCATAATAAACTTAAAAAACAAATTAAAGGACACACAATTGTGTAGGCTTGACCTGGAATTATAGTCTGTGCACCCCTATGGTAATTTAAAAATATGAACACAAAATTATTTTAATACCTTTTTGTTGTAATGCTAGAACATGACTACTGAAGAAGAAAAGCATTTACTGTCTCGTCAGCTTGGTCTTTCTACCACTAAGACATTTTCACCTCAACTCCGCAAGTTTGCTCTTACTTTGCATTTTTACTCGCCAAGTGCCTACCAATATGTAAGAAATACATTTGATAATGCTCTGCCTCACCCTAGTACAATACGAAAATGGTACTCATCAGTTGATGGAACCCCTGGTGTAACTAAAGAGTCTTTAAGAGCAATAACACTGAAAGTTGAAGAATTAAAAACATTGGGAAAACAATAGGTGGATTAGTGATGGATGAAATGTGCATTAAAAAACATGTGAATTGGACTGGAACACGTTTGCAGGGTAAAATAGATTATGGTCCAGGAGGAGGAACAGAAAATTATGATAATTTGCCTTATGCTTCAGATGCTTTAGTTCTTATGGTTGTTGCATATAATGCATCTTGGAAAATACCTGTTGCCTATTATTTAATTCATGGTTTGAGTTCTGAACAAAAAGCTAACATTGTGCAAATATGTTTATCAGAATTACACACAACTGGCATTATTATTAAGTCATTGACATTTGATGGAGCCGCAAACAATATAGCTATGGCAAACACACTGGGTGCTAACTTACACTATCCACATTTGAAAACATACTTTGATCACCCTGATACTAAGGAACCTGTGCATATTATTCTTGACCCTTGTCATATGCTTAAATTGTGTAGAAACACTTGGCGATTTAGGAAAAATAACTGACTCAGATGGTAAAAATATTGAATGGAAATATTTTAAGGCTCTTGTTGAACTACAAAATAATACTGGACTACATTTAACAACTAAAATTCGAACTCAACACATACATTATCAAAAAGAAAAAATGCGAGTTTAATAGCGGCTCAAACATTCAGTATTAGTGTTGCAGATGCGTTAGAGTATTGTAGGTCTGATATAGCCCTTAAAGAATTTCAAGATGCAGAACCTACAATAATATTTTGTAAAGTAATCAATAATGTTTTTGATATACTGTACACAAGACATTTTTAAAGTAAAAACACATTCAACAAACCAATTAACAGCAATAACAAAGAAAGTATTATAAAATAAATTGATGAAGCAATAGATTATATAAAAAAACTACAGTGTATTGATATAAGAAAAAAATCAAATTCAAACACAAGACTAGTTGTAGAGTCAAACCGTAAAACAGGTTTTGTTGGTTTACTTATCAGTCTCAAAAGTTTTAAAAATTTGACTAGTGACCTCTTAAATACAGGAAAAATGAAATTTTTATTATCCTATAAGTTTAGTCAGGATCATATTGAGATGCTTTTTTCAGCCATAAGATCCAAAGGGGGTTTTAACAATAATCCAACTTTGTCTCAGTTTGAGACTGCTTATAAATCACTTTTAGTTCATGCTGAAATAAAAACTTCACATAATGCCAACTGCTTGCTCAAGATAATACAAGTATTTTAAGAATTTCTAGTTCTGTTACTAAGAAATCTTTAAGCAACAATGACATATTTTTGGACATGTTACGGGTACTAGTATTTTAACTGATGACGAAGAAGAACTTTTGACTGTTTACCAGAACTCTGATTATATATCAGATGTAATTGAATATTTATCCGGATTTATTGTAAGATCTATATTAAAAACAATAAATTGTGAAATATGTGAAAAAGAACTAAGAGTTCAAGAAACAACCTCACTTTTATTGATTAGGAAAAACAGAGGTGGCCTTATGATGGCAAGCAAGGATGTAATAAAACTTTGCAAAGTAGCAGATACTGAAGTAAGAGAAAATGGACAATTCAGCAATATTACTGTGGAAAAAATTATTATAAAAACAATCTCAAGGATAAATATAAATAAATATTTTGTAAATATTTCAAGCCATTTTCTGGACCAAGAGCCATTAAACAATCATTTGCTCCAAGTAATTAAAGTTATTTTAGGCAAATATATTACCATACGAATCCATCATATCAATAATACTACAAATGAAAATGACAAACGCATTAGACAATTCTACACAAAACTTGTTCACTTCCATCATCAATAAGAAATAACTAATAAATATAAGTAGTTCACTTATTTTTTTTAGTATTTAATTTATAATTTTTCTAAATTCACAATTATAATTTGTTGTACAACTGACAGAAAAAACAATATAAATTCATATACTATTTAATAAATAAATAACTGTTACTTAAATTTACATTATTTAATTCAATTTAAAATTATTTTTTAATCATTAGTTTATTTCATACTATTCACTAATTCTCTATTCATTATTCAACAATCAGCACGGACTATCATAGTCAGTAATCACTAATCAGTATTCATAAATATAACAATATTCCTAGGAGTAAAGCACCTATAATCTCTATGGTTTTCCTATACTAGCTTTGTCTTTCTTGCACAGATGTTGAAACGGGTCCTCTCTCTCTAAGAGCAGTCCATTATATATTAGGTCTATGATGTCAACAAATACTGATAAATGTCCGCATTGTGAGATATTTGAAATAATTGATAACATTCACCAAAATGATTAGTGAATGTCAATATACACCGGTGACTGTCAACATTTACTGCCATGCGGTCATACACCTTAACATATATATTTAAGTTTAACATGAGTATTTGATAAATTATATCTTGAATGTTTCTTTTACGTTCCAGAAACTATTGCGAATAATATGAAAAATATTGACACACATCATTATGCTGCAGATAATAATCAAACCGAAAATAAACTCAATGGTAAAATAATTGATCAAGTTAAATTATTTTATTGGTTAAATATTAATTTTATAAACTCTATTATGTTGGTAAATTTACTTTTGTAGAAATCAGTAGTAGTAACAGTGATGATATAATTGATAATTATGACGATTCTGATGCTGATGAAACATATGAACCATTTATGAGAAAACCTTCTCCAAATGTATTGAGTATGTATAATATATAATCTTTCCATTTATATTTCATCTTAATGCCTATAAATGCATAACATACATTTAGGTAATGTAAGTAATTGATATTTTTTAATATCACCGAAATGACAAGCAAATTAAATATGTTTAAGTGAATATACACACATAATACTTTGATTAAATTCAAATGAACAAATTTTTTAATTTGTAGGTCCAGTTAAAAGTGATTTGGTAAATCAAAATAATGTTTATGAAATATCTACACCCATGAACAGTAATAATAAAAGACAAGACAATTTACTTAAATGTAATACCGATGACAATGAAACACCAGAATGTAATATTATAACAGTTGTCTTACTAATATTATAATTTTTTCTAATTTATTTTTTAATATTTATTATTACAGATTATTTTAATTAAGGATCCAGTTCATAAAAAAAAATGAAGTTAATAAACTCATCAAATTTAAATATGAATGATTATAATACCAGTGATCCAAAGCAAAGTTCTACAAATGGTAATAAGAAATATTTAATTATATTATAGTCTATTCCAAATAAGACCAGGCTACGGCGGCGACCAGATCTCGTCGGGCGGAGGTCAGGCTCCACCTATTTTACTGATAACGTGTACTGACGTACGTATGTGATTATGTGGTGCGCGACTGCGCGAGTGACGGTTATTAAAAATACATCGCGACGTACCGCTCCGCACTCCATCTGTTTCAGAGTATACAATGCAATCTAAGTTATTTGTTCAGGTCGCTGGTTTGCGATAGACTAATTACGTCGCGGCGGTCTCTCTAGCTGTCGGGCCGCGGCGGCAAAGTTCGAGGTCCGCACGGATAATATACTAAACGGTCGAAGCCAAGCGCTGTCAGCCAATCAAAAACAATTACTGATTATGACGTCAAACTAGACCCATCATTCCCGCGATGTACAAAATGTGATATACAAAATATATTACAAATCACAATATAAACACATTAATTACCGAAATTATTCTCAATATTAAGTGATATTTAAATTTTAAACACATATTAATATATATTTAATTATGTTGATCTACTAGAAAAAATTAAATATTTGAATCTATTTATTACAAGGTCTTATAATTAAACGTGTATTTTTTGAATTTTTTTGAAACATAATTTAAGATGATCAGTTCCAATGTAATTTAATCCAAAAAAATAGGGTTTACGGAAATAATGATCCTATTCTGTAGAATCAAACAATTTTTTTTTTTTTAACTAATTGAAGGTAATCTCTGTGTTTCAATATTTTAATCGCAAATTTTATGTATGTCTTCAAAAATAATACAATTTTTAGCTTTTTTTTATAAATTATATTAAACAATATACCTACTTAATGTAACTAATTGGTTTGATAATAGTTGTGAAAAAAATAGCACTATGATTATACTAAGTTCATGCTAAAAAGGAAAAACATTGTATGTAAATATCCGTACAAAATATTTATTAGGTCAAATCATAAAATGTAAACAAATAATAAAAAAATTATGAATAATAATTATAAATATATTTAAATCCATTATAAAATAATAATACAATGTTGTTAAAAATATAGGTATTGTGAGTTTAGCGCACTCTTAATGTATTTACTTAAGTAGTAATTTTTTTCATTTTTTTTTTTGATTTCCTATCTGTATCACTGTAAGGTCTTTTCTGTGTAACAATTAAGTTACTATTAAGTTGTTTTATTCTAATGTAAGTTCTTTGAAGGACAAATGATTTAATCAAATCTTCAGGCATGTCATAGCATTTTTTTTTTATAAGCTTTGTTAGTCTTTTGACAATATTAGCATCAGGATTAATTTTGTCTTTGTGAAACTTTATGAACATATTTTCAAAAACCTTAGCTTTTTCAACCCAAGTCGCCGTTGGTTCTGTTAAACCTCCATATGACAAATGTTGTAGCCAACTTGGTGCACTATAGGAATGATCAGGTTTGTTGTCCTTAGTATAATTTCCTAAATGAGGATATTTGCTTTTAAACTTCCTAGCGAGCCAACCACAAAGATAAATGAAACCATCTTCTTCATTTGGTGTTTCAAAATTATTTTGAAATGATTCACATGATGACATACTACTATCTGATAATTCATCATCATTTTCATTATTATTTATTTTAATATCTGCAGTTGCTATAACATTTGCTACTAAGTACTCTTCTATATTTGTGTTATTGTGTTCCATTTCAATATTAAGTTTATCTTGTACAACTCCAGGATTTTTGCCAAGAACGATTATCCTTATTCTATACATTGCATTCAATGGCGTAGGATGATCATGAAGTCCTCCTCGGCTTCGAATAGTAGAAAAAAAACTTTCAAGACTATCTTGGTTTAACCTATGTGTAAGTATGTAATCTATGTTATATTTCTGTTTCAGATCTTCAAATAATAATTTAGTTGATGTTATTGATATCAAAATTCCTTTTTGGAAAGTTTGTAGAGTGTTTTTTCCATTACATCTCATTGAAAATATTAATTCATACATTTTATACAAACATTTATTTTGTTCTGATAGATTTAAGCCATACACCTTCTTTGTACATAGTGTTTCAGTAGATGTATATGAGTTCATAATGTCATACCAATTACTTATTACTTCAATAAATTTTCCTGTATTTTCAGATAATATTTTATTAAATCCAGGCTTGTAATGGCATAAAGCTGTTGCGACACTATGTGATAATAGTTGGGCTGCTAATCCCACATTTTGCCTTTCAGCTTTTACACATTCTATATGTTTTTCAGATAATTTATGACAAGTAGAAATTTCTGACTTTGTTATTTTTAATAACTCTTTTAGTGGTGTTGAGTTTACATTTGAACCATCTGAAAGAACAAAACCTGTATCTATTAGCCAATTGCGAGTGAGTTTCAATAGATGAGGTGCATCTGCAAAGTAATAAATTTTATCATTTGTGGTAGGATGTAAAAAATAAGTGTTTTCAATAGATATATTTAATTTTTTCCACAATCCTATATTAGCACCTCCACAATCAGATACACATGCAACAACTTTATATGAATTATCATGTAATATAGATATCACTTCATAAAGGATTTCTGGTGTTACTATTTGATCAAAGTTGACATAAATAGGTTGTTTCCAATTTTTAAATAAACCTCTAACCATAATTACTTGCATTTGTTTATATGGCCCAATTAACTGATCATTTTTTTTGTCATATTCAAAAGCAGTTTGTATTTTCATTTCATCGAATTGAATGACACATATTTTGTCTAACTCATTGAAGTTAACTGCTGCTATTTTCATTATTCTAATGACATCCAATAAAACGCCTTGACGAAAGTTTAATCTTGAAGCCCATTTGACTAATGTGGAAACATGTGGAAGTGGATAATGTAATTTATTTCTAAGATAAATATAACACCTTTTGCTTAGATATCTTATTGTAAAAGCCTTAGATATATCATCTGTTCCCCAAATAACTTTTTTTCGTTTTTTTTTAATAAGGCTTAATTGAGTCTCACTAAAAATTGATTTTAAAGCTTCTTCTAATAAATGTGTCTGGCTAGTATGTTCACCAAATTTTTGAGAAAGTGAATTGATTTTTTTGTTTAATGATATTATACGGTTTTTTTGGTCTCTTTTGAATTCGGATAAATGTTTATATTTAATTTTTAATTTTTGATGTTCATTTAATAATTTTTCATACTTATCTTCAATAACAGAATGTACATCATCGGATGATTTATCTTCAATAACAGAATGTACATCTTCAGGTGATTCATCTTCAATTTTTTGAGTTGGTAGTATTAAATGTTTAACAATATTTTCGTTTATGCGTTTATTTGCACGTTGTTGTCTTGATGTCACTTGTGTGGAAATATCTGAAGGACATTCTTTCAAATATTGTGTAGGAATAGCTGTAAAATATATACATATAATATAATTAATAATGATGTGTACATTATAATATATAATGAAACACTAACATGTGAAACACAACATTAATTAGCTTAGACCATTTATGTTATTATTATATTTTAGGTGAAACTACAAAAATAAATAATTGTATGTTAAAATAATAATGTTAATATCAAAAATCATCATTACCTTGAGGTTTTAATTTTCTTTTAGTTTTTATGTTCATTAATTGACTACGGAGATCCAATTCAAAATCATCATCTATAAAATGAATGCTACAAACTGTACTAGTTTTTGGATTCCATGTATCTTTTCGCCGACAAGCATTAATCCAAAGATTACACAATTTTTTATCTTTAGGAAATGTATGATATGAAATGTTAAGGTCCTTTTTCTTAGTCACTTGCAAACTGTTGGAACATAACGCTACAGCACACCTAGTACCTGGCATCTATATCATAAATTAATAAAAGTTTTTAATGACATGATAATAATACTATAATAATATACTATATCCCTAACAAGTTGAGTAGTTGACCCTATGTGACATAGTTGATGCTGAAGAATAAGTATTCCTTAACTTAATTTTAATAATTAAAAAATACAAAATGTGTTATAATAACTAAAAGCAATGCAAGGTAAGTCTCTACCAACCTTAGTTTAAGTAATACTTTTTATTTTCTTAAGAAAAGTCTCGTTTATGGATAACATTTGAGTCATAAGTATAGCTTATGCGATGCCTACTTATTCTTAAGCATCGACTATGTATACAGCCCATAATAGTTTGTGACACGTAACATTTATGCCACACAATAATATATTAATAAAAAATGAAATATTTACGAGATAGGTACTTACTTTGCTCAAAAACTGGCAACTGCTTGTCTGTTTGAAAAAAACATAAAACAAATACATAAGACATATTATGACACTGAATAATTATAATGATAATATTACAGAGGTCTATTATGACGTCACGGTAATCAAAACCACGCCCCCTTAGTGATACAATGCTTCGACCGTTTAGTATATTATCCGTGCGAGGTCCGTGCTCGTTGTGAAGCCACGCCCATGCGCACAACTTGGCCGCCGTAGCCTGGTCTTATTTGGAATAGAGTATATTTATTTATTAACAAATTATAACAAGTAGTGTTATATAGAATAAGATATATATATATATATATATATATATATATATATATATTTTATATTAAAAATTAACTGTTTTTTGTTTATTTTTAGAAATACTGAAATCTATTTTACGATCTGTTACCAACATTAAGTATGAATTAAAAGACATAACAACAAAAATAGATAGGATAGAGGAAAAACAAAAAAATATTATGATGATTTACAGTTATAGTAGTGGTGATGTTTTACACACTAATAATAGTAATATTGATGCAACTTGGAATTTCCCTCTTACTTCTTTTGAAGAGTTGGATGATTTTGAACAAAAGTTATTAGATGATGGCTATAAACTTAAATTGGTAATAATTTAGTTATTCATTTACTATACTTAATTACTTCAATTTATTGAAATATTATGATATTATGTATATAAATACATATTGACATATATTTATTATTTATTGTAAGCATAAATATTTGTTTTAAATACATGTGTTCAAAATTAATTTAGATCAGTTATTTGAGAAGGTTAGAAAAACCAACAATTGGAGCGATGACTAGGGAAATTTTGTCAAAATTATTTCACAATGATTTATTAGCTCAATTTTCTTACGTTGGTCAAAAAGGAAAAAAAGTATTTTCAGTACTTAACACATGTTCTATCTTATTTGGTAAGCAATAAAATATATAATAAGATATAAGATTGTCTAAATTATTTATTATTATATTATGTATGTTTATTTATAGCTGCTGTTAGAAGTGTCAACAATTTTAAAAATTGTACTGACATTGATATAATAAAGCCATTGAAGCCATACTTAGCTACTGCTCGCGGAAAACAAAAAAAAAAGATTGATATAATGTATAATAACAGGGCATTTTTTAAGGTAATTGTTACTATGGCCAAAAGACCACGCAGTGTTCTTTTGTGGCCACCCAGTCGTCAACGTTTGGCCATGAGAAAATTTTTAATACTTTCCATAGGTATAGGAAAAAAAAATTTAGTAGGTATATTAAGAGTAAACATATACTTCAAATATTCAAAAATAAAAACATATAATTAATTTGAATACTTATCAAATTTTAATTATATTTTACCAAGGATACAATTTTAATTTATTATTATAACTTAAATATAATTAATTTAAATATTATAAACCAGCATCTTTTCGGAAAAATTTCTGAATAAAATCTCTATCAGAATATAAAGAGAAGTCTGGCTCACGATACCGTCTTTCTTTTTTGCGTAGGAATTCTGC
The DNA here is from genome assembly GCA_027580255.1 of Therioaphis trifolii. NCBI lineage: Eukaryota > Metazoa > Arthropoda > Insecta > Hemiptera > Aphididae > Therioaphis > Therioaphis trifolii. The sequence goes on from JALBXZ010000071.1 coordinate 58,795, forward strand.
TACTGCAGGTCGTGGATCATATGACGCAGTTCCTATTCCATTTAGTGCAATAAACATTCTAGAATTCATGGTGTCATCTGATGTGGACAGTCGATGAATTGATTTTATTTGATTATAATGAGAAATGACTTTCTCAACAGTCATAGAATGAGGTGATAGAATAAATAACGAACATAACAATTTTTGAAATATTCCAGTTGTTATTGGAATGAGTTTTCGCAATTTATAAGACATTTTTACTCCGGCATCTGTACAATTTAAATCTTCGATTTCTTTTATTACTGGCCAACAATCACAAACATTGGATGAAAATTCAAGAACCATTTCTTTCCCAAAAATTGTTTCGACTAATAATCTACCACTATCAATCATTTCTTTAGGAGTCTTGGCAACTAAAACAGATGAAAAACTTTTTATCAAATCGTTTTCTTCAATATTAAGTCTGGCATCTAAAAAATTAATGAATACAGTTATGATTTCAACTCGAACTGCAGACCAAGAACGCATACCAGTTGTAACATAACTATGACATTTTTTACGTTTTTTTGCGTCTTTTTCGTGGTTGTTGATTTCTTCCTTAGCAATTAATTTTTCCTCTTGACCACCTGGATACGGACCCTCAAGCATAAGGTTCATCTTACGAAGAGCATTGTTTTTCACCGTTAATATGTCAGGCAAGATCAAATATCCTTTTTGTAATTTTTTTTGAACTTCTTGCATGATTAGTAATATATCTGCCATTACACATGTTTTTATTAACTGTTGTGAATTATTGGAACTCCATGTTTTAATCATTCCAATCGCAACACTTTTCTCGACTTTTGAAGCTGTTGAATTTAAAAGGTTATTCCAATATGTTATACACCCCGGTAAATTGTGTAACACTGAAATAACCAGATTACTGACATGCTCGGCAAATCTTACTTCAAAATAACCAGGAAATGAACGGTAGTTGGGAAAATCTTGTTTCATTTGTTTCAGTTTCGAAGGTGATGTACGGAAATATTTAGATACAGCAGTTGTATTACTCAACCACATTTTTAATTCAGGGACCGTAGCTAAAGCTGATTCCATTGCTAGATCAGATCTATGGCAGTAACGCCACACAGTCATTAGTTTATGTCCTAGATTATCTTCAAGAAGTTTCCATAAACCTCCTTTAGGTCCAGTATTTGCGGCTTCGCCATCAGTTGTGATACCTACCAATAATTTAGTTGGAACTCCAGCTGCTTCACAAGTTTTTAAAGTAGCTTCAAGCAATCCTTCAGCTCCTAGACTTTCTGGCTGTATGACTCCGATAAAACGATTTTCGATCGTTGTCGGGTTATCCTTAGAAACATACTTGATAACAACGAACTTCATATCTGAATTATGACGATCTACACTTCCATCAATTTGAAGAGACACACAAATAGCCTTGTTCATTATATCACCAATTTTTTTTCTTTCCAGCTCCCCAATAATATGTAGCATTTCTGCATAAACGACGGGATCTTTGTAATGTAAAGTTGATGTTGGAGGTTGAAAATCATCAAGTTGAACTTCCCAGTCATTTGCATCGTTTAATTGAGCTTGTATTGAACTTGTCCGTAACATTGTGAGAGAACGAGCTGGCCAAGATCGAGCAGTTGGTGTTTCCAACAAAGAATCATTATACACGTCCATACACATAGCAATAAGATCATTTATAACACCTGCTCGATGGGATTTTAATGTTTGAACCCATGGATGCTTATATGACTGTTGTTTCCATAATTCTGCTGATTTCTTGGTTTTAGATGCAGAAGAATGAGCTTGTGACTCAATATGATCAACAATTCTTTGTAATTTCTGTATTCCATCCACTCGAATTCCTTCAGAAAGAGGAACTAATCCATTTTTCGATAACTTGGCAGCTTCATTCCTAAATTCTTTGCATATTGTACAACAAACAAATGTTCTATTTCTTTTTCCTTCAACTTTAATTGATTTTTGAAGAAATTTGTAGGTGTTCAATAACCATTGTAAATCTAGCTTACATCCTTTGTACCATTCGGTAGAACTTGAACCTTTTGTAATAAATTATAATACGTATTTAAGAAATTGTAGAGTGAAAAACTTTCATAAGTTTTATTAGGTAATGAAATACGAGTTACGACTTACTATACAATAGAAATACAGATTACAGAGTAGTTTACATAATACAGTGTGATCACGATAAGTGGAAACACTCAATAACTATGTGCAGGCTTCATATATTTCAATTCTGCTTTTTCGGCTAACTAATAAACATTATTATACACATTTTCAAATAATTAGACTATTTTTTTGACAGTTAACTTTGCGCATGCGCACAATAACTTTTTTTTTAAATGGCATGATCCATTTTTGACCACAAATTATTTTTTTTTGGTATTTTTTAATGCATTTTAGTGGTTGAATTTCTTTTCTAAGTCAAAAAATTACCGAGTTATAGCAATTTGATTTGACGTTATTTGCACGGGTATAACAGATTATAAAATACGTAGTTGATAATAATAAATACGTGAATAATAAAAATAAAACTACAAATATTAATTTTTTTATTCATAAAAGTTTTATTTATCTAACAAATTGTTCAAACTTTTTATTATTATCAACTACGTATTTTATAATCTGTTATACCCGTGCAAATAACGTAAAATCAAATTGCTATAACTCGGTCATTTTTTTACTTAGAAAAGAAATTCAATGATCGTGATCACACTGTATATTTACAATTTATTATTGAACTAAACGACCATGCATTGATGGTTAAATAAATATTAAATTTTCTAAATTTCTTACTAGCGATCTCTTTTTCTTTTGTTTGAAGTTTTGAAATATTTTCATCCTTAATTCTTTCAGTTTCATCAAATGTCTAAATAACAGAAATAAATGTATTAAGTTTACAATATACATTAAAATTAAAATATATTTGACTAAGCTAAAATACATTAATAATTTAGAAGGTTATTAAGAATGCAATTACTTACATTTTGATTCGATTTTGTATTGTTTTTAATTTTTTCATCACTTGGTGTAATTTTCTTTTCATTTTTTTTCAACCAGTTGTCTAAATTCATCATTTTTATTGTTTAAATAACAAAAAAAAAAAATCTTACATTTATTATTCACTACAAGAAAAAATAATACTTTTGTATACTTTCTCAGACGCTCGGTAGTCTGTTACAGTATTCGACTAATCGTCTATAGCTAAATTTACATAATATGACACAATGACTACAAAGATAACAGAGATATAACACAAGATAACAAAATGTTCTAGGAAAGTGTTTCCCTGTTATCTGCATGGTCATAGTATTTTTAGAATAAATAATATTAGATAAAGTGTCGGCTGGGTTCTCGTGCTGTTGAGTGTTGTGTATCATGAACACCAATTTCATAATTTTATTTATATCATTATACGAACTATTTTAAGGTAATATAATAAATTTTAAGGTAATAATAAAATATTATATCTAAGAGGTTTTTATAATTTATAATATTATACTGTTTATTTTGTATGATGATTTGTAAAGATGACGGGTCTTTATAGGCTGAGAGTTTCAATACTTATAATTTATAAGTAACATAAGTAAGTACATTTCATATATTAAAAATGCAAATTTTATTCTGGCCACCCAGTGAAAATTCCTTAAAAAATGCCCTGTATAATAATAAATGTTATTTATAATGTTTACCTTTTTTATTTAACTATTATGTTTTTAAAGTGATTTATTATATTATATGAAAATATAAATATTCCTACATTATTCTATTAATTATAATATTATATTATTACTAACTGTGCATTCATAATTTGTTCATAAATATATTATATCTGTATATATAAAATGACTTGTCCTGGGTGATTCATCATCGCCTAGCTGGAACCGTTGTAGCTATGGATATGAAATTTTCAGTAAATGTACTTAATACTATATATAGGCGCACTAAGAAAGGATTTTTCGAAATTTTGATTTTAAGGGGTTGAAATCAGCAAAAAACAAAATTGTACTTGTAAATTGTACTCTGAATATTCTCTGGCCAACGCTAACATTTTCTGTAACCAACAACCCCATACAAAAAAACAAATATTCGAAATTTCCGTTGGCCGAAAATAAAATTATACACGGGAACGGGGACCGAATTGTATCTTACAATTTGTCTTCGAAATATTAAAATAAAGTAAATTTTTACCGAATTCTGATTATTACAATATATGGGCAACCTAAGATCAATATATCTAAAAGCAGCCTGTGATAAATATAAAAACTGATAAAATAAAAGTTGTAGTAGGTAACACAAAAAATTGTACACGGGCGAAGCCGGGTTATTCAGCTATATTATATAAAAAACACAGTAACATTAAAATTACATGAATGTTTGTAATTTGTTATTTAAATTAATAGTGATTATTATAAAAAAATATTGTTGCTAATTAAAATAATGTATTATATTTACAATAATATATTTACAAAATTCTTGAAATTATTAAAATATCTTTAAAATATATTTAAATAGGTATATTTAAGATATTTAAACAAAATATTTATAAGATATATCAAGATATTTTAAAAATAACTTATAATTATTTTTTAAGCCTTAAAAAGTGGCCAAAAAACATTTTTATGATATAGGTGAAACATCATTTGATGATCTCAAAACATGTATAGGATGTATATTATTTAGGACAAAATATTTTTAAGACATATAGAAAATATTAATGTGTTGTGTGGGTGTACTCGAGCAGAAGTAGTATTAACAAACGTATTGATTGTAACTGGAGAATATCGCCGAGGAAGCATTAAGGTTTGAGTCACCTTTTTGGTTATGAAACTAGCCTGGGAACCGCTGTCCAACAAAGCTCTAAGTTTTAAACGTTGACCATTGATAGTGAGAACATCCACGAGCACAGTTGAAAGGAAAATTTCTTTCGGCGATTGACCTCTTACTACTAATGTTGTAGAGCTGCCCGGTGAATGATCATTTTGAGTACTAACTGGTGCTGATGGTAATATGGGTTCGAAATGTAAGTATGGTGAGAGCGAATACATGTTTGACATTTATATTTTTATTGACAATTTCCTGACGAATGTCCAAGACTAAGACAATTTATACACAAATGAAGAGATTTAACCAATAGGAAACGGTCGTTTGGAGTCTTATTGGTGAATAACGAACGTTTCCGGATTAAATGTGGTTTCTTGCACAGGTGACAACTGGGAGGTGAAGGTTGATTTGTAGCTGTTGTCAATACCTTTTGGTGTACTTTTGCATTGAATCACTTTTGAACGTAGATGTTGTTGGTAGGTGATTAAGTTCATTTGTATATTGTTTGGTAGACTGACTAAAAGACGATGAATTCGACCAGACTTCAGCTGAGCGCACATTGCTTCTAAAAACTCAACGAAATCAGACACTGCTGGCAAGTGATGGTATCCGACCACACTTTCCCAACGAGAACGTAACTCGTAATCCAAATATTTTTCAAAAATATGCACCAATAATGGACTCCAAGAGGGAGTTGTAAAGTCTAAATTATCAAGAGCTGCAGTGTTTTCAAGTATGGTGCTAAGTAGTACTCTAATTTACTGAGCATTATTTACTTTGACTATTTGTGGAGCAAGTAACGCGTCCAGATTAGTGCGAGCGAGATCCCGTTTATTACCATATCTGGCTCGTAAAATGTTCCATGCACTGTCATAATTTGCTGCCGTTAGTGATAAGTGTGAAATTAATGTTAACGGTTCACCTTTCACTGAGGTCTTTAAGTATTCAAATTTTTCGACAAGTGATAAGTCTGGTGTGTGAGACAAGATTGAATTAAAAAAAACATAGAATCCTTGAAACTCAGTCAAAACTCCACGAAAGGTCGGAAATTTACGTTTTGGAAGTTGGAAACAAGATAAGTTATTTGATCCAGTGTATTGAGTATAATTATGTATAAGTATAATTATTATCCAGTGTATTGAGTAATATTCGATTGACTCATTTGTGATACGTCTACTTTTGACGATAAAGACATTTTGTGTATGTCGGCAAAAGCAGCCAGTTCATAATAAAAGTTATAGAACGAATCGATCAAAGACGCGCTACAGGAATTATCGATAACCTCCAATGGGGCTTCACCTTTGGCAACGGCGAATTCCATGATCTGGATATCACTTTCTACGTTTTTCCTAATATCTTTCATCTCTTGTAACATATTTTTTATTTTGGCTTGTTTACCTACATTTGCACGATCACTATTAAATTCGGCTGATGCTTTTACGAACGTTGTCACTCGATTTAAACATCGAACAATTCGAGCCTTTGTATCAATGTATGGAAGAGACTCCATATTAATGAATTTTAATTAAAATTTGAATAGATACTGCATCACAACGTGGTCACGGTTTGTTTGTCAATGCGGTTCGAGGGACCAAAATGTTTGGTAGAAGGTCGGGCGAGGGACCACTCACATTGAGATGTAAAATGTATGAAAGAGTTCTAATATATATATATATATATATATATGTGGTCTCCTTGTGTTTCCCGTAAAGGCAACCCAACGTCTTACCGCCTGTGAGGGTAAAAGGTCGGCAACCTAATGTGCACGACGACGACGACGAGGATGGGAGACAGTGACTTAAAATTAACACGGGAAAAAGGAATATTAGAGTCTATACAATGGAAAGACGGATGATGCAATTAAGGTAACAGGGAGGGGGGATCTCTGTGGTCGGATCGGTCTGGTGCAATGACCACAGAGCTCACAAAAAATCTGACAAATACTTAAAACCTAAACGTTAATTCACAACTAAAACTAAAAGCGGAGGGAAGATGGTGATGGTAACGATGAATGGTAACTGCGTGGACTCTAGTTGACCTGGGCTGCCTCACACATACCACGCCGGGTGCTGGAGTCGACAGGCGCCAGTCCCGATTTCGGGCACACACGATGAATTAAATATAATAATAATTTCTCACCTCAGGAACCAGATGACCGTAGAATGAAGAATAAGCAACTAATCAAGTGAAAGCAGTAATGCAGTAAATGCTTTATTGTTCGATAATTATAATTTATAGGGAGAAAGACGCACTGTCGTCACGGAATACTCCTTTTAAGTTGACTAATTCAATATTAATAAAAATAATAACAAAACGTACACGGGCACGACAATGATACACATAACGTAATGAAAATGTTTTTTTTTAATATAGACCCGACAACAAAAAGAAGAAAAAATACGACAATACGAGTATAGTGTGTGTTCACAATGAACGACATAAACCGACAGACAGAAAAAAGAAATAATACGTAACAATGGTAATAATGATATAAATAATAATTGGGCGTTAGCCGTACATGTATATAACGCGATAGTATGAATAATTTAAATATAAGACGATAGTTCACAAACAATATAACTAATTAAAATAATTACATAAGAAATTGACATTTGACGATTATAATACGATTATTAGCCGACCGTAGGCATGCTGCTAATTTATCATTCCTACAAAATTTACTCAAGGGGAAAATTGACTCACCCTCTTTGTTATCTCAACTTTACTTTAAAGCCCCATCTCGTCTCATGCGTCATTCTATTCCTTTCCATATCCCAACGTCTCGAACAAATTATTCAGTTAACTGACCTCTTCTTCGCTGCATGCAAAAAGCGAACTCGGACCCCTCCTTCTCTTTTTTATAGATAAATTGTTATTCTCTTCATTTTTGTCAATTTCTCTAAAACTGTTAATCATAATCCATTTAATTGTATACACTACATAATTGTACCAATCACTATTTAATATTGTATCATTATTAAAATTGTAAAAGCTGTATAAATATAAATAAATAAATAAATAATTATTCACACACGAATAACGACGAGGAAGATGGACGCGATAAGGAAGTCGTCGCCGTGCTCATTAGCATTGTAATAATAAAAATAATAAGAATAATAATAATAATATTGGCGCGAACAGATGCCAATTGTTCAACATGGTCTAATGCTTGAATTAATGCCTGACTTAAAATTTCCTTCTCACAATCTTCTGTGAAATCATCATTTATCTGAGAAAAGAAGCCTGAAGTTTCTTCTACTGTAGGTTGTCTATGGGACATGCTTTCTTTAGAATTAGGAAACAATGGAGCTGAATAATTTTCAGCTGCTTCATTAATAGATACATTATCTGAAAGACTTTCATTTGTCTGCTTATAAAATTGTAATTTTAATTGTTGATATATGGGTCATAATGAGGATAATGTTACATTTATTTTGAAGCCATAGCTTCTCCCAGTTGTTTTAACGGATTCAAAATATACAACAAACGTTCAATTAATTGTAAGTGGTTGATTGCAGGTAAAATCTTTTGGTGTTTAGGAGTGGTTAGTATTGTATGCAATGCTTCATGCTGTGTTTTTATAAAGTTTAAACATGGAAGTAAAGACCGCCAACGAGTGTTAGATGAAGATGGAGCTACTAAAGGTGGTAGACTTAAGTTAACCTGGGAATTTAACAAAGCACGTTTCATTTTGATACTGTAAGTCGTGGTGTCGGTCGGTTGTGTGCGCTTCCGTTATCGGGTTGTCTTATCGTCTTTATTGTAGGCATTATGGCACCTACCTCACCAAATACTTTAAATGATGATAAATTTAGCAAACTTATTGTTATGATTAATGAGTTAAAAAATTCACAAAATAAAATCATATCGTCAATTAATTCATGTCGTGAATCTATTAAATTGCAAGATAAAAAACTGGCTTCATTTGACTCCAAATTTGACCTATTATCCGTACAAATTACTTCGGTAATTGAAGAAAATAAGTCATTAAAATTGAGAATTGAACAACTTGAGTTTAAATTGTCGTCAGTTGATCGATCTCAATCCAATAATAATCCTATTACTCAAGAAAGTTTGTTCACTGAATTTATGGACCGTCAATCCAGAGCTCGAAATATTATACTATTTAATGTACCAGATCCTTCAACCAGTGCTGACCAACAAAATGACTCTGGTCTTGTTGACGAAATACTTAATGTCATCAGAGTCCCTACTAAACCTCTATCTATTCATCGATTGGGAAAACCTTCAAGTAAGCCTCGTCCTATACGTGTTATTATGCCTTCACCATCGGATGTTTTTCAAATTTTAAAAGTCAAACGGCAGCTATTTAATGTTGACAAATTTAAAACTGTTCGAGTTTCATCTGATCAAACGCCACAACAGCGTAAGCTGTATTCTTCTGTTGCCTCTGAAATGAAATTGCGTAAAGATGCTGGTGAAACCGATCTTTTTATTAAGTTTGTTAATAATTGCCCGACCATCTCAAAAAACGATCAAAGAGCCCAGCAAATGTAAATCAACTTTCCATCTACTAACTTTTCATCATATTTGAGGTATTAATACTAAATTAGATTTGTTTATTCGTAATGTTTCTCTTTGTAAATATGATATTATTATACTTACGGAAACATGGTTATCTACCAATGTTATCGATGCAGAACTTGGACTTTTTCCCCTATACAATATTTTTCGATGTGATCGTGATGTTATTACAAGAGGTGGCGGAGTGCTGATAGCAGTTAATAGCAGGTTATCATGCCGTCGACTCACTGTCTGTGATAACTCGGTTGAACAATTATTTATATGCATTAGTGATAAATGTTCCTCTTTAATTATTGGTGCTCTTTATATTCCACCTGCTTCTGATAATAATGTTTATGATATACATTTTAATACTATTGATGTTTTGTTAAATGAAAATTGTAGTTCTAAATTTCTAATTTGTGGTGATTATAATCTACCAAATATTAATTGGCAATCTGTTAATGGTTCAGTTGTCCCTTTGGGTGCTCATGCTGGTTCACTTGAATCTAATGTTTTAGCTTGTTTGTATTTTCAAAATTTAATCCAATTTAACTTAATATATAATCGCTCTGGATCGTTGCTTGATCTTGTTTTGTCTAACATGTTTAATATCAATGTAGCTAACGAAAATAACTCATTACTACCATTAGCAGTGTTGCCAAAACTGAACGACAAAAATAAGCATTACTGATAAGAATAATAGCTAGATATGGCTAAATATTTTTTTTGCTTGAATAGGCTAGAATAAGCTAAAAAAAAAAAAAGTAAAAATTGCATGGGAACAAAAATGCATTTTGCCATAGACCTTACTACCTGTAAGGTTATTTCCATATCAACTTGGTAATTAAAAACATAATTTATAACAAAATGCTAAAATGTTAAAGATCTAAAAATTAAATATTTCAAACAAAATAAAATGCATTAAATTGGTACTTTTAATATTAACTTGCTAATAAAAAACAATTTAAATTAAACATAATAAAATATAAGATCTAAAAATTAAATATTTCAAACAAAATAAAATGCATTAAATTGGTACTTTTCATATTAACTTGCTAATTAAAAACAATTTAAATTAAACATAATAATACGTATATAACATAATAATGTATAACAAAATGTTAAAATGTTAAAGATCTAAAAATTAAATATTTCAAACAAAATAAAATGCATTAAATTGGTACTTTTCATATTAACTTGCTAATTAAAAACAATTTAAATTAAACATAATAATATATAACATAATAATGTATAACAAAATGTTAAAATGTTAAAGATCTAAAAATTAAATATTTCAAACAAAATAAAATGCATTAAATTGGTACTTTTAATATTAACTTGCTAACAAAAAACAATTTAAATAAAACATAATAAAATATAACATAATATATTCATAACAGTCTTTGTAAACAGTCTTAAAAGAATATAAGATCTAAGAATTAAATATTTCAAACAAAATAAAATGCATTAAATTAGCACTTTCCATATCAACTTTAAAATTAAAAACAATTTCAAACAAAGAGATCATTATCGATAATAATATCATTTTCATCAATTTGGTTTTCTGTAGTGTATATTGTAGTTGAGCCAATTTGTTTTAATATATTTACAGGTAAATTATATTTAGAGCAGCAGACAGAGTTTCTTTTTAAACCTGCTTTTGTGGTTAAAATAGCATCTAGAAGTTTTGACCCCATTCTATTTCTAAATTTATTTTTCACCGCATTCATTTGGCGGAATAATCTCTCTACTTCGGCGTTCGACCACGGAAGAACAAGCAATCTAATTGCTAGATTTGATACCTCTGCAAATGTATGAGTGCCACTAGCGTCTGTGTAAGAGGCTACTTCGTTCCAAAAATGTACTGTATTAGATTTTTCTGTCCACTTGACATTTATTAAATTTGTCCACTGTATATTAATTTTATCAATTGTAAGTGCATTTATGCCTAACATTTGTGCCAAGGGAGTAAGAGGTTCCTTTATTACTTGTAGCACATTTTTAACTAATACCAGTGAAACTGTTTGTAATATATTTACATTTTTAGGAAGCCGTTGTTGTAACTGTTGCAGAAGAACTTGAAGAAATCGTAGACATCTTTCTTTTAGTTCTTCTTTTTTCTCCTTGGAAGAAGGACAAGACGCCAATATTTTCTCAAATTCATACCCAAAATAAACGTTTTGTATTGTATAACTGTTCATATTACAAGTTAAAAGATCTTCCCGACAATTTGGATTAACAAACCTTCTAGAAACCGAATAAATAAGATTTGTTAAATCGTTGAGCAACTAACTTGGGTCTGCTGTATTTGATTCGAAGGATTTATTTACTGTTTGTACTTCTTCTAATATCGGGTATAAAAACTTACGATATGCCAAATTCATGTCATCGTTATACATTTCAAAAAGTATATCAGCAGCATAACACTTTTCTTTGGTTCTTGCTATACCAAATAAGGTTTTAAGTTCCAACCATTGATTTAAAATTCGTTTTACAGCTGACTCAATCGATAACCATCTTGTATCACAAGACTTGACAATTTTCAGTGGATCTTGACCGTCATTAATAGCTCTATATAAATTTGTATATTGTACTTGACGCAATGTTGAGTTAGAAAACCAATTATATGTTTCTATTATAAGATAATCAATATTTCTTGGTAGTGTTTCTGCTGCAGCAGCAGACACAGCTAACTGAAGTGAATGGCACACGCAAGGAATATGAACTAAACCTGGAATCTCCTCTTTTAGTTTTTTGTAAACACCATTGTTTACACCTACCATTACAGAAGCATTGTCGGTTCCTATTCCACTCAATTTTTGTAAATCTAATCCTTTGTTTTTAAGGGTATTTTTAATTGCAGCTACTATTGATTGAGCGTCACACTTTTCAATATCAACCAATGATAAATATGTAGAAATTATTTTATTTAAATTCTTATCGAAGTACATAATAGTAATTCCTAAGTATTTAGTTATACTAATATCAGTCGATTCGTTAATAAGTATACTGTAATAGCTATCACCAATGCTTTCTATCAAATGACTTGTAAAATGAGGTCCAAGAACATTTGAAATAATTGCAGTACATTTATACCTATGTAATTTCATGTTTAATGCAGCTTCAGACTCTTTAAAATATTTACAGCATAACTCACCAAGATGGTCGCATGATAGAACTGAACAATGAGCAGCGATAAACAAACTTATCGCCCCTTCCGCAGCCGCCGTTTTGAAGGAATTTACTTTTCCATAAGATGTAATTATTGATCTTGACGTCGAAAAAGCATTTGACGCTTCTATATGTACCTACTCTAGTTTTCATGTGTTGCACAAGATTATATTTTTTAGCCTTTATATCACACTTACAGAACTTACAACGAGCTATTGTTGCATCTTCCAATTTCACTACCCAGTCTTAAAAAAGCTTTTCACTCAACCATTGGTCCCTAAATTTTTGAGGATATTGAGGTGCCATTTTAATACTTAAATAAACCGTATGTCAAATGTTTTGTGAATTTATGAACTATTGGATTATTATCACTATATCATTAAACTTTATTATCTTAAGCCATGCTTGATGCTTATAAGTTACAGTGTCTTTCACACGGTCATGTATAAAGACCATGGTATTTTATATATAATAAACATCGAGATAGATAAGAATAAATATTCGTATTCTTATCTTTTTCGATGATCATAACTTTATTCTATCATATAGCCTATCAGTTATCGGTATAAATATATTTCTATTAATGATGAAATCTTATCATGTATTTTATATTAAAATGGTTTTAAGTGATTGTCGAAAATTGCTAAATAATGGCTAATATATGGTATAAAATATGCTAGATTTATGGCTTATAGCATTAAACAAATTTAAATGGCTACATAGGTATCAGAATATGCTACCCACCCAGCCCTGACAGTTGAATTGCCTATTTTATCATTTAAGTACTTAGACTATAATGAACAAATATATGATTTTATCAATTGTGATTATAATTGTATTAGATTTAATCTTGTTTCGTTAGACTGGAATGGCATATTTAATGGTCTAGATATCAATGATGCAGTAACTACATTCTATGATAACGTTTTTAAAATTATTAATACCTATTGCCTAGTTAAAACTTTATATTTACCAAAGCACCCTCACTGGTTCAGCCATTCATTAAGGAAGTTAATTTTTGATAAAAAAATTGCTTATAAAATATATAAACAATCGCCTACTTCACATAATTATAAAATTTTTTCTAATTTACGTGCGCGCTATAAAGCTAAAAATAAAATAGATTACAATATGTATATCCGAAAAACTCAAGACTCCATAGCTAAAAATGCTAAATTTTTTTGGCAATATGTAAAAAGCAAACGCTCTACTCAATCTCTACCGAATTCAATGTAATACAATAGTAACACTGTTTCTGGTGGTGATGATATTACAAACAGTTTCGCACACTATTTTTCCCATGTTTTAAATATACCAACAAACACGCAAACTATTTCGGAATCTTACAATTACAGTTTTCCATCTGTTGATTTTAATTTGTGTACGCTGACTCTCAGCGATGTCTATAATGCGATCAATGAAATAACTTATAAAACTTGTCCCGGTCCTGACAAAATTTCCAATATATTTTTTATACAATGTAAATTTGTTCTGTCAACACCCTTACTAATACTATTTAATCGTTCTCTTTCCACTGGAGTCTTTCCGGATAAATGGAAAATATCGTACGTCTCCCCTATTTTTAAAAGCGGAGATATCAACCATATAACAAATTATCGACCTGTATTTATAATATCTATAATTCCAAAAATATTCGAGGGTATAGTTTATAGGAAAGTTAGTCCCCTATTTAAAAATTGTATAATTGACGAGCAGCATGGCTTTATGTCTAGTAGATCTACTACAACTAATCTTTTGGTTTTTCAAAAATTTATTTTAAATGCATTTAAATTAAACTGTCAGGTGGACGTAATATTCACCGACTTCGCAAAAGCCTTTGACAAAGTTGACAAACTCGCTAATAAGTTGTTCCAATCAGGACTCCGTGATCCTTTCTTTTCTTGGATAGTATCATTTTTATCAGGTCGAAGGCAGTACGTGAAATTTAAAAATTATAACTCATATATATATGTATAATATTACCTCTGGGGTACCTCTTCTTTTTAATATTTATATTAATGATATTAAGAATACCAATTCCAATATATTGCTCTTTGCGGATGACGTTAAACTATTCCGTATTATTAAAACTCCACTTGATACTAAATTGCTTCAGAATGATCTTGATAAAGTAAGTGATTGATGTGATACAAACAAATTGTACATGAATGTTTCTAAATGTAAAGTCATTACTTTCTCTAGAAAACGTTTGCCTTTAATAAACAAGTATTTTTTTAAGGGTTTTGAATTAGATCGAGTCAACCTCGTGAAAGATTTGGGTATATATTTAGACCCTTATCTTTCATTCAATGACCATTATATCCAAATTCAAAATAGAGCGTCCTCGGTGTTAGGGTTTATAATGCGGAGCTGTAATAATTTTGATAATCCTATAGCTCTTAAATCACTATACTGCGCCTTTTTGAGGTCAATTTTGGATTATAATTCAATAATCTGGTCTCCTTACACATCTGGTTCAATTCATTCGTTAGAGGCAATTCAAAATCGCTTTTTGAGAATTATTAGTCATAAATGTAATATTCAACGGTTGCCTCACACTTCGTATGAACCATTATTATCATATTTAAACATTGATACTCTTCAGATCAGAAGGGTTAAACATGACATTAATTTTATATATAAACTTTTAAATGGTTGTGTAAACTGTTCAGATCTATTGTCAAATATTTCTTTTTTAGTCCCTGGTCATTCGTCTAGACAAACTAATACCTTCTATGTGCCATTCCAGCGTACTTCATATGGTCAAAACGCCCCTTTAATTAGATCCATACAACATTTGAATAATTACAATATTGATATGTTTATATATAATTCTATTGTTTCTTTTAAATTATATCTTAGTAATTTAATCAAATAACTATTGTATACAAATACCTTATCTATGTAAATATTTCTGTACCACATTTAAATTGTAACTGGGCTCGCCCGTTTAATTTCAATAAATAAATAAATAAATAAATAAATTATCATTTTTGTTATCTTCCACAATTAAAATTAAATGCTATTTTTAGATATTAAAATAATGAAAACCCTAAAAAAACCATTCATAACCCGAAAATTAGTAAATCGTAAATCAAGTTGAAGTGAAGTGATTTGGATGCATTGATCAACATTATTTGTCATTTATTATTAAAATTGTATAACCCTGTGTTTTATTTATTTTATACAGTTTTTTCTTTTGTCTATTCACATGTTTAATAATATTAATTAATAATTATTTGATTGACAAATATTATTTCATTAAAAATGGACCACGAAGGATTTCATTATCAATGTACAAAAACTACTCGTGAGGGCAAACGGTGAGATATTTTAAATTCACAATTTAATGGCTGACCGTTAAAAAAACCAATTAATAACTAATTAATAACTTCTACGAAAATGTATTAACTTTCAGTTATTATGTGTGTGCTACTTCTAATGTGTATTGCAAAGGCACAGCAATCAAATTAGAAGATGGTACTGTAATAACAAAAAAACCACATACCCATGAACCAAATGACAACAATTTCATAAATATTGGCTTAAAGAAGCAATTTAGAAGTATTCTAGTAGAGAGGTCAAAATTAGAAACTATTCCACTAAAGGTGATTTATGATGAAGAATCAATGAGGTAAGTCTTTTAATATAGATAGATATTTATTTCAACAAACTCTATGTATACTTAGAAATATTTTAAGACGAAACTTTTAATGGTTTATTCATAGGTAACATAGATAAGTATATAGATAATTTGAAAAATAATTTTCATAACGATGATAATGCATAATCTATTATTCAACTATTGAAGTATTTATAGGTAGATACTGTTTCTTTTTAGAACGGTTAACATTGCTGAAGTTACCAAATTTAACGATTTCATGACTTTTCTTGATGTGGGGCAAAGTATGCAGGCCCCATGAGTAAAATTGCTCCACTTTAAAAAAAATAAAAATAATTACAGTAATTGGGATATACTCGTATTAAGGTCATAATTAGCTCTTGAGTGCTCAATTGAATTGAAATATAAAAACCCTATATATATTTTTTTTTAATTTGATATACCTTATATAACTAAAACAAAAAAATTTAAAGAATCGGAGCAGAGTAAATCCCAAACGAGGGTTTCCATTATTGTTATTAAGTAATATCAATGATAGTATAATTTTAAAGCGTAATTTAAAATTGATAGGTACTAATTAAAAACTATGTTTTGATAATAAAGTTACATGGAAAAAAATTGAAAAAATTAAGTAATTAGAAATCAAAATGTGTATTGGCTTATTATTATACTAATAATGAAAGTTCAGAAATATTAATTTTATTTTAAATAGCGTATTATGCAAATTACTTAAGTTAGTTAAAGTTATATTTACAAAATCAGTCTACTAATGACCTCATGTTCACCCTATAACATAAGTCAATATACATTATTTATTGAAAAAAATTCTTATTTAACATTTAAGAGTGCATATTTTGATATTTAAAATAAAAATATTGTATAGATATATAACAATTTTGTCTTAAATTAGGCTGGTTTGTAGAATATAATATAATATAAGTTATAACTTTGTTTTATATGACTATGTCACTGTTAATCTATGATAAAATGTAAAGGAATCCAAATGCAGCATTCATGTACTCATGGCCAACAGCTGAATCATTAATGCGACAATCTCGTAGACAGCAAGTACCACCTCTGCCAGCTACTTTACGCGAATTAGGAGAGTGTTTGGATCTAAATATTAACAAGTAATATTTTAATATTTATTTAACCAATAAAATGTAATATAAACGAAACTTACTATTTTTGTTTGGTAAATATGGCTTACAGATATCAGTGTTGCAATCAACCATTTTACAAGGAATGGAATGTTGATAATCATGGTAAATTTAATATCATGCTAGCTTGTAATGACCTTATAAATTCTGCAGTTGACGAGGGTAGCACTGAGTTACATGCAGACGCAACATTTAAAGTTGTGCCAAATACTCCACATTGTAGGCAGCTTCTAACTATTCATCTAATCTTACAAAATCATGTGAGAAAAAAAAAACTATTTTAACAATTAGTAATAGAAATCCAAAAATAAATAAATACTTTAATATTTTATTTACCTTAGTCCATCCCTGTTTGTTTTGTGATGATGGAGGTTAAAACCGAGGCTTCATACCAAAAAGTATTGGAGCGGTTTAAGGCTAAATTCCCCAATGTTAAACCAACTTCAATCATGATTGATTTTGAGACCGGACTTCGGAATGCATTTTCATTATTATATCCCGAAGCAAATATTTCATCATGTTGGTTCCATTACATACAGTTTAGAATATTTATATACATGTGTAATAATCCACATTATTAAAATGTTAGATTATTATGTTCTATCATTATTATTATTATTATTATTATTATTAATATTATTATTATAATTGCTATTATTTTTCATATCATCATAAATAATAATTATATACATGAAATAATATGAATGTTAAATCAAAGACATTAGGTCACGACCGTTCTTTGTAAATAGATAGCAACTAAGCAATTTATGTAGTGGCGTGATCACAGAAAGAGCATATAAAAGCAAGAATTCCTATTCTTAGGTTACTAACTCTAACTTTCTAAACTCGGGAGTTCAATTATTGAAGCCACGGTGCAGGTCTGTCTGTCCGTGAGTTTTGTGTAATACATAAATGTTTATGTTTTAAGACATTTGAATTACTTTTATTAAGAAGAGTTTTGTGTAATATTATTATTATTATTATTATTATTATTAATTATAAACGGGCGTGAGCCCATGATACAGATATGTATGGTGTAATGTTGACAAAAATTACATACTAATTTTAAGTGTGGTACATCGTTCGTGTTTACATGAGTTATATATAAAAACAAAATAAAATATAATAGTATAATACTATGGAAGAAATGACGGATCCTCATTGGCTAATTTCATCATACGGTTTATTGACTCGTTTTGTAAATATTTTGTAGGACAATGCGGAATGAAAAAAGGATGTGTGTTGCGGGTGCACGTAACAGGAACTTTAAAGTTAATTAGAGCAAGGAGTGAAGGGGAGTCAACAGATCCCGATAGGATTTTATTAAGAAAAGCAAGAGCATGCGAACGGCGACGGTCAGCTAAGGAAGATAAGTTCATGAGACGGAGTAGAGGAGTATAATCATGAGGGGGGCAGTTAACATTCAATTTATGCTTCATATAGCATAAGAATTTACGCTGAACACGTTCGAGTTGAAGACAGGCATCGGCAGTTTGAGGATCCCATACAATAGAGCCATATTCAACGATTGGGCGTACAAGTGCACAATAGATGGATTTGAGAGAGCTGGTGAGTTTAAATTCACCAGAAATTCTTTTAATGAAACCCAAAACCTTGAGAGCTTTGCAAGTAATTTTATCGATGTGGGCACGAGGAGAAAGATAGGAAGTAAATGTAAAACCAAGATCACAAATGCTAGAATAAACGGGAATTAAACAAGAGCCATTCAAAACGTAGGAGTAAGCGATAGGAGAGTGACTTCTGGTATATATCATTGACCGGCATTTATTAACATTTAATGTAAGGCCAAGAGTTTCTGCCCAGGCAGAGAATCTATTAAGATCATCCTGGAGTTTGAGACAATCATTGACCGAGTAGATCTTAAGGAAAAACTTCATGTCATCAGCAAAACAGAGTAGTTGGCTGTGTTTAAGGGAGGTACAAGCACTGTTAACGAACAAAGAGAAAAGAAGGGGTGATAGATGTCCACCTTGGGGGACACCAGAGGTAGATAAAAATATATCAGATATTGTATTGAACATATTAACCCATT
This sequence comes from Therioaphis trifolii, assembly GCA_027580255.1. NCBI lineage: Eukaryota > Metazoa > Arthropoda > Insecta > Hemiptera > Aphididae > Therioaphis > Therioaphis trifolii. Next base: position 78,161 of record JALBXZ010000071.1, read on the forward strand.
GCGATCTATTTAATAAAAATGAATTAAACCAAGATAGGATAGGATCGCCAAAACCAGAAGCACGAAGTATAGAGATAAGAACCTCATGATTAACTGAATCAAACGCCTTAGCAAAGTCGGTATACACAACATCAACTTGAGATCCTTCTTTAAAAGGACTGTGTATGTAATTGGAAAAGTTAAGGTTACAAGTAACCGTAGATCTGCCTGGGTGAAAACCATGCTGTTCGTTGGCTAAAATCATATTAACCGAAGGCTGGATTGAGTCTAGGACTAAGGACTCAACAATTTTAGATATATGTCCTAGAATTGAAATTGGTCTATAATTTGTGACTAGTGATGGGTTGCCTGATTTTAAAATGGGAGTAATAGAGCCGATTTTCCACATGTCAGGAAATGTACTTTCATCAAGGAATCTTCGAAATAGAGACCAAAGAGGATAGAAAATAACATACCTTATTCTGTAGAGGAAATCCCACGGTATTCCATCAGGTCCTAAAGAAAACACATTTTTCAGACTGTTAAGCTTGAGGAGAACATCATTAGGGGTGAAGTAACAGTTGTTTGGTAAGTCGAAAAATGGTAAATCTAAAGACTGGAGGTTTGGAATTTTGAAGAGTAGACAGAACTAAAATGTTAAGAAAATAAATTTACACTTTCCTGAATACAAGAACTATCGACACCATCGAAGGAAACTATGTTTGGAACAGCGTTGTGAGATCGATTCCTACGAACAAAATCCCAGAATTTCTTGGGATTCAAGGATAAAGATTTTTCTGACTGCTCAACAAACGTTTTGTGACATTTTTTAGATATGTATTTACATTTTGCACGGAGTAGAGAAAAGACTCTATAATCAGCAGGATCAAATGTAGATTTAAATTTAGCATGAGCTTTATTTTTACGATAAACTAAAGTTTTGAGATCTTCGGGTACCCAGGAAGGAAAAGTTGATTTATAAAAGTGGGACAGAGGGACGAACCTCAAAATTGAACTGTGAAGAGAATCAGTGAAGGTATTAACCGAAGTATTTAAATCAAGGTTGGATAGAGTAGAGATCCAATCGTAGGAAGACAGAAAATGTGTAATACAATTGTAATCCGCCCTTTTGAAGTTGTGAAAGGAATGCGAGTTATTTAACGTAGTAGAGGTAGAGATTCTATGTAGTGAAATATTAAGAGGTGGGTGATAAGGATCAGGTGGAACAAACGGTTCAAGAGATTCACAAACGGTAACGGAATCGGTGTTACAACAAATTAGATCAAGAATGGAACCTTTAGAGTTTAAAACAGAATTTTTTTGGTAGAACCCATTGAAGGCAAGTAGTTCAGGAACACAAGGCACACGAAGAGGGGAGGAAGAAGTAAGTAGTATATATGTACCAATCCTGGCGCACTTTTGATATTTATTGATATTTTTCACTTAAAACTAATTTATTGATATTTTTCACTTAAAACAAATTAATTGATATTCTTCACTTAAAACTAATTTATTGATATTTTTCACTTAAAACAAATTAATTGATATTTTTCACTTAAAATTAATTGATTGATATTTTTCACTTAAAACTAATTTATTGATATTTTTCACTTAAAAACTAATTTATTGATATTTTTCACTTAAAACTAATTTATTGATATTTTTCACTTAAAACTAATTTATTGATATTTTTCACTTAAAACTAATTTATTGATATTTTTCACTTAAAACAAATTAATTGATATTTTTCACTTAAAAAAATTAATTGATATTTTTCACTTAAAACAAATTAATTGATATTTTTCACTTAGTTTATTTTTTTTAAATATTTATATTATGATCTGTGGTCTTTTTCACTTAGTTTTTTTTTTTTTTAAATATTTATATTATGGTCTGTGGTCTTTTTCACTTAGTTTATTTTTCTCTAATTATTTAACATAATTATTTCTAAATGTTTTTGAAATAATAACATTTTTATGTTGAAATTCAACATAAAAATTAAAATTTAGATTTCTGGAGTTCCCCTGTATAAAAAGTCCCCTCAATAATTTCACCATCAATATCTTTTATTTTATAAGTTATAGGAGATGTGTACACAATTTCGTTTATTATAAATATTTCACGAGTCCAATTAGGATCAAATTTATTGGCAAATTTTTGTTTAAATCTGGTAATTCTAACCCTGTCTCCAACTTTAAATTTAATTTTCTGTTTCGATTTATTCTCAGAGAATACCTTTCTTAAAACCTCACATTCATAACTCTTTTTAACTTCACAAGGTTTCATTCCAATAGTTCTATGAATATCTTTAAAATTATATTCATACAACAAGGATTGTAAATTATGTATCCATTTTTTATTGTTTTGTACTTCGAAATGTATTCTCATCTTTCCATTGAGTGTTCTATTAAATCGTTCGATTATTGATGATTTCTCTTCATTTTGAGAATAATACATTTTAATCTCATACTTTTTTAACATTTCTTTAAACAATTTATTTTCAAATTCTAGTCCTTTATCGGTATGGAGTAAAACTGGAGGGTTATGGTTTTGTATTTTAGCTTCCTTTAATATTTTTTCAAAAACTTTGGATAAACTTTTTCCGTCTTTCTTTTTAAGTGGATAAGACCAAGCAAATTTGGAAAAAGTATCAATTACATTTAACATATAAGAATAATTATCGTTTTCTTTCTCATAGTTTTTCATTATAACTAGATCAGCAGCCCATAGATCATCAATACCCTTGGTAAATATTTTTCTTTTCGGAAATCGTTTCCTTACAGGTTTGTGAAGTTCTTGAGCTATTGAAAGTTTATCCTTTGCCTTTATTTTTTGGTTGTTTTTAATTTTTTCTTCATCTTTAAGAGGTTGAATAAATTTACTTTTATTTGTGTTACATTCAACACATTTTGCTGAGATTCTCCACCTACCATTAATCGTTTGAACTTTTTTTGCATCGATATTTTTTGTTTTTTTCTTACATTTCAGAAAATGTATAATTTCTTTTAAAATACCATCCATTTTATAATAGACAATCTTAAATTTTATCGAATTTCTCTAATTGAGTTTTGTATAATATCGTATACAAATTTGTTACTTGAAACTAGACAAATATAACAAACAGTACCATCTGATACATCTCCATCAAAATCAATATTCAAAATGACTGTGTGTTTAGAACCTGATATACTCACAGGTTGTCTAGTCAGATTTATAACGAATAAAGGTTTAGAATTCTTAAACTGTTCTGGATCTGTGTAGATTAAAGGGAGTTCTCGGTATGTTTTGTAAAAAACTTTTTTGTAGTCTTCAAGCATATCGTAAGAATTGCCAAATATATCGTTTTTGTTATCGATATTCAACATCTCTTCTGGATATTTTTCTCCGTTTATTTCAAAGTAAATATTTCTAACATTACAATGATCAAAATTACTTGATTCTTTTAGTTGAGTATTTCTGTTTGTTTGTAAACCTACAATCCCAAATAAAGGATCATGAAAATTTCTATACATGTTTGTAATATCAAGAGTACACTTCTTTCCACTCAATTTTCTTACTTCAATACATTTAATAGTTTTAAAATCCAAGAAATAACTATTTTTTTCTGACAATTCAACCAATTCATTTATTAAAAGGGTTTTACTCATACTATCATATTTAACTACACGAAAACTAATCCTAAAATCCTCAATAATAATTTTTCCATCTGTTGGCATTTTTTTATCAGAATTTTCTTCTTTGAATAATGCATCATGATCATGATTTCGAGTAAACTCTAATTGAATGTCTCCTTTGTAAAGTGGATATGTTATATCCTCAAAGAAACCCAAACCGAAATCAGACAAATTGCCATAAACATTAAATTTTCCCCCTCCTTTAAATCTGGATTGATATCCTGAGTTTATAGTAGGACCATGGTTATTATTTAAAGCAAAACCAACAACCCCTTTCATATTACTTGTTATACCAGGGTTTTCGATTTCCTCAAGTAATGTTCCATGTTTTTTCAGTTGGATGTTGGAAAACAGTTTGCTTGGAAAACCATTCTCTAATTTTATATTGCTATTAAGTGGATATTCAGTATCGTCTAGTTGTACAACTTTTCCGGATATGTTAAATTTTGTGGATTTTAAGTCTAGAAAACAATCACTTCCATCTATTGAAAAAATTGTCTTCCTATTTTCAGTATTAAGGTTTATCACAGAAGTTGGGTTGAAATCTCTATATTCAGACCGGATAATATTATCATCATACTTTTCAAAAATTTTTTCCATTTATTATACATGTATTTTTTTTTTTTTTAAACAAAAATTCTAAACCAGGCGAAAAATCATGTTTGAAATAGAATCTTAAACCAGGCAAAAAATCCGGGTTAAAAAAAGAATCTTAAACCAGGTTTATATTCATTAGTTTGTAATAGTATAAAAATTTTAAAGATTTTCTCTTTAAAATTAACAATACATTTTATTATAATTTTTTATAAATTCCAAACACAAATGACCACAAATAGGTGGATCATTATCATCTTGGTATATATTCGTTGATATTAGTAGGTTTTTTTTCCCTAAATATTTAACAAGTTCTGTAGGTGGATTAAATTCTCCATATGAGTCGAAATAAATTTTTAAATTTCCTTCTTTTATCCATGCTACCCAATGTACCCAATGTGAACCTTTCTCTTTAGAATCATTTAAATTTAATATACCACTTTCATTTGTCCAAGGTTTTAAAGGAAGTTCGTTTCTCATGAAACACCCTCTAAAATATTTATTTTTTTCAGTAAATTTTAAGATATCAAAATTAGTCAATGCTTTTTCTCCATATTTTTTAACAAGGAAATTAACAGATAGATCTACTTTTTGATTGTTTTTTTTTCTCTTCAAACCTGAGCCAATATGTAATGTTTTAACATTTTTAATAATTTTTTCCGATTCCTGATTGTGTCGAATTGTTTCTTTTTCCATTGCTTTTTTATGATTAGTTTCTGAATAACTATCCCAAATAGCAGATCCTCCTTGAGCTGCAGCAGCAGCTGTTGCAATTCCACCAAATAAAAGAGGAAGAAATCCACCTTCTTTTATTTGATTAAATTCCAATTCTAATCGGACTTCTTTATTTTCTTTTTTGGCTTTTTTTAACATATTTATTTGTGTATTGGTTAAATTATATAGTTTTCCCTCACCTATTTGATAAGGTTTTAAAAGGATTGTAACATTTTTTTTCTGTTCATGAGCCAAATGAATTTTCTTATTTTGATAATCATTTAGTTTAAGTTTCATTTATTATACAATTTCTTTTTTTTTTTTTAAATTAATCCCATCCCTAATTTTCGTTTTGTTTTCATGATGTTTGTTGTAACCCATGCAGCAGATTTTTCACCTAAAGACACATTTGGATCTGAAAATCTTTCCCAAGCCTTATGTTCTAAAATCAAATCAGCTTTATGTCTAGATTTAGTATCTTTATTTTTTTCATAGTAAATATCGTGTTCCTTTGCTGCTTCATCCAGTTTATTAACAGGTTTTTTATTTTTCTTTAATTTTGTACCTGGACCTAAGTAGTTATAAGTAGGCCAATGTATTTCAGGTATAAATTTACTGTTTAAAATATGATTGACAAGACCTTCCCCTTTAATTAGTTTTTTTGGCAAACATTTTATAATTTCGATCAAATACTCTGTACTTTTTGGCGAATCAATCAACTTTTCCATTTCATTTTTGAAAAAGGTTACCATACCTAGTTTTTCATTATGAAAATTATTATTTCCAGCTCTTTCTTCTTCGGCGATTTTACACAATCGATTTATTATTTGGTTTAAATTATTTATATACATATATTCTACAGGATTTTCCGTGTAATATTTTAAACCTTCTCCAACATGTTCAGATGGTTTTTTCATTTCATTCCAAATATTTTTAATTATTAGATTATATTTATTAGAACTGGATGATTTTGGTTTTCCTGTTTTTTTATCGTTTTTTTGATATATCGAGTCGGTTTCTAATAATATTTTTTTATATGTTTTTAAATCCTCATCTGTATACGGTAATATAATATTATTTGTTTCATCCCATAGATTTGACTCTGTTAACAAGTTCCACAATCCTTCTGTTCCTGTATATTGATTCTTGTTTAAAATAATATCGTTGCCGTTAAAAGTTATTGCGTATTTTCCAATTGCATGACCTTTTTTATTGGTAGTTTTATTATCATAAATCCAAATTCCAAAAGCTTTATCTCTTAGATCTATGAGTTTCTGTGCGGCGATATTTCCTAAATGTGATGTTTCTGGTGTTTTTATTGTTTGATTTTCTTCATCTCTTGTTGGTGTTTGAAAACTTGATATCATTTTCGGTTTGTTTTCTGTATGGATTGGTTGTTCTATTAATGTTGATGTTTTTACAGGTACCAATTCTGTGTGTGAATCAACATCTGTTTTGTTTACAGCATTTTTTATGTCTCTTAATACTTTCACTACAGGTTCGAAAGATTTTTCTTTTCTTATTTCGTTGTTGATTTCTCTTTGATTTGCATTTTTAAAATTATTTTGTAGTTTTTCTCTAATTTTTAATACTTGTTTGGTTTTCTCTATTTTTTCCTTGTCCTTATCATTATTTAAAGTATTTGGTTTAAACATCTCATTATTTTGAAGACCTCCTCCTTTTCTCATTTGTTTTGTAAGATTATTCAGAATTTTTTTAATATCACTATCATTCATTTATAATAGATATATTTAAAAAATATATATATATCTAAATTATATTACAACATAAACGTCTTACGTAAACCTAAACATAAACATCTTACGTAAACCTAAACATAAACGTCTTACGTAAACCTAAACATAAACGTCTTACGTAAATCTAAACATAAACGTCTTACGTAAACCTAAACATAAACGTCTTACGTAAATTTTAACATAGTTTTTTCTCTAGTTCATTATATATATGATTATCTATAACATCCAGAGAAATGTATCCATATTTTTTTTCCCAACAAAGTGCACAAAATTTGAAAAATTTTTCTTTAGATAGAGTTGAACTATAAAAACTTTCCCAAATTTTACTTACGTAGTGTTTTTGTTGTTTAAAAATAAACAAAAAATTTAAATTATTGCGTATCAATTTTAAATCACTCGAGCTAAAACAATGAGTTAAATAAATACAGGAAATATTTTTATGTCTGCCTCTGACAAAATATTCCTTTACTAATGATTGATCTTTTTCCAAAATCCAATCATCAAAAACAACTAGACTATTTGTTTGACATTCGTCGACAGGTACTATATCTTGATCAGAGAAATGCGAATCAATATTTATTTATTTATTTATTTATTTGATAATTATACGCCCCGAAGAGCATTTGGTTAACAAAAATAAGCGAAGTAGATAAATTACATAAGTAGAAAATAAATTGACAATTATATATAGATAACAGGTAAAAAGTAAAGTGGTAGGACTAAAGTTGGTTCAATAGGTGTAACATTCTGTGGAGAGGCTGGTTGTGACCATACGAGGTGAGATGGGTAGGGATAGAGAAAAGAGAATGGTGTCTAGTAGAGTAGGAGGGAATGCGAAATGAAACAGTGGCTAGTAGGTCGGGGGAGTCGATGGTACCGTTGAGTAGAGACGAGATGAACATGAGATCTGCGTGATTACGGCGAGATGTCAGAGTTGGGATATTGAGAGTGGAGCGTATAACGTTGTAATCATGAGCTGTGTGCTCAATATTTAATAAAAAGGCAGCAAAAGACAGGAAACGATTTTGTACTCGTTCCAGACGCAATTGATCACAGGCCAGATAAGGAAACCAAACTACCGATCCATATTCGAGGATGGAACGGACAAGGCTGAAGTAGAGGGTACGGAGACAGGTGGCGGAGGTAAAGAGGGTTGTGTTTCGTTTGATGAATCCGAGGATCTTCAAGCTCTTTCCAACAGTGACATTTAAGTGGTGTTTGAAGGAGAGTGTGGGCGATAGAAAGAAGCCTAAGTCTTTGATAAGATGGACGCGAGAGAGGGGGGAGCTGCCAAGGTGGTATGAGTGTAGTATGGGGCTACGTTTCCTAGAGAAAGTCATAGCGTGACATTTGTCCAAGTTGAGGGGCAGGTTAAGGTGACGCGTCCAAACGAAGAAATCATCCAATTCGGCTTGTAATAAAAGGCAGTCAGCGGGTGAGTCAATTTTACAAAAAATTTTTATGTCATCCGCAAATAAGAGAACCTTGGCAAAAGAGAAACACTTGTCTATAGAGTTTACAAATATTATAAAAAGAAGAGGACTCAGATGACCTCCCTGTGGAACACCAGAGGAAATTACTGATAACTCTGAAACGGCTCCTTTTAGCTTAACAAATTGTCTACGAGATGTCAAGTAGGATGCGAACCAGGAGATGAGTGGCTGGCCGATACCGAGCGAGTCAAGTGTGGCAATGAGAAGTCCATGGTCTACTGAGTCAAACGCTTTCTTGAAGTCAGTAAAGATTGTGTCAACTTGATCCTTATTATTTAATAATTATGTTGAATAATATATTTAATACAAAATATTTTTTGTAAAAATTTATACACTGGTTGTTCAAGATGTTTTGAGAACACATATAGATGTTGATAATCAACCCAATACTCTGTGATAATATTCCTTAACAATGTAGTCTTACCAGAACCAGAACCTCCAACAATTAAACATCGAATAGGAACAGGAAGTAAAGAATCGTTTTTATTTAGAGTTTCGGTTTCAAATAGATAAAGCTTGAAAATATATTTTTTCATATTTATTATAGAGTTTTTAAATATTCTTGGAATATTTAAAAGAATATATAAACAAAGTTATTTTACTCAAAAATGACTAAATGTTTTGAGTAACCATTACTCAATTTTTCCAAACCTTTATAAATTAAAGTGAACTTCACTGGATTCGAGTTCATTTCTTCAATATCATTAACTGTAAATTTTTTAGAAAAGTGGTCTGGTAAAATTACTTTTAAATTATTATCTAAAATTACTAATAATTTTTGCCCATACTTTGTCATAACAATTTCAAAGTTTGTTACCTTATATTTTTTTCCAAGTTCCAAGTTTTTTTAATGAGATGAAGTATGTGTTTGAATTTAATAGTGTTTTATAGTTTTCCATTTATTATACATTTTTTTTTTTAAATACAATATGCATATTAATGCATATTGATGCATATTGATGCATATTGATTTTTTTAATTTTTTTGAAAAAATTCTTAATCCGGATTTTTCATCCGGGTTGGTTAGAATATTGGCAACCAGGTTTATATTCATTAGTTTTAAAGACTAAAATGAAGCAGAAGATTTTCAGGATTGGTTAACTATTTTTTCTGTTGAGGTCTAATAAATCGAGATAAAAAATTGGATCTTTGAGTAGGATAAATTCGTTTCCATTTTGATCGAAAATACTGATGTTTATAGTTTTAATTGTTTTTAAGCTTACAGGAACATAAAATATTTTCTCTGGTCTTACAAATATTTTATTAGAATCAAATAAAAACACGAATAAAAGTTCTTCCTCTACATGGTGAATATTATTAACAGAGAACGATTTTTCAATTATGTTGCAATGAATTTCTAAAGGTGTAATAATTATGTTTTCATATATAGGTGATAAACCTTTATATGACCTTATAGACAAAATTTTCTTATTTATTCCAAAACATTTGTTTAAATTTTCATCAAGTTCGAAATATTTATCAGATTCAATTAATATGGTATAATTATTTAAAAGAGATATTTTCATATTTGTTGGTATAATTTTATTTAATTCTTCTATCGTATAGTAACCAGATTTTATATTGTATTCAGTGTTATCCATATAAATATTTCCCTCTAATATCCACATTTTATTGTTTATAAATTTTGATGTTTTATTACCAATATGAGTGATTTCTACATCAGAGTGTCGTAATTCACATTGGTAATTTTCCACTCCTAAAATCTCTTTTGAATAATCTTCGAATATAAAAGAGATGTTTGAAGTAAAATGTATAATATTATTTTCATCTAATTTAATTATTGTTGTTTTATCAGTGGTATTTTTATTTAGCTCATGTTGAAATTGTTTTAAAGAATAAATGCCTTTTTTTATCACAAATTCTGTGTTTAAAATTACAAATTCTATTTTGTCTTGAAGTTTATATTCTTTCGTTTTAATAATACAATCTCTGTCTAATCTGATAACAGGAATATACCTGATTTCTATTTCACTTATTTTTGAGTAATCTAATTTTATATACTCTAAATTCAAATATTTGCAGAAATTCTCATCTAAATGATAGTAAGTATTACATGTTATTTTAACTATATTTTCCTCTGAAAGACTCATCACAACAGGATTAATTTTTTTGTTTAACTGGTCAATTGTATATCTGCCTGGCTCCACAGTAACTATTATACCGCCAATTGTAATTACACAATCTGTTTCAATTCTGATTAAATTATGTAAACCAGTAAATGTTAAAGCCTTAAGTCCTAGTAAAAAATTACCAGAATTAACCAAGGGACGTTCTAAATGTATACTATTATTTTTAATTTTTATTAAAACCATCTATTATTTATAATATATAAATATTATTAAAAAACTAATATTTAAATAGTAGATAAGTAAATAAATAATAAAAAAATAATTAATCTAATATAATTATTATTAAAAAACAACTGAGTATTTAATTCGAATGATGACCTACTTTCGTTATCTTTTGTATGACGTCATACAAGCGATAATTACTCAGTTGAGTTAAAAGGAAATAAATGTAAATGCAATAAATCGACAATCACCGCACAAAAAAAAAAATTGAAAAATAAAAAAATATATCGTATAATAAATGAAAGATATGAATATGAATATGAATACTAAATATCATCCTAAATACTGTGTAGTTTGTGACACAAATATTGCTTATAAAAATTGGTCAAAACATTTTCAAACAAAAAAACACAAAAATAATGATCCTAATAATACAATTACAACAAGGATTCGTAAGAAAACAATAACAACAACCAAGAAACTTAAAAAACAAAGAGTACCTAAAGACCATAGAGTTTTCTATAAGTTCAGTGAAAAACTCTTTAATAAATCCAAAAAAAATCGATCTGTTATCTTGGAAAAAGATACTGCCTTTAACAGCAGAGTTAAAACATTCACAATTAATAATAATTTCGGGTTCAAAGATACTATAAAATTTATGAATCATGTAGAAAGAATAGTTTTAGGTAAAATTCAAGAAGGATTAAATAAACAACATGGTTTAAAAGTAAATTTTATTTACTTTTAGATTTATTATAGATTAAATATTTCTATAAATGTGTATTGTATTGATGAGTTAAAGCCAGTAATTATTCCTCTTAAAATAACTAAAATTGAGAAGGAGAAACATATTGATTTGTTGTATCTTAAAGAGAAAAATAATGAGCATTATTGTTGGATAAAAGATTTATGGTAACTAGTAGGACATGATCAAATTTCCAAAGATGGACATAAACGTTTTCTGTGTAAAATGTGTTTAACCAGTCATAAAACACAAGATAAATTAAACGAACATAAAACTTACTGTATGCATAATAAATGTACCAAGGTCATTTTACCTGAACCTTCCAATAATATTGTTCAATTTTCTCATTATAATCATTCTTTAAAAGTACCTGTTTCGATTTACGCAGACTTTGAGTGTATGTTAGAAAAAATACAGAATTGTCAACCTTGTGATAATATTTCGTATATAAACCCATACCAAAAACATACTCCTATAAGTTTCGTATTCTATATAAAATACTCTGATGGGAGTTTTAAGAAAAGTGAAGAATACTTTGGATTGGATGCACCTAAAAAAAAACTGAATTCAAAAATAATATGAGAAAAGTTCGAGACCATGATCATTTAACTGGAAATTATAGAGGAGCTGCACATTCTTATTGTAATTTAAATCATCAAATTCCTAGATTTATTCCTGTTTTATTCCACAGCCTTTCAGGTTACGACGCACATTTATTTATCAAAGAATTCAACGGCGATAATCAAAGAATAAACTTGATTCCAGATAATGTGGAAAAATATGTATCTTTTTCAAATATTTTGGACTACCAATCATCTGCTTGTATGAAAAATAAATGTTTGAATAAATTCTGTAAAAAAAGTACAACAAATATTGTCTGTAAAAATCAAATCGAGATAAGATTTTTAGATTCATTCAAATTTCTATCTTGCAGTTAAGATGAATTAGCTAATAATCTAGAGAAAAACCAGTTTAAAGAACTCGGAAAACATTTTCCAAGAGAACATCTAGATTTAATAACTAAAAAATTATCTTATCCTTATGAGTATATGGATTGCATCGAAAAGTATAGTGAAACATGTTTACCTCCCAAAGAACTTTTCTATAGTTCTCTTACAAAAAAACATATAACAGACGATGATTATAAAAATGCTCAAGAATTTTGGAATGCGTTTAATATACAAAATCTCAGAGAATTTACCATGTTGTATAATAAGATAGATGTTTTCTTATTAAGTGATATTATTGAAAATGTTCGTCATCTTTCTTTAGAAACTTATAAGTTAGATCCTTTGTGGTGTTACACAACTCCAGGTTTTGCATGGAATTGTATGCTCAGAAAAACAGGTGTAAAATTGGAATTATTAACAGATTATGATATGCATTTATTCATTGAGAAAGGATTGAGAGGAGGGATGACTCAATGTAGTGTTAGATATTCTAAAGCAAACAATAAATACATGATGGAAAAATTTAATAAAAATAAAGATTCTGTTTATTTGCAATATTTAGACGCAAACAATCTTTATGGATGGGCAATGTCTCAATACTTACCTTCTGGAGGATTTAAATGGATTGATCCAGAAAAAATAACAGATATATCAAATCTTAGTGTAGATTCTTCTAAAGGATATATTTTCGAGGTTGATTTAACTTATCCTCAAGAACTTCATGATAAACATTCAGATTTCCCTTTTGCTCCAGAAAATCAATTCGACGGTGTTCCATTACCTAAACTTACTCTAAATTTATATGATAAAAAAAAGTATGTCGTCCACTACATAACATTACAAGAATATATTCGTAATGGTTTGAGAATAGAGAAAATTCATAAAATATTGGAGTTTGACCAATCTCCTTGGTTAAAACCTTACATTGATTTAAACACAAATCTTAGAACAAAAGCTAGAAATAATTTTGAAAAAGATTTTTATAAATTGATGAATAACAGTGTTTTCGGTAGGACAATGATGAATGTAAGAAATCATGTTGATATTAGATTAGTAACAAATGCTTCGCAATTAGAAAAATTAGTTGCGAAACCAAATTTCGATAGAGCTACGATTTTCACAGAAAATTTAGCTGCAATACATATGAAAAGAACTTCGACTAAATTGTTTCAGTCAGTTTATGTTGGGATGACTATATTAGACATTTCTAAAAAATTAATGTATGATTTTTATTATAATGTTTTGAAGGAGAAATACAGTGATAAAATACGATTATTATATTGTGATACAGATTCTCTAATTATAGAAGTGAAAACGAATGATTTTTATCAAGATATGAAAAATGATATAGACCATTATGATACATCTGATTATCCTTTGGATAATATTTATAATATACCATTAGTAAACAAGAAAGTTACAGGGAAATTCAAAGATGAGCTTAATGGTAAAATAATGGCTGAATTTATTGGTCTGCTATCGAAATTATATTCCTTCTCAGAACATAGTACAGGGAAAGAAGTCAAAAAAGCTAAAGGAGTGAAAAAATGTGTGGTTGATAAAGAAATATGTCATAATGATTTTAAAAAATGTTTAACAACTCAAAAATCTCTAAGTGTTAAACAAAATATGTTTAGAACAAAAAACCATGACATTTGTACAATCGAACAAAATAAAACAGAACTCAGTGCTCACGATGATAAAAGATTTATATTAGAAAATGGAATTGATAGTTTAGCTTGGGGCCATTATAAAACAGGAATATCAAGAGAAAACTTCATTGACCATATTAATAATTTAATCAAAAATAATAACTCAAAAAAATAGAGAAAAATAAACTAAGTGAAAAAGACCACAGACCATAATATAAATAATTAGAGAAAAATAAACTAAGTGAAAAAGACCACAGACCATAATATAAATTATTAGAGAAAAATAAACTAAGTGAAAAAGACCACAGACCATAATATAAATATTTTTTAAAAAAACTAAGTGAAAAAGTTCAACAATTTGTTTTAAGTGAAAAATACCAACTAATTTGTTTTAAGTGAAAAATATCAATAATTAGTTTTAAGTGAAAAATATCAATAAATTAGTTTTAAGTGAAAAATATCAATTAATTTGTTTTAAGTGAAAAATATCAATAAATTAGTTTTAAGTGAAAAATATCAACTAATTAGTTTTAAGTGAAAAATATCAATAAATTAGTTTTAAGTGAAAAATATCAACTAATTAGTTTTAAGTGAAAAGTATCAATTAATTAGTTTTAAGTGAAAAATATCAATAAATTAGTTTTAAGTGAGAAATATCAATAAATATCAAAAGTGCGCCAGGATTGGTACATATCACGGACTAAGATATAATGGACTGGAAACGAAATGGTCGGCGGGGTTCGGGGGACGGCTACCAAAAGATTCCACTGATAATAACACTGGGGACCCAATGTTTTCAGCGCTACCCGTGGTTTAATCCAATAATAGAATAATCACGTCCGTCCGTCCGTGAGGAACAGAAAAATAAATAATAAATAAAAAATATTTAATTATTTAATTATTTATTAAAACATTTTTTTAAAATGAGAAATCGTAAGTGTAGTGTAAAAGGATGCTCTAGTTTAAAAATAAATCCCACTGTTTCTTTTTTTAAACCACCAAAAGCCAATTATTCAGCTTGGAAAACAGCAGTAAGTAATGCTAATTGTGAGGAAACAGTTGTAAAATTGGTGTGTGCTGAACATTTTCGACCTGATGATATATTAAATAGCTATGTAGTACCACACGATATTCCCAATGTAAGTATTACTTTCTTATATAGGTACCTACTTTATTTTATTTTATTTTGTTAATAAATTTTTATTTTATTTTTTTATGTTATAGACATTCAGAAACAGAGATTTAATTAGATTGAAAAAGGGGGTTGTTCCTTCTATTTTTTCTTCTATTGACAAAACAAGTAATGACATTTTATCTTCCGTCAATAATTCAAATTCTGATCACAATTATGCCAAGTGTTTAAGTAATCAAGTTAATAAATCGGTTCGGAGAGAGTTATTCATTGAAAATATAGATATTGAACCATATGAATTAAATGTAGAGCACCCGAATAAACGTCTAAAATTATTTGAAGTACTTTTTTTAATTTAATTATTTTGCTATAAAATAATAATATTGTTGAATATTATATTACATTAGCATTTTATATGTTTAAACTTCATTTTTTTAGGAAACTATTGATGAAATATTCACTTTTAATGACTTAACAATACATTTTAAAAGAGTTGTATTACCAGAAGGATGGTTAACACATTTTAGTCCTCATGAAATTGTTTTTTATAAACCAAAGTTCTGTGATGGTAAAATGCTAGTTGAAAAACAATTAGTTTTTAAAAGTACATTGGAAATATGTGTATATGTTTACCAATTTACTATTGAAATTAAAAAAATATGCAATACCTTAACATATCCAACTAGCTTAACAGATTTGTCTCAAGCAATTAAAATATTTGATTTAAAAAACATTTGTGTCGGTGGTCCGAGATCAATAGATTTTCCAGGTAAATATTATTCCTATCCATATAACCAATAAAATAAAATCAAAAATTCCTAATTACTTTGATTTTATGATATTTAGGAGTTCGGATAAAAACTGCAACCTTGGAAAATAATCAAATCTGGCGGCACCAAAAATGTACAATATTAAATAAATATGAAAAATGTTCAGCCTGCAACAAGTTGATTAAATGTTTTAGAAATTCTTTGAATAAACAAAAAAAATCCACATATATTGGATGTACTCTAACACCAACTAGACGTAGAATATTAAAACAAATTAAAAGTGATAAAAGAAATTTGGAAAAATCCAATTCAAGGTGACATATAAAATTCAATAAAGTCTAATTACATTTATGTAAGTTTTTCACTTATTTAAATGCGTAGTTAGGATGTAAAATTTTAGATTTTATTTAAATTGTACGAGATATTTGTATAATTTGCAGGTTACGAACTATTATTAAAGATATCAATTTTGAATTAGGAAAACTACAAGAAAAAACACAAACAATATCAAATGACTGTATACAACATATCTTAGATTCAGAAAAGTTAAGCAATCCTCAAAAAATTTTAATCAATGAAATAATAAATACAAGTAAACATGGACAAAAACAAAATAGAAAATATTCTGAAGATTGGATTCTTTTATGTGTTTTATTAAAAATTCGGTAAGTTAAAATTTTGTAATGTCATTGTTTTAGACTTAATAAATTAATTTTTATTTGTTTACAGATCATCAGCTACATATTCTTTTTTAAGAGATCAAGATATCTTACCTTTACCTTCTACGCGGACAATTAGGAATTATTTGCAACTAATTAAAACCAAATGTGGTTTTGATGAACAATTTTTCCAGTTATTTAAAAAGAAAATTAAAATGCTAAGACCAGAACAAAGACACGGAATTTTATTATTTGACGAAATATTTGTTCGTGAGAGTATAAATGTTGATTCACAAAATTTGACGTATAAAGGTTTAGAAGATTTTGGTGGTGAGATTCTAACATCAGGTTTAAAAGCTAACCATGGGTTAGTATTTGCTTTTCAGAGTTTTTCTGCAAATTTCACACAACCAATAGCTTTATTTGCTTCAAGAGGTCCTGTTAAAGGTAAACAAATAAACCAAAAACTTGAATAGCTTTCTATCTTGTGTTTAATATTTTTTTTAATATAATAGGATTGAATTTAAATATTAATATATTTGTGTTGCAATTGTTGCATGCTAAATGTTTGTGTTCTAAAGATTATTATAATTTTAAGTAGTTAAGTATTATATGTTAAAACTTAAATATTAATATTTGTGTTGCATGCTAAATGTTTGATTTCTAGTGATTATTATAATAATATTATAATATTATAATATTATAATATATTATAATTGTTATGTTTCTAAATGTATTATGAGTACCAAAATTGTATACTGAATAAGCTGTTTCAATTTGAAATTTTGAATTGTAAGTTATTAATGTTCCTCAAAATATTTGGTAAATATTAAATACAAATTGTTTAATCGTTTAATAATTATAGGTACAGTTTTGGCTCAATTAGTTCTAAAAGCAATTTGTCTTCTTGAGAATGCTGGCGCTATGGTGGATGGATTAGTGTCAGACGGAGCAACTAGTAATAGAAAGTTATGGTTTGAACTGGGAGTAAGTGGTGAAAAAGATAATTTAAAAAACAAATTTGACCATCCTTTGGATGATAAAAGATATATTTATGTGTTCTCTGATGCACCCCATCTTCTCAAGAATGTACGGAATAGATTATATAACAAAAAAAGTTTAAGAGTAAATATGATATCATTTTATGCAATTATAAAAATGATTTAAAACCTAAAACTTTTCAATAATTTTTAGGAATCACCAAATAAACCCTACATTAGATGGAACGATTACGTTGAAGTATATAACAATGATTTGAAAAATAGTTCTAATGCACCAACTAAAGTGTGTCCTAAAATTACACATAGGCATATATTAATTGACAATTTTAGTAAGATGAAAGTTAAATTGGCTGCACAAGTGAATAATGTTTTAATAGATTTTAATTGAACAGTTTAATCAATATTATTGTAAATACATTTTTTATTTTATTTAGATTTTTAGTAACTCAATGGCCAGAGGCATCGAATTTTACAGGGATTATGCTAAAATAGAGAGCTTAAAAAATAGTTTAGAAACACAATTTTTCACTGATCGTTTCAACAAATTATTTGATGCTTTAAATCGAAAACACCCTGCAGAGGGCATACAAATAAATAACAAAGACTTCGAGGTTTCTTAATAAAATACAATTATAATAAATAGCCCTGAATGTTATGTTTTTATTATAAATTTATATTATTTATTAAATTAGATTTTAGAAAATAATCTTAAATGGCTTGATAATTGGGAAGACCAACTTAACAAACAAAATATTTCAAAAGATGAATTTTTAACCAAATCAACTGCGGACGGTTTAAGGGTTACTATCAGGTCAACTATTGAATTATCAAAATATTTATTAGAGGAATGCAAATTTAAATATGTTTTGTCTGCTAAATTTAATCAAGACCGACTAGAAGTAATATATAACTAAATTTTTTAAATAATACTAATTAGTAACAATATTATTAAGTTTTTATTAGTTTTGCCAAATTGAATTGAACATTTTTTACCTTAAAAAAAAAAATACACAGAAATAGAATCTAAAATAAATATTTTAAAACTAATATTAAAGTTAATACTTATATAATATTATAATATATATATAGATATATATATATATATATTATTTATTTTCATTGATAGGTTCATTGATGGTTTGTTGAATGGTAAAATTGAATCGTCTCCACTTGTTTCACTACTCTGTTTTAAAGTACCTCAGTATTCAATTCATTTTATTTTTAAGCCAAATCTGTTCTTAAATGTGTAAACTAATTTATATTGTAAATTGCTGTCAAACTATTAATGTTTTATGTACTAATGTACAAATGTGCATGTATATAAATGTAAAAAGGGCCCAGCCCGTATACAATAATAATAAATAAATATATATATATTTTACATTTATTGTTTTGTTAACTAGCAATTCTTTGGTATGGCCAGACAGGTCAGTGGGCCGAATGACCACCCCTGTTCAACCACATTTTTGCAAGTTTATAAAACACTATCGGTCTATTCAATACTAAAACCACCTAAAACCGGTAATTGTATGATTTTGGATGATACTACACCAAAAATAACAATCAATGATCTGAAAACAGTGTTTAATGACAATACAACTGAGCGTACTGCAAAGCTCAAATCATTGAAAAATAAATTGGATTTATTAGCTGTGCAAGAAACAGATATAGATATTGTTTTTGATGAACAGATTCATAATTATTTTAAAGCTGACACAAAAGATTGTGTTATTTATTATATTTGTGGATACATCACTCAGCATTTCACAAAATCTATTACTTGTGATGTTTGCAGGACTGCAGTAATAGGTACCAATTGTGTCAATACATACATTTTATTTAAATAAACTGTTGGAATTTTGTTTGTTTTTTAGGTAAAACATCTTATTCAGAAAAACCAGAAGCTACAATTATAAACTTGAAATCAAGGGGTGGTTTGACTCATCCTAACGAATTTGTATTTAAAATATTGTCCAATGTAGAGAATTCCTTTTTAAAATATTGTGAAAGCATTGATGTTTTTGATTTAACAGTAGATCATTTCATGGAAAATAGTGGTCCAATTGTATTTCCATGTAATGATCATAAGAGTGATATTCTGATGTTTATAATATCTGAATATATTATTATGAGGATGCGACAATACACACATATGACAAATACAAATCAGATTAAAAAAAATGCAAATAAAAAAAAATGTTCAAAACTTGTAAATACCTAAAAATATTACAATTACTATTATAATAAAGTACATTAACATGTTATGATTTTATTCCTATTTAATTTATTTAATATCCTCCACCGAACCCACTTAGAGCGAGTCTCAAGGGCCGCCTTTAATATTTTTAAATTACAACAAAATAGGTAACTAAAATCACAGATTATATGAATATAATATAATATAATATATCATATTATAATCTGTGCTAAAATCATGATTGAACTAAACATTTAGTCAACAGATGGCGTTGTAAACTTTGGATCCCCATAACGACCCCCCGCAGTTACCTCTTGTACATACATTCGTGGCCATGATAAGAGGCTCGTTTCCAGTCCATTATATCTTAGTCCGTGGTACATATATACTACTGATAGTAGTATAGGTATCTATAGTAGGTATCTGGTATATATATATATATATATATATATAATATATTTATTACCTACATACTTGCTATTTCTTAGTTTTTTGCATGGAATCGTTGAC
Organism: Therioaphis trifolii; assembly: GCA_027580255.1. Classification (NCBI taxonomy): domain Eukaryota; kingdom Metazoa; phylum Arthropoda; class Insecta; order Hemiptera; family Aphididae; genus Therioaphis; species Therioaphis trifolii. The sequence continues at coordinate 98,300 of JALBXZ010000071.1, forward strand.
CATTTATTCAATCATTTACCTGTATTGACGTGATGGTTTTTATCCATATTGAAATATTTTAGTAGTAATAAAAATATTATGCTACTCGTGAATAGTTAAAAAAAATGGTTAGTACGCCACGGACGGAGATTTGTAATAGGTATGGATACCTTTATATTACTATCTAATTCGTTTCCTATATTCGCGTGCTGGAGTTACCTGAATATGACATTTTTCGGCATCATGATTGTAAAAACATGTTGTTATTTTGTTACCATATTATTTTATAAACGTGAGTATTAATAACGGGTGATGGGGCTAGGTTACATTTTTTGAGTCCAAGAGTGAACAGTGAACACAACTATTCAATAGTCTTATAAAAATTGTATGATGTTTTACCACGTATTTTACAATGCAAGCCTTACAGTTTAACCAAAATAAAATAACAATAGGTTAAATATAACCAAATAACCACCGAATTATTGCAACTGATTAAAATTACTTTTCCCCGCACTTCCGCCTTCCCATTGTAAGTATAATATGGTGGCCGAAATGCAAAGAACAATAGAAAAACCCAGAAGCTGGTTGGTGCATGTTCGTTGTATTATTTAGGGCTAGATGGTTTTAGAAGTTAATTTTAGAAAGAAAAAATTGAATATGAATATTGATTTTAACACTCGAATAGTGTGATTCAAACTGTCAACATCGTTTAATTAATATACTTAGTACCTATACTTACGTTATTCAAGTAATACTTATAATCATTGTACTGTTGAATTTACATCGGTAAATAAAAAGGTAAGAATTATTTGTATTACCTTCCTATCTTATAATCTTATTACCTATTACACCATAAAATATACGTATTTTGTGGACTCAAAATCATAGGCTTTGAAATGACGGAAGAAACTAGAGGAAGAAAACCTAAAGCTATAAATGATACTATAGACACTGAAATATTGAAATTTAGAGATCAGATTGTCTTGGACAAAAATAGTAAGTTAAACAAATTTTGGATTACTTCATATTTTTATATTTGTGTAATATATGTAATGTTTATTCTGGTATTATAAGATGAATTATTTGAAAAAAGTATTAATATTAGGTCCATCCGATAATTTTATTAACAATAATAAAAGCCATTAATTTTGATACTTGATAGCTGTTTAATATTCCTATAGTACCTAGGTACTTGCAAGTTGTATTGATGGTATAATTTGAATCAGTGGCGGCTCGTGGGCTTTTAATGAAGTAGTGCACATTCAAAAAATAAATATATAACTCATATTATATATACCTATATATATATATATATTTATTTACTAACCTAACCTTCAGATTGTATTAAATAATTGTTAACAAAATTTAGTTACTTATCTTTTATTTTAATTCGTATATTTACATATTAAATTCACAAGTAAAAATATCGATAAACCGAGTGAGAGTAAAAATAAATTATAATGCCAACGCGCGACGGCGACGTCCAAAATAGTTTACTGATAACAATTTATTTGGTTATGCGCACAGCAACGATTGTGCACATCAATTCCATTATAACGCGGGCTGCGTGTTTTGACTTTTTTTAATTTTTACACTATACAAATGTGCACAGCGTTTGTGTGCACTACTGCTCTACTATACCTACCGATACCGTTCTAGTGCGGACAACCACCGTTTGCCGTTTGGCCTCCGAAATAAACCTTTTCAAATACTATATTATTTTCATATTCTGAATTTCCATTTTTATATTTTAAAGGATAATCTTAATAACATTACAGGTGCTTAGTTGTTTTATTATAATTAATGTTTTTAATTTTTCTCAAGTTTGGGTAGGTAGTGCACGTGCACTTGTGCACATATACACGAGCCGCCACTGATTTGAATACTATTTAATATTATATTAATTTACATTTGTATAGGTAATCTATTTTCTTGTAGATGAGGTAATTATGTTATAGGTACAATAAATATTAAATTATAGTAAACCTCGTACTTAGAATCATAATTTATACTAAGGCTCAAAGCTGGTAAAGTGACCATAATTTGTTGAAATTCTGAAATAGTAATATTCATCCTAAAAAAAGTCGTGATACAGATAATAATTTAAATGATTTAATTTAGATACTGAAACTGAACCAAATATTTTAATCGTATTTTAAAATATAATGTCTGTTATATATTCTAATATAATTACGTCGTCTTATAAATATACAGGTAGTCATCTTAAAATATTTATATTCACATTTTTCTATCCTTTATTTGTCAACAAACTACATGGTCATACGACCTCTAGAGTCTAAATGCACTTGTGCAACTCATTTATTACTAAATTAAAGTAAATCAAAATTATCAGTTCATTTTTGTGAATTTATTAGAAATAATCGGTATCCAAGCTGACGTCTGGAAACAAATTGCTGAAAATATTAATACTAGGTATAAGGATGAGCGACAAACACCTGGGTCTATACGGATTCGCGTGGCATCAAACCGTGGAGGTATAAAACGAAAATTAGGTTTGGAAGATTTGTTAGCATCAGCTGTAAAAGAAGTCCGTAATACTTTATTATATTAGATACAAAAATGTATTTTAGATAACTAAATAGTAAAATTTAAAATTTTAATTTTACTATTTTACTATTTAGTTATCTAGTTATTTAGTTATAAGCGTTTATGATCATATTTTTATGAATTTCACCAGAATCACAAAAATGCAAGTTGTGCAAGTTATTTTGTTGTTAAAAATGCATAAAGTGTTTAATATTTACACCTAATTTTATTTATATATATTTTTTTGTTAGTGTCAATAAAGTTTCCTTCTTGTACCCGATTCCTGTTTTCTCGGTAAAACACCATAATCTTCGTCTTTTCTTCGTTAATCTTAAGTCCTACTTTCTCAGCAGTCTTTATAAGTTATTTTCCCATTTATATTATCATATTATCTTTATTTTTTTCCAATAGAGCAATATCATCTGCATAATATGCCAGAGTATTAATTTTCGATTGGCCTAATTCAACCCCTTCACATAAATTGGTTTCTCTTTTTATCTTCTTTAGCACTAAGTTAAATAGTATCGGGGAAAGCGCATGCCCTTTTCTCAGGCCTGTCGCTACTTCCATTGGTTGTGACGCCATATTAGCTAACTTTACTTTAGTCTTTGTTCCATTTATACTTGCCTCTATAAGCTTAACTTGCTTCTTTAGGAACTTGAATTCCCTAAGGATATAATTAAGCTTGCTCTGTGAATAAAATCATAAGCTTTCTTGAAATCCATTTTCAATATATACATCTTTATTGAATTCCAAAATGTTTTGAAGAATCTGCCTAATCACAAAAATGTGATCTGTTGTTGACCTATTTGGTCTGAAACCTTGTAGGTAATCCCCTATTATTCCTTCCGCGATCGGCTTTACTCTATCTAATAAGCAATATGCTAGGATTTTATAGGTAATATTTAGTAATGCAATACCCCTATGATTGTTGCATATCTGGGGGTCATTATTTTTGTAAGTAGGACACACTAGCGCAGTATTCCGCTCCTCTGGGAGTCTTTCCTCCTGCCAAACCGTTTCAATAACACTAAGTATTCTCGATATTGTTTCCTCGTTTCATCTTTTTAATATTTCGCCATGAATTCCATCTTCCCCAGAAGGTTTTGGTTTTTAGTCTATTTATTTGTTGTTTTATTTCATTACTTGTTGGGGGTAGGCATTCACAGTTATTGGATGCTACTATTGTACATTCAAAAGTTTCTTCTAGATTTTCGTAGTTGAGTAGTTGGTCAAAATATTGTCACCATTTTTTATAAAATCTCTTCCTAATCTGTTGTTAGTGAACCATCATAATTCTTCAATAATTTGATATATTTTCTGAATCCTCCTCTTATCGAGTTTATCTTTTGGTACAACTGACAGTCTATTAATTTTAGGATATACTTCTGCTTCTTCCAATAGCTTTCGAGTGTATTTTCGCTTTTCATTCTTAAATACTTTCCTTGCGTTTTTCTGACGTTCTTTAGTCATAGTTTCTTTCCTTCTATTGTGTTGATCATTAAACCATTGACTTCGTGCTATTTTCCTCAGATTTAAAGCAACTTCACAGTTCACACACGTCATTAAACCATGGTTTTTTTGCAGCTTTCAACTTCACAACTTCTGACTCTGTTACTTTCTTTATAGTATCTTTAATTTTCTTCCATTTTGTATCAATTGAGTCATTTATGTCTATATCTATACTTTTGATTTTTTTCCGACATATGATGCTTGAATCTCTCGTATGTACTGATACATTAAATTACATATACTTTTAGTTTATCGGTATCATATTTTTCTACCGTTGTTGTTTTTTTGTGAGTAACCTTCTTGATTTTGATTTTTCCTTTAACCAAATAATGATTTAAATCACCATCGGCTCCTCTCATTTTTCTTACATCTTAGATACAGTTTTTGAATCTCGTGCTCACAAGTATATGGTCGATTTGGTTAACAAATTTTTTTGTTTGTTGGACTTTGTACTTTTCACGACAAGACCATTCCACATGCAAAATCGATAAGTCTTAATACATTATCATAAGTGGTTTCTTGTAAACTATGGCTACCAGCTATTGGTCTGAATATAGCCTCTTTACCAATTTTTGCGTTAAGGTCATTTAAGATTATTATGTTATTAAGACTCATTCTATATTGAGGTAATGCATTTAATGTCGAGTCCACGCAATCATAGAAATCATCCTTCTCTTCCTTTGACTTATCTTCGGAAGGCGCATGCACATTTATGAAAGTTTTGTCGAAAAACGGTGCTTTCATTGTCAGTACTGAGATTCATTGATTGATATCTTTGAACTCTCTTATATTTGGTATTAGCTTTTATGTACTATAAAACCAGTTCCGAACAGTCGTTGTTCATTACATTTATCATAAAGTATTGTTGTATCTTGAATATCTATCGTTCTAGTATCATCCCACCTAATATCTTGTAAAGCCACTATTTCAACTTTGTATTTGTCTATTTCTTTAATAACTCTTTGAGTTGTTCCAGGTTTGAAAAGAGTACGAATTTTCCATGTCCCAAACAATAAGCCTTTTTTTCCGATTTCCAGTCACGTTATCCAAAGCTCCACGTATCCGGGGCATGTTTATTAGTTCCTGAATAATATTGTTTTTATGTGGCTGGGTTGTTAGCCCTGCGCATAACCCCCTACCTGGAGGGTCAGTTTACTCCAACCAATTAAGGTCAGAGTAAGGCTATTACAGTACACTGGGCGATGGGCACGCCACTTTCCCTATGCCTAAAATTGTGTCTTATACGTGAATATAAATCAAAATAACATAAACAGTTTTCTCTTCAATCTCTTCACCTTCATTTCACATTTTCAGTGTTAAAAATAAAAAATAAATTAAAAGTAATAAAAACAAAACTAGATAAAAATAAATTGTATGTGTTTAATTATTGAAGAACTTGCGTCTGGTACTTCAAGTGACAGGACATGTCTATTCTTCTTCAAATCCCGGTAATAGATATAATAATTAATTGTTTTAGTTTAGATTACATGCATTTAGTATGCTTAAGTATAATGAGGAAATTAATTAACTTATGGCCGAAAGGACTATTAAAAGTACGAATAAATAGTTCAAAAAGTAAATTACTAAGTTCTGCTCTATTATTATTGAAACCCAGGCCAGTATTCAGGATTATTTTTCGGGGGGAAGGATGGGGGGTTAGCACACTTTTAGTTGATGAATTAAAAAATAAATAACTGTATTATAATATTGTAAGATTTGGGGGGGGATGAACCCCTTATCCCCCCTGTATACGAGCCTGTTGAAACCTAATGTGGCAATAGATTTCCAAAGTAAGCCGCGTGGAATAAAAGAAGTATCTCGATAGTAAGCTACAGAGTTTAGACTTCAGAACATCTTGTACATATAATAGGTCCTAAGTGCTAAAAAATATTATAAGTGAAGTGTGCAAAAGTGCGGTTTCCCCATTTATTTTTAGATTCTGAACGGAGTGAAGAATGTATTGATTTTACAATGATGTGTGTTTTTTTTTTTTTGTTTTTTTTTTTTTTGTGTCTGTCGACACGATTTGGGGCAGTAAAAATGCTTCGATTGCCTTATAGAGCAACTTTTCTGAAAGGAAAGTGAATCTAGTTGGTACTTTGGGGGGTCAAAAATTTAAAATTTTCAATATTTTTTTAACGCGCCGGGAAAACCCCTTAAAAAATGAGGGAAAAACGGTCTATTTTACGCAAAACCAGTTTTCGACAAAATCAAATTTTTTATTTTGCTATAACTCAAAAACTAATCAATGTAAATACTTGAAATTTTCACCAAATGTTTAGATTAGCGTTCTCTATACACCGTTAAATTTTCAAAGTATTTTGACTTTTATTGAGCTAATTATAGACAATTGAAATTTTCAATTTTTTTAAGTATTTTTTTTTTTAAATAACAATAAAATTTTTTTTTTTGCCAGAAAATCTTAAAAATTTAATACAAGGTTTCTTATAAGTTGTTCCATAACTGATAAAAAAAAATCCAAAATCGTAAGTCACAATTTTTTTTTATAAGTGCTCAAAGTTCCAATTTATACGAAATATGTAAAAATTGCGAAAATTTGCAAAAAATGTTGAAAAATCGTAAAATTTTTTTCTTTTATAACTAAGTTTTGAAAATTTGGTACAAGGTTTTTCATTAGTTTTTCTTCAATTATCTGCAAAAAAAACTCTACCGGATTCAGACAAAAAAATTTTATGAGTGTTTGAAATTTAAATTTTTACAAAAACACGTTAAACAACGGTTTAGCCTCAAACGATTTTTGCTATTTGTTTTTTTTTTTCAAAAAGTATAAGTTGTAGAAACTTGAAAATTTTATCAGTTGTTTATATTGGCATTTTCTTTATATAATTTTATTTTCAAAAGATTTCACTCATTTTTAATCAATTTATAGGCATTTGAAATATTCGATTTTTTTTATTTTTTTTTTTATAAATGTTGATAAAACAAATGTAGCTCGGACGAAATACTTGAAAATTTAATAGAAGGGTCCACATAAGTTGTTCTAACTCCCATTCAAAAATTATAAAAATACATAGGCACAAAATTTTTTTATAAGCGTTTATAAGTGCTAATATTGACAAAATTCTATATAATTTTCATAAAAATTTCTATTCAAAGTTAAGAAATGAAAATTTAATACAAGGGTGTTCATAAGTTTTTCTTGCAAAAAGTATAAAAATATCATGATCGGTTCAATTAAAAAATTTTAACGGGCGTCTGAAACTGTAATTTCTACAAAAATTCAGGCAAATTACGATTTACTATAAACATATTATTCACTGACAATTCATCTTCGTTCAGAATCGTTTTTTTTTTTATAATATAAAATAATGTCCTAATCTATCCTATAATGCCTTATCTATCAATACATCTCGTGTATCCCACCCAACTCCTGTATCTCTACTCATCACTATAATCTTGTCCGAGGAGCGGAGCGACGATGGACGAACTTCCACCACCATTGTCTTACCGGCTTTTTTATTTTTTATTTTTAGTGAATTTTACTAATTTCAATGAAGAACTAAATTGATTAAATTAATAATTGTCAATCAATCTTTTTTCTTTTATATTTAAGTGATAATATTATGAATGTTTTTATGAGCGTATGCTGGGCTGGCAAAGGCACTTATAACTTAATTTTTAGAGCTTCTAGTAACAAACAAAAAAAAAATAACTGAAGCATATAAATATAACAATAATTAATAACTATGTATTTTTATAAAAATATTTTAAATACATATTTACATTTTAGTTAAGTTAAAACTGTATTATATAATTTTTAGAATATTCATGTAGCACTTCAGATGATGAAGATGAAAATAGAATTGGAAAAAAATTGATGTTTTCGATTACATTTTCTGTTAACGAGTGGCAATCAATTCGTCCTACTAGTAAGATATATACTTGTAAGAGAAGTCCTAGAACATATCAAGTCATGTCTCCTTATAATTGGAGTAATATAATACAAGAGCACTTCTTTTTACATATAAGATTGCCTTGCTGTCTTACCTTTAAAAAAGCTAACGTTAGTTTAAGTAGTAATTTTTTTTTAACAATCCGAGGCCGTTGTTCTGACTGTGGATCGATTTTTGACGGTGTTGTTAATGATACTCCTGCAGACACCGAATCGAGGTGAGATATTATTTTTTTGTATTTATGACATTTTATTTTCCTTATTAATTTTTGAGTGTGGCAGTTATACCAAATGAGTTTATTTTCTCGGTAAACACATTTTTATTTGTAAAAATTGTATTAGAAAAATTGTCTGAAATTTAAAATAGTTCATCATCTTTGACATAAATTTAATAGCTCACTAAAATAAAAAAAAATTTTTTATAACGAATTGCACTATAAGCTCTTAAATACTTAAGTATACATTTAAACAACTTTGTACCATTTTTGGTAAATCGTACCTATTATATAATGTTCTGTTTTCACGTTTGTTTGCAGAAATTAAAGGGTGTTACTAACTTATTTATAAATCACCCATACATCCAAATTATCATACGTTGTATTCCCATAGTGAGAAATATGTGTAATTTTATATTTTATATTTGTATGTTAATATAGAGTGATCATGGAATGCACTTATTCAGGAATTTATGATATACCCCATTCCAAAAAACGGAGGTTACATGGTAGTGAAAAAACACGAGCATTAAATGTGATGGATAAATGAACATGTCAATCCTTCAGTTTTCCAGCGTAATGAAGCTAACCGTTTGATGTGAGATGGTAAGATATATTTTAACTACGTTTTCATTGTAAGTTTAAATTAACATGCATTTGATAGGCTATTTATTTGATAAAAAATGTTTTGCAATGTAAAAGTATTTGAAATTTAAATGCAAGGCTCTTCACAAGTTGTTGTTATTAAAAATTAAACCAAAAATCTGAGCATAAATCAATTGACGAACTTTGTTAAGTTATAAATTCAAAAACATATTAGATTATGAAAACAGTGATGAATCATGCATGTATTGATTTAATAACAATGTGTTTTTTTTTTGTACCTTTTGGAGCAATAAAAACGTTTATATAAGCATAGAAAGTGTAAAATTTTACAAAATAAGATAAAATCGCGAAAAATTGAAGTTATTTTGAAGGAGAAAATTCATAAAAAATTTTGTATGTATACCAGAGTTTGAAAATTTGGTAAAAGTTATCGAGGTTTTTCATAAGTTGAATTTTCGATAACTCGAATTTTTTTTGCCCTCAAACGATTTGAGTTAACGAGGTTCCACTGTATTTCGTTAATTTTTCAGCTTTTTATAGGCATTTGAAATATTCGATTTTTCTGTTTTTACCTTTATAAATGTGGATAAAAATTTTGTGGCTGAGTCAAAATACTTAAAAATATCATACAAGGTTTGACATGATTTGATCTATGACGCATAGACTATGAGTGATACAAAAATTGTTAAAATATGTAGGAAAAATTTTTTTAATTAGCGTTTGAAGTTCAAATATTAACAAAATTCATCAAAATCACGAATATTTGCAAATTATTATGTAGTTCAAATGTATACATTTTTTTGTATTCATAGCTGAGAATTAAAATTTTATACAACGTTGCCTATAAGTTTTGCTTACAATAATTATAAATAAAAAAATCGAGCATAAGTAATTAAAACATTTTTACGAACGTCTAAATTAAAAATCCACGCGTAAAATAACGATTTACTAACAAACGGTTTTAGATATAGAATAAATAAATAAAATATCCTAGACTGACTAATCGTCTCCGTTCAGAATCTTTTTTTGTATAGAATGATACCTATTATTGCATTAAAATTTAACATATACATTATAGTGACCTACTCTATGACCGAGGTCCATTCCGCCCGTACAATAACTGTACTGTACAGCAGAGCGAGATCCCAATTTGCCATTGTAGTTTGATTTTTTACAAATGCTTGTTAGGAAAATACATTATCCTTCACCTCTTTTCCAACCACTAACTAATTGGATATATTTTTTTTAATTTTTAAAATGTAAATGTATAAATAAATTTGTAGGTGATAATATCTCTGCACAAATTCCTAGTTTATCAAGTCTAAGAACTGCAAAAAGCAAAGCAGTTTCCGCAACCAGGCTCCACTCTGATCCAATAGTTGCTATACAAATAATGAAGTACAGTTCAAATTATAGGACAACAATTCATGATATTGGTTATGACAAGTTTTTTGTTCATTTATGGAGCAACAAACAAATACAAATCTATAAAGAATCTTGTTCAAAAATAGCCATCCCATGTATATCATTTAATGCTACTGGTGGAATCTGTAGAAAAATCAAAAGACCAGAAAATAATCAGAGTGGTCAGTTGTTTCTTTACGAAGGTGTAATGGAAACTGACGGGAGATCTTTTACAGTTTTATCGATGATATCGGAAAAACACGATACTTTGAGTATATGCATCTGGTTAAATGCAGTGTCAAAGCACCTAAAATGGTTGTTTCTGATCAGTCATTGGCTCTTATGTCAGCACTTGTACAGTCATTCACCCAGTACGACTCACTTGAACAATATTTACAAATCAGTTTTCAATCAGTTATGAATACCGGTCCAAATAATATGCCATTATGTTACATAAGAAATGACATTAATCATTTTTTTAAATTAATAACTCAATGGAGTCCACTAAATAAATCGAAGTTCCCCAGAACAAAACAATTATTTGTGAGATCAATGACACTTCTAATATATTGTACAACAATGGAAGAAACTAAAAAAATTTTAGAAGCTATTTTTAAAGTAGCTTTAAGTAAATACGATGGCCCACTTCTAGTACGCATTGATAATTCAGTAGAGACTCCATGTGCTATAAGTAAAAAATATCTTCAATACCTCATTTCAAATAAATTATCATATTTACAAACTTTTGATCATTTAATTGAAGAAAATGTGTGTGTTAATATTAACGATGAAGAGTCTAATTATTATGAAAATAGTAGTGACGAAAGTGGTAGTTCGTTTATGAATTGGGCTTTATTAATAGCCAATAAATGTAAATTAGAAATTGAGACAATTGAAGGTGAATATGACAACGCACAATTTATACCTGAATTGGTTCCTCTTATAGTCAAAGCTATGAAGTTGTACCCTTGTTGGTCAGGAATCATGCGAAAATCATTTGGTTATGGAGATGCTACCGTTTCAAGTAGTCGAGTAGAATGTAATTTTAATCAGCTAAAGAATAGAGTTTTTGAAGTAGATAAATTACCCATAAGAGTAGATGATTTTGTAGAGAAGCTAATATTATATTATAATGGAGATAATTTACTATTGCAAAACTCAAAGTCATTGACTACATCATCCGAACCTAGTAATGAAGTTTATACAGAACAAAATGTAAGAGAAGACAATGTACAATCACCATCATCAAACCATCATCATACAGTATCTGATGAAAATAATTTTACTGATGAAAAGATTGTTGGAGAAGGCCGTAAAAGTGTAGTACATGAAGAATTAGTAGTTAACCGAGAATTCACTGTTATAGAGCCTTGTTTACCATGCAAAAATGGAGATTTCCCTAAAGGCATTCATAGATGTGAAATGTGTAACAAAGCTATACATTTATTTGGTTGTTCCATACAAAACATTCACAGCGAAGAAGGTTTTGGAGAATCTCGGATATGTTTGTCATGCGCCCAAAATTCTAAAGAATGTGAAGCTGTTGAACACTGGCAAAAGAAACGAAAATCATCCATTCCACCACAGTGAAGATCTACTGAATCATATCTAGTTCCACAGCCAGGATTTGACCACTTGGATCTAAACGAAAAAGTTACAAAGTCTTCAAAGGTAATTGTATTCCTTAAGAATAGCAATACATTTAGTAACAAACCGCACAACATACCTAATATAGGTAAAGTCATTCTCACCAACACCTGTTCACCGGATTCTTTATTAAGTATTTTAGCATGTGCTGCAGCTGACAGTAATATTTATAAAAGCAAAATAAAACTGCAAAATTTATTTTGAACATGATATCTCCTAAAATGAAAAATAACATGAACAGAGAACGTATATTATTACTTGCCCCATTTTTTTTGTCATCAAATGAATGTATTGGTGATATAAAAGTAATAAACGCAATGAATACGATATCGTCAACAGCAAACAAATTATTGAAAAAAATGCCATCTTATAAAACTATAAATCAATGTAGTAATTACCTTTGTCCAGAATTTTCAATTGACCCTTATAGTTATGAGGTTATTAAACTAAATGCATTCGATGGTCACATAAATATACAAAATGAAATGGATGTATTTTTGGCAAGAGAGGAAAGAAACTGTGACAAGTGTGATTCTAAACGAATTATAACAGTGAGCATTAAGACTCATATATTAATTGAATTAATGTCTCTTCCTCGAGGTAAATAACAATGAATTAATGATCAATACTTATCCAACAAAGTACAAACTAATTAATTGTTTCTGTATTTTAGACCTTCAGTCATCAACAAGTGCCACGAACATTGATGAAATTGATCAAGTTCATCAAAATTATGCAAACGACACAATAATGACATTGGATATTATACCAAAAACTTTGGATTTAAAAAATCATATCTACCATCTAAGAGGTGTTATCGTATTCGAAGGAGGACTACGTACAGGTTTAAGAGTAACAAGTGGCCATTATAAAGCGTTTGCATATAGGTCTAACGATCACTGGGAAATGTACGATGACCAAAAGGAAAGTGTAAGGCCGGCAACAAAAAAAAAATTAAACGTTGAATTTTTAATATACACCTTGTAATTTTACTTATATTTTAGATATTTAGTACCTATGTATAAGTATAAATATATTATACCTATGTATCATGTTTTTAATAGTATAAAGTATAAACACATAAATACTAAGCTCGAGTATAAAAAGTATAAAAATATTTAATTTTACAAAAAATATATTTTAAATTTATACCTACTTCAAATCTCCGTCCGTACTAACCATTTTTTTTAAATATTCACGAGTAGCATAATATTTTTATTACTACTAAAATATTTCAATATGGATAAAAACCATCACGTCAATACAGGTAAATTATTGAATAAATGGTCAACGATTCCATGCAAAAAACTAAGAAATAGTAAGTATGTAGGTAATAAATATTGTGTGAAATTGGACGGCGACACATGTAACGCCGGTTGACGGATGCGTATGTTTACGCAGGCGTCTGCTTACACGCGATCCGTGTCGTTTCAATTGTCGTTTATTCGAAAGCTAGCGGGAGAAAAATAAAGAGAGGAGAGTGAGAGAATAAAAATGGACTGTATATACGAACCCAACAATGTTTTTGTAATAATAAAAGGTACAGATCGATTTAATGAGATGTGTTCTACAAAAACATAAAAAACATGACTTACGCACTAAGGTCAATAAATTGGTGCTCGACCACAAGTGGATCGGCGGAGAAACAATCAAATATTATATTATATAATAATAATACGTCGAAGACGTTGACAAAAAAAAAAAAAATAATATAATAGTAAGCACGTCGAACAAATGACGAATAAATCAAAATAACATAGTAAACAAAAGGGTAAACGTGTGTACGACCTGATACTGGTTGCTTGGTGTTGATAACACGATAATGGTGCTGCAGCAGGTGAACTGAACGACGATGAGGGGCGGGGTTGCAACACTTGTACTACCGTCGAAATGGACGAAACGGTTGACGACGGTTATACGAGATGGTCCAAGATGGACGACGCGAGCGTTGATCGGGCGCCGATCGAACGCAATACTTGCCGGTTGCAAGGTTTTCACACTCGATGAGAGCTACCCGAATGAATTTGATGTCGCGGCTCAAACGACGTCACAAAACTAATGAACGACGGTTCGCACTGCGTAAAAAAAAACCGGGCGGGCGGAACACGTGGTCGTGCGAACGAGCAGGAGCTGTCGGCACAAGAGGCCGTGACTTGATTCGTGGACACAAGGATGTGCACGAGCAGTCGGTGAGCACAAGGGCTCGGGTGGTTTGCTGGTTACCGACGTAAACGGCACTACGTCGGGTGGTTCACTAACGCGGCACGGCGCGGAACACAAAAAGATGGCGTATTAACGGCAGCGAAGGCGCACCGGGTCGTCACATAACATGAGAAGTTGCCTAGACGGCTGGAAGACGACGACAAAAAAAAGCATATCGGCGGGTACCGGCGACCGTCGGCACGACTGCGACCACACCGTCTCCCTCCTCTGGAGTGCAAAGTCCAGACCAATCGCACAGTTCCTCGTCGGCGGCACGACAGAGTGACAACACCGCGACGTGTGCTTATCGCACACAACCGCGCAACATTTGAATCGCCGATTGTGTACCCAACAAATATATTATATAAATATACCAGATACCAACTATAGATACCTATACTACTATCTAATAGATGACAAAAGTTAAAATTAATTATAAAAATACCTACCTATATTATTTTATTATAATAATTGCTAAATAATGAAGTCTAAATTGCACATGCAGATGCAATACTATCTAACAGTACTTGGTGAGATTATGCACAGATCTGTATTAATTAATTTAAATACATTATACCTACTTGAATGTTGTTAAATAACCTACTAATAGAATAGAAATAGGTAAATCAGTAAATGTTTAAAGTACATAGGAACGTATAAAGTTAATACCGATGTCACCTAATTATTATTACAATATTATTATTGTAGGTTATATTTTTTTGTTGATTTTATCACGATTTTTTACACAAATGAATTACGTATTCATTTTTCCATTATTATTATTTTTGCTATTATGAGTTTTGTTTATAATTTATGATTATCCACAGTAACATTTTAGTGCATTCGAATCAATGAAAATTGAATTTGTGACTTTTTTTAAAAAGGAAGAGCTGGGGAAACGTTTCTCCAGCACGCGCAAATTGAAAACGGGTTTTCTCGTGTTTGGGGGGGTGTACAAAATTGTTTTATGGTTGTAAAAAATTGTACAAAATAAAGTACATAATACTGCATCACTGAAAATTGAATTTGTGACTTTTTTAGAAAGGGGAGTGCTGGGGAAACGTTTCTCCAGCACGCGCAAATTTAAAACGGGTTTTCTCGTATTTGGGGGGGTGAACAAAATTGTTTTTTGGTTGTACAAAATTGTACAAAATAAAGTATATAATACTGTCAAGGTTTGGTATTAAAATTCCAAAGTGGCAGTGCTGGCGAAACGTAGCTCTATTCATAACACTATGGTAAGAATAATCCTAACAAAAACACTACGCCAAACTCCGTGTAAAAAACGCTCAGTATAAAAAAAAACCACCTCACAAAGTTGTGATATCATTTTATAGCTATGTATTTAAACTATATAGGAATAGATATGTTATTATAATTTATGTTAAAATTCACTACTTATAAATTGAACTTAGCTGGTGACTTTAATATTATAACACTTAATTAGTAATTTATAACAATTAATTTATATAACACTTAATTAGTGTCACTCATTTTCAAAGATAACATGTAGGTATACTCAATACGAAATGAATTCTCATGAGTTTTAAATAATGTCACCAGCTAAGTTCAATTTATAAGCAGTGAATTTTAACATAAATTATAATAATATATCTATTCCTATATAGTTTAAATACATAGCTATAAAATGATATCACAACTTTTTGAGGTGGTTTTTTTTATACTGAGCGTTTTTTACACGGAGTTTGGCGTAGGGTTTTTGTTAGGATATCACAATTTTTTTTATGTTATTATTATTATTATTATTATTATTATTATTGTTGTTGTTGTTGTTGTTGTTGTTGTAAGAATTATTATTAAATATTATAATATCAGGTTATAATTAAGTGGCCAACGGAAGTCAATAAGACGTATAACGCTGGACGCGTGTGTGTATCTCCTCAGTGGGCGGGGAACTTCATGCGGGCCGCATGGAATATTATCGAATAACATTTTCTTTTTTACCATAAAAATTCATAATATATTTGGCTATAACTACATTTATAATGGTCAAATCGGATTAAAAAGTGCAGCATTCCCTTCTACGGAACATTTCCAATAAGATTGGTGCATTGTCAAACTAAATTATTCTACAAGAAATTAGATATGCATGGACAACTATTTTTTTTTCGTGATTTCCGATGCTTCCTGTAATTATACCCGGCAGTTGTCGCGCGTTTCGATTGCCGATGCGTTCATTTTAAGGCGTTTTTTTTTATACTTAGCGCGACCCTGCCGGGTCGTTGGATATTTAAATTATGTATTTATTTTATATATTACATTTAAATACAATTTTATTATTTAATATAATGATTGATGTTTAATTATACATTTTAAAATTAATATTAATCGTGGAATGCGCATTAGGTAGTATTTTTCATATTATTAAATTATTATTCTATATTATCGGTGGTCAAAGCATCACGGACGACTTGGTAGTATACACTTTCTGTGTCATTATGCTGTATCTCTTCTACTGACATTGGGTTGTTGAAGGTAGAATTACTCTGAGGAGAATGATCCGTACTTGTACTAGTTAGTGGTGAATGTGATGACATAAGAGAGCGTGTTTGATTATTATTGTTATTATATTATTTGATTATTAATGTTTCATTATATCATCAATAAGCTGCAGAACTCTACGCCTAAATGAACTCATTTGTGCGTTTGTCATGGGCTCAATCTCGGGTAGCAAACTCAGAAGAAAAATTTTTTGACGGACAAATACGGAACGGAGGTTCTTCCATTTTTCTTTACACTCGTTTACTATAAAATATCAATAATAATTAATATTTAAATAATACAAAGTCTAAGATAATTGACGTTGAGTTTTAATTATTCATTTAATAAAAAAAGTCTGTTAACATATTATATCCCAACAAAAATACTCCGTCAACGCATTTAAGGTTCGAATTTTAACAAAATACGTAAAAATCACGAAAATGTGCAAATTATTTTGTATTAGAAATTCATAAAAATTGTTTTTGTCTAATTTTATCAAAAAAAAAAAATCTCTTCCTGAAAGTGAAGGCTCTTTTTTTTTTACTTAGCTTGCGTTGCTGGATGATAAGAATTAAAATGTAATAAATTGTTTGCAGGTACTTAGCAACAGGATCTACTTTTGTATCGCTTGCATTATACTTTGCTAGAGGAGAAAGTACAGTTATATACGTAATACGTGAAATAACCAAATTGATCTGGGAATTATTAAAAGATTCTTATATGCCTACACCAACTGAAGAAAACTGGAAATTAATAGCTCAACGTGTCTATTCACTCTGGAATTTACGAAACTGTTTGGGTGCATTGGATGGTAAGCACATACGAATCGAAAAATTACCAGGCAGTGGATCAAGTAATTTCAACTATAAAATGTATCATTCGATAGTATTATTGGCATGTAGTGATGCAGATGGTTTTTTCACTACTATTGAAACTGGCTATGCTGGTAGAAATAGTGATGGTGGAATATTTCGAGTATCAACAATTAAGAAGTGGATTACAACTGGAAGATTAAATATACCATTCCCTTCAAAATTAATAGATGATTTAAATAATTATGATTTTCCTTTCTACTTTGTCGGTGACGAAGCATTTCCATTGACACCATATTTGTTGCGACCATACCCACAGATAACTCTTGATAATGTCAAAAGAATTTTTAACTACAGACTATGCCGAGGTAGGAAAATTGTGGAATGTGCTTTTGGAATGATGACCGAAAAGTTTCAAGTTTTAAGCAGTGCAATTCGCACCCATAATACAGAAAGAGTGACTGATATTATAAAATCTGTGTGCATTCTTCACAATTTCATTCGCAAAAAAGAAGTAGTTAAATATACACCATATGAACAAGTTGAAAACATTCAAGATAGCATCGATAGCACAACGGTATTACCAATTCAAGATCTTGTGTTACGTGATCGTGCTTCCGCTAATGAAGTTAGAAATTATTTAGCAAATTACTTTCTCACTCCCCGAGCCTCTATTCCATGGCAGTGGAATTATTGTGTTTAAACTTTAAACTATACAAAATTACCTGCTTTAAAAGATGTGTTGAATATTTAAATTCATATTTTTCTGTTTAAGAGGACGCCACACCGAAAACGAAACGTATACAACACTCAATAGATGGCGTTCTGCGCCGTATCGCCGCACAGTGGTCTGAAACGTCATTTTACGCGGCCAAAAGTCTATATTTTAAATTTCTATTCTAATGTTTTTTTTTGATTGAACTATTATCTACATACACTGTTGAATATTAACACAGAGTTACAATTTCCTAAGTATAAATTCTAAAGAACTGTAACATTTTCAATAAAATATTTCTTTATTTCTATCACTTTTTCGTCGAATTTTTTAGTTTTACTTGCATAATTTTTCAAGTCGTTTAATTTTTTTTTTTTTGATTACTAATATTTTTATATTAAACTATAAGGTCTCTTGGCTTATATTTAAGTGCAAAAATAGTTTTATTTTTTTTATTTTTTTTTTAATCATAAAAAAAATGTAAAAAAAAATTTTTTTTCAATATTTTTTTAATTTTGAAAGAGTGCCACTTAAAATTACGCATTTTTTTTTTTTTAAGAACAAGTATATGCTATAGAGCAAGTTCTTAGCTATTTAGAAACATATGTTTGTTAATGCGCTGGTAAACGATACTGGCGTAAAATAATTATTTTTATCACAAAACGGGTATTATCGTAAGAAATGCGTCACTTAACAATTTATCGTCTTTGATTTCAAATCTGTCTATCTGCGCGATAGATTAATGTCACCCAATTTATATTAGGTATTGTTATATAAACGTATAAAAAGATAAGACTTTATGTTCCTTCCTTTGTACTCGTATATTAGACAAATTGTTCACTATAGGTACGATAGGTACTGCAATATTATACTTGTACAACTGCATACGCCATACACAGTATACACTATACATATTTCGTTACCATTATTGTTCAGTTCATTTCGTTTAAAGTACGAAATTTATAATTTTTTCCTTCAGTTCGGTTTACTATAACAATTTTGTGTGTCAACTATGGATGATCATTCAGAAAGTAAGTAAAAATAAATAAATTATTATTACTTAGGAACTAATTTCAAAGAAAAATATTCGATCAAACTATTTATTTAATTTATTTAATATTATTTTATTTATTGAATAATATTTTCAATTTATATTTTACCTTTTTCAGTTAGTTCAGAAAATGATTGTGGTAGGGTGCTTTTAATTCGAGATGTTGTTGAACTAATTCAAAAAAATCATTCTCTTCAATGTAAATCGGTTACATCTGTCAAAATTCAAAAAGAAATATTTGATTTTATACATAAAAAATTCGGTGGTTGTAAATGGGATGGTAATTATATATCATTACTAAACAAAGAAATTATAAATTTTTCTTTGGTATTATCAAGAAAACTGATAAAATCTAATAGAAAAGTTGATAAGTTTTATACAGTTAATAATGTGTGGCTTGATACTAAATTTAAAATGCCTAATTCAAAACCACAGTCTTTAATACCAAATGCTACTAATTTTGGTCGTCCACCTAAAATTTTCACAGAGTCGTCCGAACGAAGTAAACGCCGAAAAATTAATAATTTGATTGAGTCTTCGAATATGACGAATATGTTTCATCTGATCCATATATATCATCAATAAGACATTTACCAGCAAAATGCAGACAAGAACTTTCTGATGAAGCAAAATCATTATATGTAATGAATTTAAATGATAATGATGATTTAAATCAATCATTTAATTCAATTAATTTAAACATTTGATTTATTATAGTAAATTTATATTTGTTCTATATAATTATGCCTATGAGTTGATTATTTAAGGAGATACGTTTATACAACGTTAAGATACGTTTATATAACAATATCTAATATAAATTGGGTGACATTAATCTATCGCACAGATAGACAGATTTGAAATCAAAGACGATAAATTGTTAAGTGACGCATTTCTTACGATAATACCCGTTTTGTGATAAAAATAATTATTTTACGCCAGTATCGTTTACCAGCGCATTAACAAACATATGTTTCTAAATAGCTAAGAACTTGCTCTATAGCATATACTTGTTCTTAAAAAAAAAAAAAATGCGTAATTTTAAGTGGCACTCTTTCAAAATTAAAAAAATATTGAAAAAAAATAAAACTATTTTTGCACTTAAATATAAGCCAAGAGACCTTATAGTTTAATATAAAAATATTAGTAATCAAAAAAAAAAAAATTAAACGACTTGAAAAATTATGCAAGTAAAACTAAAAAATTCGACGAAAAAGTGATAGAAATAAAGAAATATTTTATTGAAAATGTTACAGTTCTTTAGAATTTATACTTAGGAAATTGTAACTCTGTGTTAATATTCAACAGTGTATGTAGATAATAGTTCAATCAAAAAAAAACATTAGAATAGAAATTTAAAATATAGACTTTTGGCCGCGTAAAATGACGTATCAGACCACTGTGCGCCGCCGTCTCGGCAGACCGTAGCCACGCCCATTGTCTACGTGACGAGGTCCGCGCGTCGTAGTCGCGGGAGAGGTACATTATTATCCCACAGACTGTCGTATAGAACGTAAAGCGTCAACGCAGTCGATCGTTGCGTAAATATTGTCACCCATGTACTGCTTATGAATTCTGTACTGTCTTTACTAGCATGCAGCGCGCTCGCTCCTAGCGCAAGACACAAACCATTTCTTAAATAAAGCTCCTGTTTACTTAAATAATATTTTCATTACATAAAGCATATAATCTGTTATACATTATAGCTTGAATTATATTTATAACCTAATTACTTTTTTAAATACATGTAAAATAATAAATGTATTATGATTAAATACATTTTTTAATAAGCGTGTTGCGTCTTTTACGTTATAACTTATAGATGACCAGAAATACTTTTCGTAAAATAATGTTTTATTCTTTGACATATGTAGCAGATAGTAAACACTATAATATTTTTATTAATTATTATTTATGTAGGTAATTAATTACATAAACTATACGTTACTAATTTACAGCATTACGGAAAAATTATAATATTGGCAGACAAAACTGAAAACATATTATACATTATTATTTATTTTTCAGTTTTTAAGCTGAAACAGTTTAAAAATTTTAAATTAAAAAAAAATTAGGTACCTATAGTAATTTAGAATACAAAAATTATTTACATACATCAAAGTTAATACATTTAATTTAGGTTTTTTTTTTTAGATTTTTTATTGACTTATTTTTATTTTTTAGTTGTTGAGCTTCAATGATTCTTGATGGCTCTCGAATATCTGACACTAATAGTCGCTTACCATATAAAGGTTCTACTATTTCTGGCAATAAACAATCTATATAAAATCTGAAAAATAATTCAATACGACTATTTTTTTATTGGCATAACAATTATTGTAGTAGGTATAAAATGAACTTTTTTTTGTAATTTAAAAAAGTAAACTGTAATAATACTTACGCAGTAAGTTTTCCAACCATTTTTGTTTCCCAAAACTCGGCATCATAAATTATTTTTTCTATATGTATCCATTTAGTTGTATACATAACAAAATAGCATAGTTGTCTCCTTGTAATGTGTAACTGCCCCATCACCTGATAATAATAACTATGGTCTCTTTTTAATTGCACAATCTGTTGACCATTATTTGTATGCAATAGTATGCAATATTGTAACTATACAATTAAACAAAAATTAAATATATTTTATAAATTAAGACAAATTTAAAATTAGATGAATAAGTAATTAATATGTTACATATTATATGTATATTTAGTATGAGATAATTTACCAATTTATTATTTACTGCTTCGATTACATCGTTAGTATCCTTTGCAATATATGGACACTTGATTTCAAGAATAGCATCATTACCGACCATACCATCTGAAAATTAAAAATATAATAATATAAAAGTAAACATATAATTTTAACATACAGTATAATATAAACATATTATAAGCCAATAAGGCAATATAAATATTATACACAAAAATTATTTTACCTGGACTAGCAGCCAAAAATGGAATCTCGCTGTCTACAATTAGTCCACAAGTCTCAACACTTAATCCACTTACATCCTCAAACTTTTTTCTACCATACGATTCCATTTCAATTCCATGAGTTAATTCCTTCGTTTTTATTTGTGGTTTATATATAATTGCATGGACTTGCCGTTTGCAGCTAGTATTTTGTCTCATTTTACAAATTTCGCCAAATTTGGAAGCTGTCAAACGTTTTTTCCGTTCTTGAAACCACTTTTGATTTCCACCTTGATCTCGAGTGTCCAAATTTAGCTGGTGCAGATTAACAGTTTTTAATTCATTTAAAAAACAATTTTTTTTAATTTCTAGTTCCTCCGGTAATATAGTGTCAATCAGGGGCTCAGCTAAACCATAATCTTTATCTGGGGCCGACGAGCTTTTTTTCTTATTTTTTTTCGCGGTATTTACAAATAAACATCTTCTTTTTATAGTATTTTTCCGAATTCTATTTAAATTATTTAGATATTTTTTTCCTATGTGTCCTGTAAAAAAAAGCAAAATAAATTGTGTACATTTATCAGGTATTTAAATTATAGGTATCTGTATTTAAAAAATACTTACCTGGACTTTTAAAAACCATTTTTTTATGTATAGTTCGTAAATATTCTTTGGAATTGAAAGAAACTATTGCTGCTTCAATTCTTGTAGTGTATGTGTTTCTTTGAGTAAAGTTAATTCTTTTACCACCTATAAACTTATTGATTAGACTATTGAATTGTTCGCACGTATTATTATCAACGTCTTGAATCAGGCTGCATGAATTATTAGCAAGACGAAGAATAATATTTTTTATTTCTCTCATTAATCCACACTTTTCTACATCACCAACTAAATTTATTTCACCGGATTTTGAACCAGAACAAAAATATCTGTCACAATTGTCATGTTGTCCAAATCGGTGATATGGACTATTTTCAATATCTTTTCGTAGATCTAAATGGGTATTAAATAAAGAAAAAAAATTATAGAATGTAAGAATACAATTGTTGTTGAATAAAATTATATAATCAGCAACTGTCA
The DNA here is from genome assembly GCA_027580255.1 of Therioaphis trifolii. Classification (NCBI taxonomy): domain Eukaryota; kingdom Metazoa; phylum Arthropoda; class Insecta; order Hemiptera; family Aphididae; genus Therioaphis; species Therioaphis trifolii. The sequence goes on from JALBXZ010000071.1 coordinate 121,410, forward strand.
CTTAGTTTTGTAATACCTAGATAAAAAATATTTACTAACTTAAAAAGTGAACTGTATGTATAATTATATTTTTACAATTAAAATGTATTGGCTAAACATTAATTAATGTACAATAGTTAAATATGAATCAAATTTTAAACCTGCTATTTTTTTTGGCATAGATAAATCACTCGTCTTACGATGCTGTACAGCTTTTGTTATGTCACTTCTAAATCGAAGAATATTGTTTTGTATAAATTTTCTTATATGAACGGGATATTCAGTTCTTTTGGTTAGCGCTAACAATTTTTGACAAGAATTTCGTAACAGATGGTTCCTACATTCAATTTTTTCAACCGTAAAATGAGGACCGTATGGTAGTACCTCATTCAAACGTTTAATAACGCTGCTGTCACCATCGCCTATTTAATAATGATGTTTATTGTATTTACATAATATTATAAATTTATAACAAATTATGTTTTTATAAATATACCTATGAGTTTATTATACTTAAGACCGTGCATTTGAACACTGTTCAAAAACCCTTCCAGTATACCATCAGCTTCCATCCCTGTTGAACTACTTGTCCAATTTAAAAAACAATTATGTACTGGTTTATTTTCATCTCTATCCGATGCTTTTTGACAAATTGAACAATAACGATGTCGAATACCGACGAACAAAACTTTGCGTGTATTATAACCAATAATAGTTGCCGCTCCAGAAAATGCATCATATTTAGTTTTATAAGACCTTTTACGGCGTGTCCTACGTGAACGCGGCGAACGCGGTGAACGCGTTGCGGTGCGAGCGACGCGGCAAATAAAATTATCAAACATATAAAAATAAATTGGATTGTCCATCGTGCGCGATAAACGCGGCCGGTGCGAACGAATTCATTCGTTCGCGTTCGCCGCACGGATTGAAAATCAAATCGTTTTGTTTTTGGTCGCGCGTTTAAGCGAATAGACGTATTCGCGGATGTTTATTTTAATAATTTTATACGATGGAGCTCCTTATATCCGAGGTGCAAAAAAGGAATATTCTTTGGAACAAATTTAATACAAAGTTTAGGGATAGATTGGTGTCTGAGAAAGAATGGGAAGCTGTTGCCAGAACAGTACACATGAATAGTAAGTAAAATTATTAATAGTTCAAATTAGTTTGAATAGTATTTTAAAACATTTAAACCTACAGATGTTATAATTATTTTCATAGTATAATAATAACTAATTAGTTTGGAAAATTATTTTAGACATTTTTGTACATAAAAAATTACTTTTTTAAATTTTATTATCCATAAAATACTTCACAAATCTATTCCTTATATTAATTGCGGTACTTGACGCTCGATTGTTGGCTCTGCCTTTGTAATTCAGCGATATCATTTGATTATGGCCCTTGGATGTGTCTGTTTCGTAATCGTCTAAGGCGTAATGTTGTGTAGAAGATTTTTTTTCCAAATCTATTATTGTATTGTGTAAAATACAAATAGCCTTCACAATATAATCAGCGTTTTCTACTTTTGTTTCTATTGATTTTAATAGAATTCGAAATTTTGATGAAGCTATACCAAATGCACACTCGATTGTCATTCGAGCTCGAGCATGTCTATAGTTGTAATACTGTTTTTCGTTGTCTTGACACTGCTTTCTCGGAAAAGGCCTCATTAAGTAATTTCTCAACGGAAAAGCTTCATCTCCTATAAATACAAAAGGAGCCAAGACGTTCGAATTTGGTAATTTTATTTCATTTGGTAGTTTAAGAGAACCGTTCTCGATACGTTGGTAAAATTTAGAATTTACCATAACTCCACCATCGCTATCTTTCCCGTATCCACCCACGTCTATCATCAAAAATCTATAACTCGCGTCAGCTACTGCCATCAGAACAATTGAGTGATATTGTTTATAATTAAAATACATACTCCCGGAATTTTCTGGACATCGCAGTCTGATGTGTTTACCATCAATACTTCCCACACAGTTTGGAAAATTCCATTTTTCATAGAATTCTATTGCTGTGCTCTTAAAAGTATCGACGCTTGGAGTAGGCATGTGTTTGAATTTTAATGTATTCCATATTATTTTACATACTTCAATAACAATGCTTGAGATTGCGGACTTAGATATTCTAAATGAAATTGCGATTTGTCTGAACGCTAGTCCTGTGGCTAAATACCTAAAAATTCGTTTTTCACAAATTTAATTACAAATAACAAAATATTCACAGGAGAAGACGTAAAACGGAAATGGAAAAATATAAGAGACACGTATCTAAAAGAAAAGAAAAAAGTAAAAAAGAGCCGTTCGGGAGACTCCCAAGATAATGCAGAGGTGTATACTGGTAAATGGATGTATTTCCATTTATTGCATTTTTTAAAAGATACAACCACTCCCAGAACCACCGAGGGAAATGTCTCTGATGAAAACGAAACGCAACTACAAATGTCTGACCATTCAGATTCAGAAGAAGTTAATTCAGTGTCGGGTAGTTTTATTGATATTGAAGATATTGTAAGTCCTGGAAATCCAGTTCCTACTACACAGTCTGAATGTTTTACCATTCCAAATAGTTCAAATTTGTCGCATACAAGTATTTCCAATGATTCAGATGCTTCTTTTACAAAAACTTCTTCAATCAGGAAAAAGAAAAAACAAGAAAATAAAAGTTTTGAAAGTGAATTATTAAAATTGGAAACACAAAAAATTAACGCGTTACTTGAATCTAATAAACCACAGATGCAGGATGATGAAGACATGATGTTTTTGAAATCACTTCATCCATATTTCAAAAACATGGATAATTTACAAAAATTACGAGTAAGAAACGAAATGCAAACTGTATTAATTAACCAATTGTCAATACAGAATCAGCAACATAAAAATGCAAACGTCCCATCTGCACCAATACATGAGCTCTACATTCCTCAACATGTTCAACAACAGATGACCACAAATTCGTCAGATAATCCAACCTTCATTGGTTACCAACAATACTGAGTAAGGCAAAATCGAAATTAAAAAAAAGAAAAATTTGAAATATGAAATTAAAGAATAATTTACTTTAAGGAAGTTCTATTTTGTTTTAATAATGTAAAGGTTTTATTTATTTATTTTACATTATTAAATTTTTTAATACATTTTTTATTATTATAATATTAATATATGTTTTTTTATTTTATTTACCTTATTGTTACAAGTAACCTCTGCTCTACGGAAATAGGTTCTTGGAAATTTGTAGTCTTAAGATCAAATTCAGGTGATATTAATTTTAAAATATAATCAAATGTATCGGTAGTCATTCTAGTATAAGATCGAAATAAAGTTTCATTTTTTCGCAACTGTGGGTATAGGTGATAGAATTCACCAAAAACAAGTCTATCCTTATAAATAATTGAATTTACTGCTGATCTTTTTTTTTTCAAATATTTTTTATATAATAAATATTTCAGTCCAGTACTTTCAAACATAAATAATTGTTTTTGTAAATTCAATGGCATTTTTAGTTGACTTAATTTAAAAGAAAAAAAATTAAAAATTAAAATTAGAAAAGAACTGAACCTACGCGTGTACAATATACCGCACAACCATCGCACAACTCACTTCAAAACACACTGCACGTCGGAAAAAACAAAAAATATCGAAATATGGCCAGCCGCAAATAGGTAGGACACGATTGCGAGCGGCGAATGCGGCCAACGCGAATTCGTTCGCGTCTGCCGCAAATTCGCGTTCGCCGCGTTCACGTAGGACACGATTGCGAGCGGCGAATGCGGCCAACGCGAATTCGTTCGCGTCTGCCGCAAATTCGCGTTCGCCGCGTTCACGTAGGACACAGCGTTAGACCATTGGCCATCCGCAATAACGGTACACATCGGTATACCGTCTTCATCTAATATACCATTTTTTAGTGCAATTTCTCTCTCTTCATCTCCCGCCTTTTTCATTTCATCCCACGCTGAAGCATGCACTACATTTCCGACTGATGACAATATTGATTTGTATGTATTGGATGACATTGAAGGTATATCGATACAGGCCGAAAGTTCAAAAAGTTGTGCATATCCAATACCTATTAACATAATCTTATTTTGTTTAAATAAGACTTTTATGGGTGTTTTCAATATTTGATAGTCTTACCTATAGCTAGTGTAGCATTTACTACTGCTTTATTTATTGGAATACATTCAAAATTGTTAGGTTTTTCAGAAGATATTTTTTTTTCAATACCGCACATTTTACAATGAAAATAGAAAATTGAGAAGAAACCATTTATTTCTTCTCTTTTAAAAATCATATCTAAAAATGAACATCCAAATCCACCACTATGACGACTATTTTGAATTTCATTGAAAATATGACCTATATCAACTATTCTACGGCCATTCAAAATATCCATACTACAAGATAAATAACAATATATAAACATAGATTTACTTAAAATATTGGAAATAGTTATTAATAGCACTGAAGTAAAAATTTTTTTAAATATAATCATACTTGAAAGATGATGTACTGGGTAGTTCATTTGATATGGTTAAACTATGGCTATTAATGTTTGATTCAATGTCAGTAATGTCACTATATAGTATATATACAATAGCAAAGATAAATAAAATAGTAAAATTATATAACAAATAACTGTATAATATTATATAAATAATATACATACTTGTCTATAATTGGATTAAATGAGCTAGGTTCCACTATTTTATCATCAAACGAAAAATTATTTATTGTAGCAATACGTCTTGACAACAAAGTATTAGTATGCATAGGCGTAGAAGTTACTAAAGAACATCTAACAGAAAATAAAGATTCGTAAATACATAAAAATACGAGATTGACCTATATAAAAAATACGAAAGTATTATAGTTAGAAATGTGGATTTTTCTGATAAAATCAACGTAAAATTCAGTAAATCGGAACATTTAAGTATAAAAACATTTTATTTTTTAATGAGAGAATACGTGGTACAACTAATACGTGCCTAATTTTTTTACCTTTTCAAAACCCGTATTAAACATGCAGATACATCATACATGGATAAATATTTGGGTAGCCAAAAGTAAATATTCCCCAGTAATTTTCAAATTAATGTGTCAGGAAAAAAAAGAAAAAAAAAATATTTTTACGCAAAACCAATTTTTGACAAAGTCGATTTAAATTATATAAATATAATATGGTCTACTATTACAGATTATAATGTATAGTTACGATTTTTTTTATAAGAATTTTAAGTTCAAATTTTAACAAAATTCATCAAAATTACGAAAATTGGTAAATTATATATAAGTAGTTAAGAATTTATAAAATGTTCAATTTTTATAACTTAGGATTGAGAATTTAAAACAATCATTATTGTCGTGTAATAAATCACATATTATATCATTAATGAATTTAAATTTAACACATCCATTATAGTGACCTACACGACACCAACCATTGTATAACAGAACAGTACTCACTTGACCACCATTTTAATTAATAACATATTTTATAATATAATATTGTTCACGATTCATTACATCTTTTAAAAATGTGTATAATTATAGTTATAATAATCTTACTTTGATTTAGATGGAGATAAAAAATCTTTTTGTGGTGAATTATTTACATTTTCTTCTGCAGGGCTAAAATAATTATAAAACACGATGTACATTTATCACTCTTTGATAAAAAAAAAAAATGTTATTGCTGTGCAAAATGTTTACCGTAAAACGTTACTAATTCTGAATGAACAATTAAATTTAAATTACTAGCACCAAAACAATTTTTTGGATTAAAAATAAAATGAGGGATCACTAAATCACTTCATTATTATTACAATGTTTAAATACATCTCGCCCATCTCGGTAAAATGTGCGTAAATTTACTTTTACCAGAAAAATTTAGCGGGTATACTGTTACTGAAATCACTTATTCATGTTTTGGGAAGGGTTTAGGCTTTGAAGTTCTATATATTGTATCTACAATTATAATTATAATAATATTACCTTGATTGAGATGGAGATAAAAAGTCTTTTTGTGGTGAATTATTTACATTTTCTTCTAGGCTAAAATAGTTATAGTTACATTTAAAAAAATAAAACACGATGTACATAATTATTTTATTACTCTTTGATAAACAAAAAATTAAATTGTTCATATTAATATTGCTAACAAATCAATTAAATAATAAACAGTAATTAAATAAAAAATTTGACGCTACATATTATATTAAAAATTACAATAAAACAATATTGATGAACAAAAACAATGCGTAATCGCCGTAAACACTTACTTTTGGGGTTTATTGTATCGATTTAATACGAGAGAGCGGCTTTTTTTTTTTCTGTTTGATCGTTTTACTTGGTTATCCTTATTCCCCATTTTTAAAAAAAAGAATGTAAAAATATAAGACTTCTACAATTTCAATAGCAATATTGAATATAGACAATATAGTAAGTATACACTATGTACGCAAACGTCAATAAGCGTGCGGCCAAACGGAACGCTATTTTTGAGTGCAATGCGTTGTTATGCCAAACAAAATGTGTTGGGAGTAATGGGAGTCTTATTCGATTACCAGAACAATCATACTATTATAATAATGTTCTAATCATAACATTATTTGATTTCATTTTATGAAAATGAAATTAATATAAAAATAAATATAATATGTAAAATGACAATCGCCGATAACAAACCGGTTTTGATCTGTCCTGTCGACGCAGAAGTCATAGACGGCGGCAAGACCTGCCGCTAGAAACAAGAGCAGCACATGTCGGCCATAATTAAGATCATTATTGCGTGAAAACTTAGTTTTTTGATTGAAAAATACAGCTTACTGAGTGATTTTATAGCAAAAACCCTGGTATAAAAGTTGTAGAGGACAATATTTTGGATACAATGACATATTGTTTTTTTAATACGTCCAATACCTAGCTAGCAATCAACAACGCAAAAACCTATTTTTTTAAATTTTTAAATGCCTGTAACTTTTTTACAAATTACAAATTTAAAAAAATACTATGTCATCGTCTCCAAAATATTGTTAGCTATAAATTTTATAATAAGGTATTTTGCTATAAAACCACCCAGTAAGCGGTATTATAGAAAAACATGAACACGTTTTTATGTTATGTTTTTCGTTGTTGCGGCGTCCTCTTAATAATAAACAAAAATATTTGAAATGGTTTATTTTATTATGAGTTATTTTTTATGTTTACAGTTGAAAGAAATAATATTATTTAAAATATAGTTAGTACAGTATATGTACATATAGTGCAGTTATCTAATGTAGACGCGTATTTATAAATTAATCAATAAAAAATCCAATATTTTTCGTTATTCGTCGATAACGTATTGATGTACATTATCATGGGTTTTTTACGATGAACGGTAGGTATTTGTACAGACGTAAATATGACAAAGATAGAATTATAATGATTATTATTATCATTGTAGAATATGCAACATATATGCAACTATAAAGAAATATGCAAAAATACGCAAAAAAAATTAACCATATACCTAATCTATACATTACGAAACGTTGACATTTATAATCAAAATTATTATTCTAGGTGAATTGTAGAAAAATATGTATTTGTATATAAATCCGGGCCCTAATCATAATAATATATTAAAATATACATTAAAATATATAAACAAATTATAATTAATTAATAATTATAAATAATAAATTCAGTTTTACGTGAGCACTCCTCGTGAGTAGACGTGCAGTGCCGCAACGACCTGCCTTATCTTCGTAATTAAGTTAATCGCCATCGTCGTTATCCAAGTAATATGAATATTTTAATTTACTTAATCTACCCACCAATTTAATTTAATTACCAAATCTCGTTTCACAATGAATCCACCAGTCAAACCTTCATTATCTCGCAGTCATAATAGAAATACCAAAAATAACATAAACTCGCAAATAGACCCAATTAAAATTGTTAAAAGCAATGACAACTCAAATAATTGGCAAACGGTACCGCTTAGATCACCAATCTCTCCAACTTCTCCCAGTCCAAAAATACAAAAAATCAACTCCTTTTCAAGCAAAAATCGGTTCTCAGCCCTCGCCGACAACGAAAAATCAAATGAAAATTCAAATGAAGTTGAAATGCAATCTCAAGAAATCTCAAACGTTCAATCCAAAATACCACCTATATTCATAAAAGATGATATCGATTTCTTCGGTTTCTGCAGACAAATTAAACCTTTCACTGACCCCGAAGGGTTTTACACTAAGAGCTCATCATCCGGTTTAAAACTAATGACGTACTCAATAAACGCATATAGACAAATAATCAATTTTCTCGAAAGTAAAAATATGAACTTCCACACCTTTCAGACAAACGAAGAAAAAGCTTTCCGAGTAGTAATCCGCCACCTACATCATACCACACCAACAGCCTTCATCAAAGAAGAGCTTCATACTCTCGGTTTCACCACTCGATCAATTACAAACTGTCTCCAATACAAAACCAAAAACCCACTTCCATTATTTTTTGTGGACCTTGAACCTTCTCCATTAAACCATAACATCTATAAAGTCGATTCAATTTGCTATACCAAAATCAAAATCGAAGCACCTCATCCAAAAAAAAACCCAGTTCAATGTCTAAGATGCCAAAATTACGGACATACCAGGGCTTATTGCCATCACACACCCAGATGTGTAAAATGCGGTGATACTCACCTCTCTACCGAATGTCTAAAAGATTCAAATTCTCCAGCAACATGTGCCCTATGCTATGGGGCTCACCCAGCATCATACAAAGGCTGTCCCAAATTCAAACTACTCCAGAAAGGACGACCTCCAAACAAAACCAACAGGCCAACCGAAACTCAAGACACCTCCTCAACTTCAATCAAAACCAACACCATTCAAGATAATAACTTTCCCCCACTTTGTGAACCCCAATGGAGCACATCCCAGTCTTCCACTAAACCAAACCTCCCTAATACCCATTCCCTCCCTAATACCCACTCCCTCCCTAAAAAAAACCAAAACCCCACAGAACCCTGTGATAATCCAAATACCGATTCCGTTACTACTCAATTAACAAATTTCCTAGTCCAATTCCAATCCCTAATAAGCCCCCTTATCTCACTGCTTACAAAACTCATCGAAACTCTACTAGTTAAATGACAAACTCTCACTCAAACAATTCACCCCTGTCACTCCTACTCTGGAATTCAAATGGCTTACAAAATCATTATCACGACCTTCATCTTTGCCTCAACAGTCGAAACATCGACATTGCGCTTATCACCGAAACTCATCTCACTCCTAACAAAACCTTATTCTTCCCAAATTACTCCACTATCCGAACCGATCACCCTGATGGTACTGCTCACGGCGGAGCAGCAATCTTTATTCGTAATACGATCAAATACAGCATCAGCCCTCCTACTGCTAACCAATCAATTCAAAGTGCAAACATCCAATTAAACATTAACAACACAAACACTACCATTGTGGCTGCATATTTCCCTCCCGCAAATCCAATCAACGAAATCATCTTAAATGACTTCTTTTCTTCTCTGAATAAAAACTTCGTAATTGGTGGTGACTTCAATTCAAAACACCCCCAATGGGGAAACAACATCACGGACACCCGAGGTCACAACTTACTCAAATTTATAACAAATTCTAATCTACGTACTATCTCACCCCTACATCCCACCTACTGGCCCTCTCACCTAAACCGAAACCCTGATATTCTCGACTTTTTCATAGTTGAAATCCCCCAAACCATACAACATTCAATTTTAAATATAAACGAACTTTGCTCTGATCATACAGCAGTGTTACTCTCCTTAAATACAACTACCCCCGCCAATGTCAAACCCAGCCTAGCTAGAGGTCCCATATCCTGGACAAAATTTAAAGATATCTTAGATAATAAAACAACTCTAAAAATACCACTAAAAAACACACACGATATCGAAGTGGCAGTTCTCAAACTAACAAATAACAACCAAAGCGCTGTCTCAGACCCTTCGCCCATCCCTAATAAATCTACAAATCTAATAATATCCCGAAAATCCTTAAAGAAATGATAGCCCAAAAAAGAAGAGCAAGAGCCAGATGGCAATCAACTAGACACCCTCTGGATAAAATCACACTCAACTCTATTTCTAACAGATTAAAAAAAGAATTTTATAAAATCAATACAGAACGTTATGAAAATAATATCACCAAACTTCAATCAAGCAACGGCTCCCTCTGGCGTAAAACAAAAAGCATATTAAAACTTAAAGAACTCATCCCGCCAATAAAACTACCAAACAACAAGCTAGCCATATCCGACATGGAAAAATCGAACACATTTGCCGAATATTTTTATGAAGTATTCAAACCTAACAATATTAACCCGCCTATTAACCATTTAACTAAAATCAACCAATCATTAAACAGCGCCCTACCCATTTCTACACCTTCCAAACACTTCACTCCAAATGAAATTAAATTTACAATCAGCAAACTAAAAAATGGCAAAGCCCCTGGTCACGACCTCATTACAAATAATATACTCAAACAACTTACAAATAAAGCAATTCTCAACATAACCCACATCTTCAATGCAATGCTCAGGCTTTCTCATTTCCCACCTTTCTGGAAAATTTCAACAATCATACTAGTACACAAACCTGGCAAACCCAAAAATACAACATCTTCTTACCGTCCAATCAGCCTCCTCCCATCCTTGGGTAAATTATTTGAAAAACTTCTATTAAAACGCCTCCAAAATATCTCCGAAATAAATAAAATCATTCCTAACTCTCAGTACGGCTTCCGAGCTCACCATTCTACTATTCACCCTCTTCATCGTCTCACCGATGCCATCTCATCTTCTCTTGAACAAAAAAAATACTGCTCGGGTGTCTTCCTTGACGTCGCACAGGCGTTCGACAAAGTATGGCACAACGGTCTCCTCCATAAACTAAAAACAAACTTTCCAACCCCATCTTATTTAATACTCAAATTCTATCTCACTCATCGTCTTTCCAAGTAAATCTAAACAACTCAATTTCAAACCAATATATAATTAACGCTGGTGTACCCCAAGGTAGTGACCTTTCTCCTCTCTTATATCTAATTTACACTGCAGATATACCTACATCCTCTTTCACCATCCTCAATACTTTTGCTGACGATACTTGTATCCTAGCCACCGATTCCGATCCCACAATAACAAGCTTCAAACTCCAACATCACCTCAACTTACTCGAAAATTGGTTCACACTATGGAAAAAAAAAATTAACACAAACAAATCTAGCCACATCACTTTCTCCCTTCGCCCAAACAATTGTCCACCAGTCAAACTTTGTTACCAATTATTACCTCAAACCAACCAAGTTAAATACTTAGGACTCATTTTCGACAAAAGATTAACTTGGAAAGACCACATATTCGACAAAAGAAAGAAACTAAACTCCAGATTACATCTACTATGTCCTCTCTTACGATCGAATTTAAACCTTAAACTCAAAATCCTTATTTACAAAATGTTGATCTTTCCTCTATGGTATTATGGTATTCAAATTTGGGGTAATGCCGCCCCAAGTAACATACAAAAAATACAATCATTCCAATCCATCTGCCTTCGCACTATTACTAAATCCCCCTGGTATGTAAGTAACAAAACCCTCCACTCCGACCTGAGAATAAATTACGTAAACCAAGTCACTAAAACTGCTTACCAAAAACTTCACAAAAAATGTAGCTCCCATAGTAACCCAAACATTAGTTATCTTTCTTCCCAACATATGCCTGACAACCCCCCTCGAAGATTAAAACGAACATGGGTTAGAGACCTCCTCCATTAATCAATAAAATACCCAAGTAGGTAGCTCCATTGGGAGCCCTCCTACATCGTGCCATTTTCATGTTATGTAATCCTTTTCATCATTATTACTTGTTGTGCTTAATTGTATAGTTGTATATTTCATATTCAATAAAATAAAAAAAAATAAAATAAAAAAAAAATAATAAATTCTTTATAGCTATGTACCGACCATTAAACATATTATTACTATTATTATTATTATTGGTGTCCCGTCAATAGATAGCCGACAATTGATAGCGCGACAATTGATAGCGGACAATTGATAGCGCGTAAACTGAACGCGAGCGACTATTCATAGTATGATACTTTGAAGCATAAATTGATAGCGAGCGACTTTTCTTAGTATGACACAGCGTCGTATCGAATAAAACCGATAAAATATATGATTATCGGACACTAAAATATATGATTATCTGAAATAATAGTCAATAAAGATAATGAGACTTTTCACCATTACAACTATCAGTCGCCAGTCGGTATAGCACCATATAAGAGAAGTAGTTAAAATTTTAAAATGTCTTTAAAATATATTAAAAGTGAAAGGGGATCAAATATTTTGGTTGATGAAGGTTTTATGTACCATTTCGAAAAAAATGGAGTACAAAAGAAAATATGGAGATGCGTACGTTTTAAAAATAAATGCCGAGGCCGCGTACATGTTATTGGTAATCTCAATAATGAGAAAATTTCAAAAAAAATTGACCATAACCATGTCCCTGATATCACGCAAGTAGAAGTTAAAACTGCAATAAATGAGATGAAAATAAATGCAAAATGTACATCTAATTCTACGCATTCAGTCATTGGGGCACTTGCTTCTCAGGTAGGTACCTGCTATATTTCTATAAATTAAATGTTATTATTATTAATATTATTGTGTTATTATTTTTATTATTAAGGTATCACTTTCAGTTGCTGGACAATTACCAAATGTGCCAACTCTAAAAAGAACCGTTCAGAGAGTTCGTCAATCTCATTTAGGAGCTCCAATAAATCCTCAAAATTTTAATTTTGAAATTCCAGACCTATTCACAAAAACAACGAATGGTGAGCAATTTTTACAATTTGATAACAAATCTGAGACAAATCGAATCCTATTATTTAGTACAAAACGGAACCTCGAATTAATGGTTAATTGTGAAAATTGGTTTTGCGACGGGACATTTTCAAGTGCTCCTCAAATATTTCAACAACTTTATACTATTCACGCTGTTTATTATTCGAATGTTATTCCTTCTGTGTATATTTTACTACCCGATAAAAAAGAAAACACATACAATTTAATGTTTCAAGCTTTAAAATCATTAGTACCTAATCTGCACCCACTTAATATAATGATGGACTTTGAAAAGGGGGCAATGAATGCTGTCAAATTTGAGTTTCCAAATGCATCTATAAATGGATGTTTTTTTCATTTATCACAATGTGTATGGCGTCACGTCCAAGAAGCTGGATTACAAAAAAAATATAGGGAAAATTCAGATTTTGCATTATACATACGAATGTTACCAGCGTTGGCGTATGTACCAACAAATAAAGTTGTTGATGCATTTGAGAAACTTTTAGAAACAGAATTTTATATTCAAAATGAAGAGACATTAATGCCGTTAATAGATTATTTTGAGGGAAATTGGATTGGTCGCTTACACAGAAATAAAAAAAGAAGAGACCCTAATTTTCCAATAAATATATGGAATTGCTATTCTTTAGTATCTACTGATTTACCCCGAACAAATAATTCCGTAGAAGGGTGGCACAATTGTTTTTCTGCAATGTTAAACTCTTCGTCGCATCCAACGATTTGGAAGTTTATAAATGCTTTGCAAAAAGAGGAGCAAGTAAACAGGATGAAAACGGAACAATATGTAGCAGGGATGGAACCACCATCAAAAAAAATTTATAAAGATCGGAGTGCTAAAATCAAAAAAATTTGTTTAGATTATGATAATAGAACAATTGAAGATTATCTCAGAGGTATAGCACATAATTTCCAGCTACAGGTATAAATATATTGTATTATAATATCCATTAATATTGAATTCTATATGTCATTTTTTTTATTTTTACTATAGTAAATATTAACTACTTAATAATTTGTATAAGCTTAATTTTAGTTGTGACTTAATATTAAATATTATAATAATTATTTTAATAGTTATGTTTGGTTATTGAATTATTTATGGTGCTACAAATTGTCATACTATGAAAAGTCGCTCGCGATCAATTTGTGTGCTATAAATTGACCGCTATCAATTGTCGCGCTATCAATTGTCCGCTATCTTTTGACGTATATCCATTATTATAATTATTGTGATAATTTTCGAATATTCTCGGCCTTACCTGTGAGCTTAACTTCTGTGGCTACTTCACTCCAAGCTTTTTCCGTTATATTTCTTTTGGAGTAGCTTTTTAAGGTATAATTATAAAGCTCGGGATACTTTTCTATTTGTTGCACAAATTTTATATTAAAATAATTCTGGTCAGTGGGGACGGAAAAAAAACTATTTTGAGATATTTTTTATCTTTTTTATATTTTAGTTATTGAGAACGCCGCCGTAAGTAGGATACAGTTTTTTTAAAGTCTAGATCGAACGCGTGTAGGATAAGTCTAGAGGTTGGTGTATTGGAGTGACGTATAGAATAATTACAGAACCTCAGTGTCCGGTGTGAAACGTCTTTCGGGATCAAAAGTATAAACATGATAAATTTTATTTACACGGACACCGGCGAAAGCGTTAGGTTTAACTACTCGATTTAACGTATATGGGTTGTGTCTAGAAGTCGGCTCATTAGAGTGACGAAAATAGGAGCCGTTGTAAAACTACTATCAATTTTTTTTTTACCAGGACACTGCGAAAAGCGGGAGAGTCATTCCAAATGTTTGGCTCGAGGAGCTCCGCTTTATTATCAATTTTTTTTACCGGGACGCCGCGAAAAGCGTTAGGTTTAACGTATATGGGTTGTGTCTAGAAGTCGGTTTATTAGAGTGAGGAAAATAGGAGCCGTTGTAAAACTACTATCGGTATCAAAAATAATACATTATGAATGTATTTACATTATATATACCAAGCGTTCGGCTCGAGGAGCTCCGCTCCTCGGCCAGGACACCGACGAAAGTAGGATACGGTTTTTCTTTGAAAACACACATTTATACAATGAACGTATAGAGGATAAATATAGAGGTCGGTTATTAGAGTGATTTAAGAGCAATTCTGGTCAGTCGGGACGGAAAAAAAACTATTTTGAGATATTTTTTATCTTTTTTATATCTTAGTTATTGAGAACGCCGCCGTAAGTAGGATACAGTTTTTTTAACGTCTAGTAGCCGGTGTGAAACGCCTTTCGGGATCAAAAGTATAAACATGATACATTTTATTTACACGGACACCGCCGAAAGCGTTAGGTTTAACTACTCGATTTAACGTATATGGGTTGTGTCTAGAAGTCGGCTCATTATAGTGACGAAAATAGGAGCCGTTGTAAAACTACTATCAATTTTTTTTTTACCAGGACACTGCGAAAAGCGGGAGAGTCATTCCAAATGTTTGGCTCGAGGAGCTCCGCTTTATTATCAATTTTTTTTACCGGGACGCCGCGAAAAGCGTTAGGTTTAACGTATATGGGTTGTGTCTAGAAGTCGGTTTATTAGAGTGAGGAAAATAGGAGCCGTTGTAAAATTACTATCGGTATCAAAAATGATACATTATCAATGTATTTACATTATATATACCAAGCGTTCGGCTTGAGGAGCTCCGCTCCTCGGCCAGGACACCGACGAAAGTAGGATACGGTTTTTTATTGAAAACACACATTTATACAATGAACGTATAGAGGATAAATCTAGAGGTCGGTTATTAGAGTGATGTAAAGAGTAATTCTGGTCAGTCGGGACGGAAAAAAAATTATTTTGAGATATTTTTTATCTTTTTTATATTTTAGTTATTGAGAACGCCGCCGTAAGTAGGATATCGTTTTTTTAACGTCTAGATCGAACGCGTGTAGGATAAGTCTAGAGGTTGGTGTATTGGAGTAAAGTATAGAATAATTCTGGTCAGTCGGTTCGGAAACAAAAGCTATTTAGTTATTTATTCGGCCAAGACATCGTCGAAAGTAGCATACATGTTAGGTTTAACGTCTCGATTTCACGTATATGGGTTATGTCTAGAAGTTAATATTGAAAACTTACGTATAAATACTAAATACCTAAAGGTCTTACACATCATAGCCAATGTATTTCACCACTATCAAAAATGGTTTATATTCTACATGGGTGGATAATTGTTATGAAAATTTCTACGACTAAACTTTAAGACACTAATACTGCAATAAGTTAGTGAACACAATTCCTGCAAAAAATTTTGTTTAAACATTATTATAGTTGAAAAAGATCAACTTTATATTTTTATGATAATAACAAAATAAAATGCAAAGAAATGTTCAAATAGAAAGTGTAAATAAAACAGTGTTTTAAAAATGATGAATGTGCCTAAATTAATAAAATTCTTTGTAAAGCTCAGTTGATGTAATGAACATTATTTTTACTCACCGTAAGAAAATTTGAGCGCTCCACAATAAAGATAAATAAATACATTTGTATAAATTGACTGTAATTACAGTACCAAACAGTAAATGCAAACAGATTTGATTAGATTTATTCATGTGAGTTGGATAAGGGCAATGGAAGTAACTATCAACTTAATTATTATTATATTATTTTTATATAAAATCAAGCAAAGAGATGCAAGTTGAATCAAAATTATGAACTAACATGTTAACCATTTTTTGAACAGCTACTTAGGTCTGGTCAAAATATATTATACCCAATTTTGCTAAGAGAAAATCATTTTTATTGTAAATGTATATTACCATAGACAAAAGCCGATAAGGTACGGGTCAATTGAGTATTTACTATAGCATTTTCACATAATAGTTCTAACTACAATTTACAATTAGTGTTTTCTAAAGAATCATAATTCAGGGCTCTGAAGTTATGCACTTAAAAATTCCAAAACATGCGCTATAAATGGCACGAAAAAATGAAAAATAAGTATTTAACTTGAAAAAATTTAACAAAATCTAAAAAAAAAAAATATGCACAAAAAATCTCTTAATATTTTGTATTTAACTTAATAATTGTATGTAGTCGAGTAATGAATAATAATTGTTATGAAAATTTCTACAACTAAAACAAGGTTACTTAAAAAAAACTTTAAGACACTAATAATGCAATAAGTTAGTGAACTATTGTTTAAACATTATTATAGTTGAAAAAATATCAACTTTATATATTTTGATAATAAAAGAAAACGAAACAAAAGGTTCATACAGAAAGTGTTAATAAAACAGTGTTTTAAAAATGAAGGTGAACGTATAATGAACATTTTTTTTACTAATAAATTATTATAGATTGAATCAAAATTATGAACTAACATTTCATACATTTTTTGAATAGCTACATAAGTCTGGTCAAAATATATGATACCCATTTTCCCAAGAGAAAATCATTTTTATTGTAAATGTATATATTACCATAGACAAAAGCCAATAAGGCACGGGTCAATTGAGTATTTACTATAGCATTTTCACATAATAGTTCTAACTACAATTTACAATTGAAAATAGCAATCAGTATTTATTAAAAGGTTTATAAAAAAAAAAAAGTATACATTTACATATACGGTTTTTTTTATAACAATAACCCTAACATTGTTAGTATTGTGGAAATTAGTTTTTTTAGACGTGGAAAGCTCTTATTGTGACTATTCGATAACGTATTGTAGTTGAATACAGCAGTTAATAAGTACAATCAGATTCTGAAAAAAAATTATGTATGTACAATTAATATAATTTTTTAACGATTTGTGGGTATAATTTTTGTAAGGCGACCATAGTATTAATGAGTTGAAATCACAACAAACAGGTACCTATAATAATGAAACGCTTTAAGTTAAACGAAGGTATACCGTATACATTTTTTGTGTTGAACAAGACACGACGTATGACATGTTATTATTGAGTATTAAAAAAATAATAATACTATCGAAAAACATATTATGTGTATGAACATTTTTGGTGACACAAACTGAGGGCAAATTATATTAATGAGATAAACCTAACCGTATCGGATTCGTGGGAGATGCCGCCTAAGGCTAGCAGACACTCATCACTCTAATAATTTAAAAGTTTGAAATTTGTGTACGTTAGAAAAGCTAGCTGCCGGTGAAACGCCTTTCGGGATCAAAAGTATAAACATGATAAATTTTATTTACACGGACACCGCCGAAAGCGTTAGGTTTAACTACTCGATTTAACGTATATGGGTTGTGTCTAGAAGTCGGCTCATTATAGTGACGAAAATAGGAGCCGTTGTAAAACTACTATCAATTTTTTTTTTTACCAGGACACTGCGAAAAGTGGGAGAGTCATTCCAAATGTTTGGCTCGAGGAGCTCCGCTTTATTATCAATTTTTTTTACCGGGACGCCGCGAAAAGCGTTAGGTTTAACGTATATGGGTTGTGTCTAGAAGTCGGTTTATTAGAGTGAGGAAAATAGGAGCCGTTGTAAAACTACTATCGGTATCAAAAATGATACATTATGAACGTATTTACATTATATATACCAAGCGTTCGGCTCGAGGAGCTCCGCTCCTCGGCCAGGACACCGACGAAAGTAGGATACGGTTTTTCTTTGAAAACACACATTTATACAATGAACGTATAGAGGATAAATATAGAGGTCGGTTATTAGAGTGAATTAAGAGCAATTCTGGTCAGTCGGGACGGAAAAAAAAATATTTTGAGATATTTTTTATCTTTTTTATATTTTAGTTATTGAGAACGCCGCCGTAAGTAGGATACAGTTTTTTTAACGTCTAGTAGCCGGTGTGAAACGCCTTTCGGGATCAAAAGTATAAACATGATAAATTTTATTTACACGGACACCGGCGAAAGCGTTAGGTTTAACTACTCGATTTAACGTATGTGTGATTTAACGTTGTGTCTAGAAGTCGGCTCATTATAGTGACGAAAATAGGAGCCGTTGTAAAACTACTATCAATTTTTTTTTTACCAGGACACTGCGAAAAGCGGGAGAGTAATTCCAAATGTTTGGCTCGAGGAGCTCCGCTTTATTATCAATTTTTTTTACCGGGACGCCGCGAAAAGCGTTAGGTTTAACGTATATGGGTTGTGTCTAGAAGTCGGTTTATTAGAGTGAGGAAAATAGGAGCCGTTGTAAAATTACTATCGGTATCAAAAATGATACATTATCAATGTATTTACATTATATATACCAAGCGTTCGGCTTGAGGAGCTCCGCTCCTCGGCCAGGACACCGACGAAAGTAGGATACGGTTTTTTATTGAAAACACACATTTATACAATGAACGTATAGAGGATAAATCTAGAGGTCGGTTATTAGAGTGATGTAAAGAGTAATTCTGGTCAGTGGGGACGGAAAAAAAACTATTTTGAGATATTTTTTATCTTTTTTATATTTTAGTTATTGAGAACGCCGTCGTAAGTAGGATACAGTTTTTTTAACGTCTAGATGGCCGGTGTGAAACGCCTTTCGGGATCAAAAGTATAAACATGATAAATTTTATTTACACGGACACCGCCGAAAGCGTTAGGTTTAACTACTCGATTTAACGTATATGTGTTGTGTCTAGAAGTCGGCTCATTAGAGTGACGAAAATAGGAGCCGTTGTAAAACTACAATCAATTTTTTTTTTACCAGGACGAAGGACGAAATTGTTTTGTGTCGTAGAAGGTACTTACAAGATATTCGTAAATATCGTGCAGAGGGGCGGCATATATACTATCTTGACGAAACATGGGTCAACGCCGGTGACTGTACAAGTAAAACGTGGATAGACAAGACCGTTACCATATATCTAACCGTTACAGTATATCGGTCCGTGATGCATTTCTACAAGGTCTCACGACGGGGTCTCAAAATCCATCTGGAAAAGGTAAGAGGCTCATTGTTCTCCACATCGGGTCAGAAGACGGGTTCGTGCCAGGTGGCCTTTTATGTTTTGAGTCGAAAAAAACCACGGATTACCATGAAGAAATGAATGGTAACACATTTTACGACTGGATGACAAACATAATTCCACGACTCAAAGGAAATAGTGTCATTGTAATGGAAAAAATTCCGAATACAAGTACCAGAAAAGCTGACATTATAAAATGGTTGGAGGAAAAGGGTGAGGTAATTGATCAACCCATGGTGATCGCTGAATTACTCGACATCATTAAACGAATAAAACCACAATACGAGGGGTATGTAATTGACGAGCTGGCTGAAACCCACAACCGGAAAATTTTAAGACTACCTCCGTACCATTGTGAGTTGAATCCAATTAAACTGGCGTGGGCTTCCGTGAAACAACACGTTAAAAAAAACAATACCAGCTACAAATTATGTGATGTCAAAAATTTAATGTTGAAAGGCATAGAGAAGGTAGACGAGAGTATGTGGAAAAATTTCATAAGACACACTACGGAACAAGAAGAAAAATTCTATAACATCGACTTCATCATAGATGATATGTTGTCTGCAGAAACACAATCTGTCACAATGACTATTGGCGATACGTCTTCGGATTCAGATTCGTTTGATGAGTAATATTTATTATTTTACATTTTCTGTAATTTTGTATTGTATATTATATAAAATTGAACACACGCGATGTTTATATTTCACGTATAAATTTGTATACGAAATTTTTTTATTTTCTATAATTTTGTACAAATTTAATAATATTAATTAATTTTAATCTTTAGTAATGTACTTTATAAAGAATACAAAAAAAAAATTTTCCTATCAAATGTTTTTTATAATCTAATTATCCTATTTATACATGGATATATTCTTTTATTGTATAATACGCACAGTAAGTATAATACGTAGCGATCGTGTTAGTTGAACTTCCTGTATTCCCGGCGGCGGCGTCGTCGGTGACGGCGAACACGGTCGACTAACCACGACCAATGACGAATAGACCCGGCCACGTCAGTACGTCACTCCGTGATTAATTTGTATGCGCGAACGCGGTGCGCTCTTATTTGATACAGACTATAGTCGCGTCAGTTTATCAGTCGCGGTGACTTAAGTAGCGCCGTCTGAACGATTCCATTCAAACACACATGCACAGTTGCCTAGTCGCATAGTCTCCTAGTAGCTAGGCGATTATAGTTTCTTTTGAGTATCCCCGTGTGAGGAAGGCCTTATACTTATAAGTTGCTTAACAATCTCTCTGTTTAACGCAACATTTGATTTTCTATGTTGGTCTAATGATGGCAATAGTGGTAAAACGGATTCTCTGATTTGTAACTTCATTGATGCAATAACATGAGGAGTAGATGTTTCATGTGATATAATACCCATACATCCATTTTTCCAGTGTAAAAACCCATCCCTCACCCACGCCTTGTTAGTTTTCGTTCCAAGCTAAATGCAATCTAGACAAAAAAATGTATCCATCGATGGTGAGTAAGATAACCAATTACGTTTTGTTTGTGTTCCATCTGGATGTAGCATGAAGCACCAACTAGCATGGAATGAACGGCCATCTTTACTTTTTGGAAATATTTTATTCGGTAAATCATTGCATACAGGTTGACAAGGGCCCCACCCGATTATCATGTTGATAATTTCTGGAGTGAGGCAACTCATTTTAGATAGTAGAGCTGGATCATTTTTCCATGGGCTTTCCTGTAAATAAAAAAAAAAAATGTAATATATATATATATATATATATATTAAAACATTTTAAGTAACAACATAAATATCTACAAACCAACATTTTTATGGATGTAAATATGTGATTATAGTATATTTTGAAAATTTGAATTATATTTAGAATATGAATATTAAAAATTGTAATTCAAAAACTAATTATTGTAAAAACTCAAATATTAGGAAAGAAAGTTAGAAAAGTTAATCAACATAATTTTTTATACTGATTTTATCCTACAAAATATCTACTATTTCAACTCCAGAGTCCTAAACCTAAAATAGCATAACTCACTTTAAAATTGAATTAAAAATTAAAGAAAAACTTTACCTTCTTATGTTTGTATGTTCTTAATTTTTAAATTTAGTAGTGTAAAAAAACTATACTTACCATGTTTATGTCCTGTATAGTATATATTTATAATAAATAACAAAAATCAATCTTAATTTTAGAAGTGTAAAAAAACTATACTTACCATGCTTATGTCCTGTATAGTGGAAGAATCGGTCATATTCGTTGACTCATCAATAAAAGATGGTCTTGGAAGCTGAAATTAAAATGATATATTTATAATAAATAACAAAAATCAATTTTAATTTTAGAAGTCTAAAAAAACTATACTTACCATGCTTATGTCCTGTATATGGAAGAATCGGTCATATTTGTTGTCTCATCAGGAAAATATGGTCCTGAAATCTGAAATAGTGAAATTAAAATGTTTATTAATATCAATTCCATCAATTAGGTTCTGTTTAACAAAATAAAAGGATAATAATACAAAATAGTATAATTATGATATAAAATGTATTCTTATTATTTAATATTTTATTACCTGCACATTTGAAGTCTCAAAATTTGAACGATTAAAATCACAGAAATCTAAAAAAAAAATTAAAAAAAGGTGGTAAGTACATACACTTTTCACTTTCACGAGACATGATTTTAACTTAACAGTTTTAACAACAAATAACAATATTACGGTTTTATTGTGTTATGTGTTAACAATAATAATAATAAATTTCTAAATTGAAATAAAATACACTGTCTTATATAACATGTTTATGAAAATATAACCATAAACTAAATGAAAAATAAGTCAATAAACAGTATTAATAATATACACCAGTTAACAAGAAACCAGGGCAGAGAGGAGCGACTAGTGAGGGCTGTTTTGACTGTAATATTATAGTCGACAGTCGTTTACTCGTTTGTTATTCTTATGATATTATGATAAGACTAAGACGATAAATATTGTTGGGTTTATTGAGTCTCTATTCTATAAATAGAACGAGAATTATTTTTCAGGCTGTTGTCAAAGGAACCAGTGACGTCTGTCGTATTAATGTTATCACTTACCAATTATTATTTATCATTGATCAATATAAACATAACATAGACATAATTATAATATGAAATAACATAACGACATAACATAGTAGGGGAGACTGGGGGAATGATGGTCAGCGGGTAATACCGGTCACCCTGGTATCTAATAAACAATGGTATCTAAAATTATGCTAACCACACGAATACATTAGGAATGATAACAAATCCTTATTCTTATCACGAAGATATTATCATCAAACGTTTTCAAGTTCAAATGTGACTTTAATTTTTCTGTTAGTTGCTGTTGTAAAAATTTGTTTTTTTCGAGCACCAAGTAAGGTAAGTTTATTTTATAATATATGTCTAGTTCTTAGTTAAACTAATAAAAAAATTGTGAGGATTATGATTTTATACTCAAAACATGTATTGGTATAGTAGTTTTATGGTTATAAATATTTTCCCATAACTTATTAAAATGTGTAATACCGGTCAAAATGAATGGGGTAATAGCAATCAATTTTTTAGTGACTGGTATTACCCCGTTTGGCGTTTACAAAAAGTATGGTTTATCTAATTTCAAATTTTAAGTTTGAACTGTTTTATATTGTTAATTTAAATAGATGCCTCGTTCATATAAAAGAAAGACTACTAAAGGAAGTTGGTTGCCAGAAACTCTTGTAGAAGCAGTGACATCAATCAGGACTAATATGATGAGTATCCGAAAAGCTGCCAAAACTTATAATATTCCCTTTAGTACTTTACAAGAGAGACTAAAAACCAATAACTTTCAACCAGCAGCATTAGGACGCCCATCTATTTTCACATCACAACAAGAGTCAGAAATGGCTAAACATATAATAAATTTAGCGAATTTGTTTTATGGGCTGACACCACTTCAATTAAGAACTGTTGCATTTGAATTTGCTGAAAATAATAAAATAAAACATAACTTTAATCAGCAATTAAATTTGGCAGGTGTTGACTGGTTCTATAATTTTGTTCGTCGAAACCCAACTGTTACTGTCCGAAAACCTGAAGCTATCAGTATAAGTAGGATCACAGCTTTTAACAAAACAGAAGTACAGCTTTTTTTTCAAAACCTGGGAGAATTAATGTTGAAATTTAAGTTTTGTCCAACTAGAGTGTATAATATGGACGAAACAGGCATTACAACCGTCCAAGATCCTGGTAAAATAATTGGAGCAAAAGGACAAAAACGAATTGGCAGTGTTACTAGTTGGGAGCGTGGAAAAAATAATACAGTAATTTGTGCTATGAGTGCTTCGGGGTCATTCATACCACCTCTATTTATTTTTCCACGTAAAAGGATGGATATGAAGTTGACCAAACATGGTCCACCAGGAGCTGTCTATGAATGCACAAAAAATGGTTGGACCACAGAAGACATATTTATGAAATGGCTTAAACATTTCAAACATCATTCAAACCCCACAAAAGAAAATCCAGTATTGTTAATTCTAGACAACCATGGAAGCCATATTTCACTACAAACATATGAATTTTGTAGGGAAAATCATATTATTATGTTATCATTGCCTCCACACACATCCCACCGAATGCAGCCCTTAGATGTGACTTTCTTTGGGCCACTTAAATCTGCTTTTAGAAGAGAATGTGATAATTACATTAAAAGTCATGCCATGATTAAAATAACACCTTTTGAAATTGCAGAGCTTTTTAATAAAGCGTATTCTCAAGTTGCAACCATTCAAAAAGGTATTTCTGGATTTTCTGCTACAGGAATTTTTCCATTGAATCCAGAAATATTTACTGATGAAGATTTTTATGCTTCATTGACCTTTAACCAAGATGACACCGTCCATGAAACTCCAATTATTGAAAATGAAACTCCAGTTATTTTTGAAAATGAGAGCCTCACACCAACTGACTCTAATAATACACATCATTCAATGGATACTTCACCAAGTGTTTCTATACAAGAAATTTCACCTATACCAAAAATACTTCCAAAAAGAGTTATACGGCGAGTGGCTGCAAAACAGCATTCTTCTATACTAACCGCCAGTCCTATGAAATCTAAGCTTGAAGAAAGAGAAAAAAAAAGAAAAGAAAAGAAAGAAAAAGAAGATCAAAAACTTAAAAAAAAAAGAATGATGACTAAAAAGAAGGAAGGAAAAAAAATTTGTTAGTATTTATTATTTATTATTAAGTTATGACATATCCACAATTTATAAATATAATTTATATTAACATATTATAAAATTTATCTTTATTTTCAGTACCAAAAAAGAAAATTTCTAGAAGAAAACTGTTGAATGAATTTGGAGAAGGCAGCAGTAAAACTCAAAATTACTTTAGTTCATCAGATGATATGGAATTTTCAAAACTGTGTGATGACAATAGTGATGATGATATTGATGATGGAGGAGAAACATGCTTGATATGTGAAGAGAGGGGAAAGGATGAGATTTGGTATAGGTGTACAATTTGTGGTTTTTGGGTTCACTCTGAGTGCAGTGGTGTAGGTACTGCAAAAGACTATGAGTGTGACATATGTGTTAGTAAATTGAGAAAAGAGGCGTTCTTAAAAAAAAAAAAAATTATATAAATAAGATTCCTATATATTTTTGTTTATTTAAAAGTAGATGTATTTATAAACTATATGACTTATGTGATTTGAGAGTCTGATTAACTAGGTATATAATTAAACAGTGATATTGTTAATTTTTTTATTGTTATTGTTCTTAGTATTGTTTTTACCAAAGATTTGGTTCCTATTTAATATCTATGTATTTTATTTAAAGTTGTACTTAAGTTTTAGGCAGATAATTAATTATTTTTAAATTAACATTGTGATTAGGTAATGTTTGTAATTTGAAAGACTGATTCTCTAGTTACCTATATAATTAAACAGGGATATTGTTAATTTTTTTTATTGTTATTGTTCTTATTTTTTTCTTACCAAATTTTAATTCCTATTAAATATCTATGTATTTTATTCAAAATGTTACTTAAATTTTAAGCAGATAATTAACTACTTTTAAATTAACATTGTGATTAAGTGATGTTTGTAATTTGAGAGACTGACATCTATAAGCTAATTAAATAAAACAAAAGTTTCTACTTAAGAAGTTTAATTTGTTTGGTAGGTTATGTTTGTAATTTTTATTGAAATAAATCAGTTTTTATCATTTGTCCTTTGTACTTTTAATCATTTAATTATTTTATTATTTTAATCATTTTTCTTTTGAACTTTTAACCATTTTTTTTATTGATTTTTTAAAAAATGATTTTAAACCTATTTATTTACATGCAATTTTTCATGACCGGAATTCCCCCTACCACGGGGGAATACCGGTCAATTGGGTTTTTTTTTAAAAATTAAAAAAATCGTACAAGCAAATTTTTTAAAAATTTGAGGCATTAATATAACAAAGAAAACAAGTTAGACTATCCATTCCTTCAAGTAGCATAGAGTTTAGAGTCATAGAACCTGAGATATAATAATTTTTGCTTAGGTGACCGTAGTTCCCCCATTCTCCCCTATAACCACAGAATAGATTAAATAACTAGTATATTATAAAGTATACTGTATACTTGTATAGTGTATAATGTATATTACAATCAGTTAACTCTATGTCTCTATAGGTAACTATTCTATTCTATTTCTATATTCTATAAAGTATTAAAGCATTATATCAATACTATACACGTTTAACGTTTATTTATTCTAAAATGGGTTGCATAATAATCATATTATATTACAAGTAAATACCCCATCATTTTTACTGATCATCCACGACCCACCAGGTCCACTGCTACCACCCACCACCCACCACCCCAAAAAATTGGTCGGGCGACCGCCCGACCTGTACCCCGTGTTTGGCGCCACTGCTTACAATACGACATCACATTCGTCGACTAATTTTACACCATACGAGCTAGTTTTTGGTAAACAACCAATTATTCCATCAGCATTTAATAAGACGCCAGTAAATAATTATACTTATAATGATTATGTAAGTGAGCTAAAAATACGAATGCAAGAAGCCCGTAACATTGCGAAAAATAATTTAATTGAGGCAAAACATAAAAATAAAAAACAATATGATCGTAAGATTAATCCTGTAGCATTTAAAATTTCCGACAAAGTGTTAATGAAAAATATGCAGAAGAAAAATAAACTTGATAAAAACTGGTTAGGTCCATATGAGGTGATAGAGATTAACGAGCCAGTGAATGTAACGATATTAAAAAACTATAAAAAGGTGAGAGTGCATATGAATCATCTGAAATTATTTAATGAAGAGTAATAAATGTAATTGTAGTATTGATTAGTGTTTTATCTTAGTAAAAATATTATAAATATATTAAACAAAAATTTATTTGTATTGATTGGTTTTAGGATTATCATATGTTTACACCACATGGTGGCTATAGTTCAATTTATATGAAGTAAGCAAAAGGGCGAGAGTCATAGTGACCGTATATAAAAAAAAAAATCCATTAGGTTGTTATGTTTTGTACACTGTAGTCTAGCGTTAGATAATAATATACATATCAGTTATCATTGTTTGAATATAGTCGATAATCATAGTTTTGATATTTAATTTCACTTATTTCACTTTTGAGTTCACTGTGTGTCTGTGTACTGTGTAGTGTGTACTCGATACAACTCGATATTTAACATTTATAAGAATATTTAATTGAAGCATACAAATTACAATTATGCCGAGTTGTTATGTTTGTGACCGTACGAGAAATCCTAGTAACAAGAATCTTGGAATTAGTTTTCATCAGTAAGTGTACTAACTTGTAATATTAATTATAAAACATAACTTATAATTCATATTGTGAATTAATTATATATATTTTTTAGAATACCGCAGAATGAAGAGTATCGTCCTCAGTGGTTAAAATTTATTCGTAACTGTGGCAAAGATTACTTAAATGTTAAGCCTAGAAGCATAATTTGTTCGGAACATTTTACTGCAGATTGTTTTAAAAATTATAATAACACTAAGTTATTAAAAGAGTGTACAGTTCCATCCATTGTGATTAATCGTTTAAAATCGGTATAATAAATAATCTTAATATAATATTGTAATATCTTCTTGAATTATACTTATTTAAATTTGTGTTATAGTGTAAAATTGAAGTGCCCGAAGACAAATTTTTGTCTCCTTTTGATTCAGACACTGTACCTTCTCAAATAGCTGCACCTATATTTGTAATTATTACACAATATAATATTTGACTAAATTAATCAATTCAAATTATAAATAATAGTAAGTTAATTTAAATTGTTTATATATCTAGATAAAGAACAACAGTTTACAAATTGAAGGTGTTCTACCAATTCCTGACAAAGAAGCATCTGATTTTAATCCTCTAAATGTTTCT
Organism: Therioaphis trifolii; assembly: GCA_027580255.1. Lineage (NCBI taxonomy): Eukaryota > Metazoa > Arthropoda > Insecta > Hemiptera > Aphididae > Therioaphis > Therioaphis trifolii. Next base: position 149,702 of record JALBXZ010000071.1, read on the forward strand.
GAATTTATACCATCAACATCATTTTCAATAAAAAGTCCCTATCAGAAGGTATGAAAAATATAATCAATCATTTTGATATTATGCTAAATTAATACAATTTTAAATTATAAACTGTATGTATGTTGCAGGTAGATTCTAGGAATTTCATTTCAGATAGTTCAAAAATATGTGATACCGATACACCAAAAAAAAAGTATTTGAAGAAAACTATTTCATCCCTCATACGCATACAAGGTGTTCAACGAAAAAAAATAAAATTGCTCAACCAACAAGTCAGAAGACAAAGAAAACAAATTTCGTCTTTGAAATGTATGAAGTAGTTAAAATTGTTTATTAAGTTATCATAACTAGTTTGATATTAATAGATTTTTTTTTTTTTTTTATTATTAAATATTTGGTATTTATATTTTTATAACTCCCCCAATCATTTGGGGAAAACTGTATTCAACAATTTAAGTAATGATGCGAAGAGTCTAATAAAAATCTTATGTTGAAACCAATCTAATAATACCATTATTGTTATAATGTAATTGTAATTAATTTTTTGGCTGAAATAAATAAATAAAATAATAAAATAGAATTTAAATTATTTTTGCTGTTGTTAAAGTTTTGGAGGAAAAAAACTTAATCAATATGGATCAAGCAGACTTCATACATCAAAATTTCTGTAAGCAAAAAGACTTAATTACCAATTTTGCACGAAAAAATGCCGGACTAAAGGTGCCTAAAAAATATAGCATGGAGCTTAGAAAATTTGCTATAACTCTATAATTTTATTAAAATTTGCTATAACTCTATATTTTTATTTTATAATTTTATTTTTATCTATAATTTTTATTCGCCTAAAGCGTATCAATTTGTACGTGATGAATTTAATTCAGTGCTTCCTTGTCCAAGAATACTCAGCAAGTGGTATTTACATGTTAATGCTGAACCTGGTTTTACAAAAGAGTCTATTGATACGCTTGCTTTAGTTTGTAAAAATTCACCTTCTCAAATTTACTGTTCTTTGCTTATGGACGAAATAGCTATTAGAAAGCATATTGAATGGGATGGTTATGCATTTCATGGTTATGTTAATTTTGGAACAGAAATTCAAAATGATACAGTTGATGAGGCTACAGAATGTTTTGTGTTAATGGCTGTTGGCATAAATGCTTCGTGGAGAATTCCAGTAGGATATTTTCTATCTAATCATTTAAATAGTACTCAAAAAGCTAATTTAGTGAAACGCTGTATAAATGTAATATCTGAAACTGGTATGAAAGTAGTTAGTTTGACTTTTGATGGCTGTGCAGTTAATGTTAGCATGTCAAGAGCGCTTGGTTGTATTTTAGATTCTAATCCTAATAATATTGTAACTAATTTTAATGTTCAAGACCATAATGTAAATATTATATTTGATGCCGCACACATGATTAAGCTTATACGTAATACTTTTGGCGAAAAAAAAATATTGATTGACCACAATGGTGGTATTATAAATTTTAAATTTATAGAACAATTATTATCATTACAGGAAAATGAAAAGTGTCACTTAGGAAATGAAATTTCCTATATATATAGGAAAAAAAATGAAAGTTAAACTAGCAACCCAGCTTTTATCGAATTCTGTGGCCGATGCATTATTATTTTGTAAAGATAATTTAAACCTTAAAGAGTTCAATGGCTGTGAAGCTACTGTAGGTACATTTCATAAGAATATTTAATGATGTTTTTGATATTCTTAACTCAAGACAATTAGTTTCATTTATGGTTTTAAAGGTGCTGTTTGTATGAAGAATTTCAGCCAATTAAATTCTTTCATACAACTTTTTTTTTCTATGTAAATAATTTAAAATTTGAAAATGGTCAATTAGTAGTAAAATCTCAACGTTCAACTGGTTTCTTATGATTTTTAATATCATTAAACTCATTAATGAATCTTAAAACTCAGTTAATAGATACTAATCTTTTGCAGTTCCTTCCAATGTATAAATTTAGCCAAGATCATTTGGAAATTTTTTTTGGCAGTATTAGAGCTCAAGGAGGCTACAACAATAATCCTACTGCTAGGCAATTTAAGTCTGCATATAAAAAAATACTTGTCAATGCTCAAATCAAAGATATGGGTTTAGGAAATTGTATGGCCCTTGAGGATATTCCTATATTAAATTGTTCTAGTGTTACAGATCCAGTTACAGCTATTAATAATTCAAACTGTACTATAAATAAAGAAATCGAGTTAGAGCCTGAAGTATACAATTTCGAAACTGATGGGTTTCATTTACATTTTAATTTAAGTAATTTTTCAAAAGAAGTTACGTTATATATAGCTGGATTTGTTTCACATAAATTGTCTTCCAAAATAAAATGTTTAATTTGTAATGGTGCATTATTTGGTAATAGGAGCAATTTTTTACATTCAATAATAACGACAAAAGATAAAGGAGGTTTAACTTATCCGAGTGACAATGTAGTGAAAATTTGTACCGCTACAGAATATTTTTTTAAATATTTCTATGAAAGACAATTGAAAAAAGATGTAGTTATTACAAATGTTTTAAAAACTTTTATTGACAATGATTCAATATTAAGTTCAATAAATTACCATGTAGATCAATATGGTCCACTAGATAATCATATAATTTTTTTGATAAAAGCAGTTATTTCAACTTATTGTGATATTAAAATAAATTATAACTGTAGGAAACAAAATGAAACAGTATCCTTGAGAACATGGTATAACAAACTAACTATTTTTAGAGGTCAATAATTTTTGTATTTTATTTATTTTTTGTGCATTAAATTCATGTAAAAATATTGTTTTTATTTTATTCTTTATTGTATTTTTTTTTATATTTATAAATATTGGTGTACACATGTATAATAATATTGTGTATTTAAATAATTTTTAATGTTTAGTTTTCTACTTTCAATAAAAGCTTCTGTCTTCTATTGTTCAATATAATCAATTTATTTTGTCTGGTATTTTTTTCTGAGCATTTGGTCACACTGAAGCTCGCCCTTTTGCCTACTTCACACTGGTGTACAGTGTTATATGATAATATATGATATGGCCTCTCTATACATTCTTACTCTATGGTTTACACATATACACACCAACACACATTTCGTCACAAACACTTTACAAAAACACACATGAGAAACCATTCAGGTTTATACTTTGAGAATAAAGGTTCGATTAGAATTATAAACACCAAATGGACACTCGTAACATATGTTAATCTTACAACTTACAACTCAAGGGAACAAATATTTGATAGCTATTTAAATGACATAAATAATTTTTGTGTAGATAATGAATTAATTCCGACAAAGAAAAACATAATTTGTCAAAACTGCAAAACGGTATTTAATACATATACTCAAGAAATTAAAAACAAAAGGGCTAATATTATAAAATCATTATTACAAAAAGGGGGTTAATAAACGGACTAGGAAATGTAGCTAACATTTTATTCGGGGTATGTGATAATAACTGCGCGGAAGAAAATATAAATAATATACAACAGTTACAACATTCGAATGAAGCATCGTTAAATATAATAAAAGATCAAACACGTATAATTAAATCTGTAATTCATCAATCCGAACAATCTTACAGGGATGTGTCATTTTTAAAAAATAAAGTAAACGATTTCTTAATCGAAATGAATAAATCTTTAGATATTTAAAAAAATCATACTATGGAGTTAGAACAGAAAACAAGACTTCAAGATTCATACTTACTTTTAAATTTATTATTAAGCTAATATGCATTTGAGACCAATTATATTTCGGAAATGATGTGTAGTATTAGGCAATATTGTACAACGTAATATTAAGAAATACCATAAACATAATAACACAAATCAAAACTGTATAAACATTTTGCAATAGAAAACAAATTAATATAACATTTAGAATATAAGACAACAATTGTCAAGTAGTACGTAAGCAATAATAGTATGTGTAATTAGGTTAAGACAAATGATATAAAAAGTTAAATGAGAGGAGAATAAAATAGTCAGTGTGTGGTGGTCGTGTGACTCGATCACCACTGACCACCAGTGTTAAATCTAATGTTTTAAATTAATTATTTATGTGTACGTGTTGTATGTGTCGAGAGTGATCGGCGTATACGACAAAGTGGCGCCCAACTAGTGGCTCGTCAACCTACGATTTGTATGTGCGCGTTTTTTATACAATTTTTTTTGTGTGTACGAAGGACTGTACACACGAAAATTGTATTTTTGTGTTGTGTGTGAGTATTTCCATACATTTTTATTTTTGTGTGTACGAAGGACTGTACACACGAAAATTGTATTTTTGTGTTGTGTGTGAGTATTTCCATACATTTTTTTTGTGTGTACGAAGGACTGTACACACGAAAATTTTATTTTTGATTTGTGTGTGTGTGTGTGTATTTCCATACATTTTTATTTTTGTGTGTACGAAGGACTGTACACACGAACAATTTTATTTTTGATTTGTGCTCGACGCTGTTTTTTGTGTGCCCGCCATCGCGTCATTATATTAAACAACGCATAATCGGCGAATCCACGTTTATCTAGACGGTGTGCTCGTCTTGTAGTCGCGTTGTTCGCGCTTACCTTTCTGGTTTCGATTTGTTTTACGTGCGTGTAAATTAACTTAGTAATTTATTCATATTACCGAACATTTCCGTGTGCCAGCGTACTAGACACTTATGTGCCGTACTTCGAATTCTGCTATTACCCGCAATTTTGTGGTGGTGTACCCACAGTGCGTTTTTAATGTTTTAATATTTCGGCTAATATTGGATTTGGTGCCGAAGCATCGTTGTTGCGACTACCAGCCAAGAGTGCCCGCCATTGTACGCGTCTAGGTGAGGGTATGCATGACGCATACGTTTTACTCGTTACAACCATTAGGGCAAGTAACGTCCGAGATGCTGTTGCGACTTTCAACATCCTATGTGCCGGTGGCCGGTTACCGATGGAGTGTCAATGTGTCACGCAATGGTGTTATCATTGATAATCGTTCTCCTATTGTGGTATAGAATATAATATATATGTATTTAATGTATATGTATGTGTGTGTATATTAGGGTGGCCCTTATTTTTGAACTCGCGAATTTTTAATTTCTCACCCCCTCATTTGGTTCATTACTATAAAAAAGTAATTTTTGTTAAATTTGATCATGATTGTTCACCCCCTTCACGTGCCCCAAGGGGACTAAAAAATGCAAAATAGGGGTTTTTTTGTCGTTTTTTGAGTTTTATCAAATAAATATTGCACTTATCGATAAAATTTATAGAACTTAAATTATAGATATTTATATTTTTAATAATAAACATATCTATACAATTTCTTATAAATTTATTATTTTCCAAGAAAAATGATAAAATACATAATTTTTAATTTATTTAAAAAATTGGGTTTTTTAAGGTTATTTACATTTATTAGAATAACGGTTGGTGATAAAACAAAATATCTTAATATCCCGTATAAAAATGATCTGAAATTTTATCTCTTAAAAAAGTTAATAAGTGTAAATTGTATTGGAGTTAAATATGTTCTATTGTCATAGTTAAGTTAGAATAAAAAAAAATAAAAGTATATACAATTGATCTATCTATAATTATGAAATCACAATAGTTTCATTTATAATCACGTTTTTAAGAGAATAATACAATGCGTACGGGTAAAATGTAGATAATATTAATTTATACCCAATTGACTTTGTATCTAATAGTTATTTAAGTACAGGTAAACGGCAAACGAAACGTTATAGTATTATATTGGAATCGACAAATTGCAGATATTTTACATTTAAGATTAGATAATTTTATCGATAATGATATTATATTGTGACAGTAGAGGCAAGGCATTCAAGTATTTGGCAGTTTGGCACAAACCATTGACATCAATTGTCTACATACCTATGTATTAAACACAATTTTAATTTTTTGCACAAGAAATTATTACTCAAAGTTTACAAATACCGTTCGTTTAGATACTTATTTTCTTTAATTTATTATTATGGCGTCGTCATCAAAAATAAATCTTCGTGATTCCAATAAGATATTTTTAGTTGGACATATTTCGAATCAAATTATAGGTAGTAAGTTACCTTCAATAAAACAGGTGTTAAGTGTTCTCTTTTTTAACATGCGTAAAGTAAATTTAAATTTACGCGACAGTGCTAAATTAGTGATCCGCGAAGTCATTATATTTTGGGAAAAAGCACGTATTCCCGTTAGAGAAGAATATCACTTGTTGAAAAAAGTTGAGTCGATATATAATGAGTGGAGAAATTTACAAAAACATTCGACTAGAAAATCAGCCAAAGATCGAAAAAATGAAGAAATTTTCGTTAATAAGTTGAATGATATTTTTGATATCGCTCATGCACGTGCCTTGGATATAATGAAAATAGAAAGTGATAAACAATTTTTAATTGCTCAAAGGACTAAAGGAAGACCCGGTTGTTTGTTGGGAATAGATAGAAAAAACCAAAAACTTGAAGAACGTATTGAAAAAAATTTGAAAAATAAGTTGGAAAGAAAAAAAAGAGTATATGAAGACATGGAAATCTCAGGTACCTAGATTATTTGTATATTTTAGATATATTTATAGTTTTAATATTTATAATATTATAAATATAAATAATTTTTTGTAATTATTTCAGAACGAGTTGTTAATAGTGAGACTCTTGTTTTTTCATCTGCAAGTAGTGATTCTGATGAAATAGAAGAACACAATTTTAACACAATATCAGAGGAAGAAGTTATAGAACAAACAAATTTATTTCAATTAAGAGGTAAAACTAATTTTATAACTGATAAAATAGCTGCAGCACTTGATAGGTGTAAGATAAGTGATCGAGATGCGGTTCATATATTACTTGCAACTGCGGAATCATTCGGTATGAATATAATGAATTAATAATAAATCGGACATCAGTTAATTCTATTCGACAACGTTTTCGTAAAAATAGAATAGAGGCACTTCGAGTTAATTTCAACCCATCTCAAATAGGTCCATGTGTTGTTCATTGGGATGGTAAACTTCTTCCCTCATTATCCGAAAAAAAATTGGTTGACCGCCTACCAATAATTATATCATATAAAGGCACAGAGCAGCTGCTTGGTGTACCAGAACTTATATCTGGCACGGGGGAAAATCAAGCTACAGCAGTGTATCAGGCTCTTGAAAATTGGGGTTTAACCGATAACGTACAAGCCTTATGTTGTGATACAACTGCATCTAATACCGGACGACTAAAAGGTGCTTGTATATTACTTGAACAAAAGTTAGAACGTGAAATTCTTTATTTACCGTGCAGACACCATATACTTGAAGTTGTATTAAAAAGTGCTTTTGAAATAAAGATTGATATTGCATCTGCCCCAGATGTACCGATTTTTAAACGTTTCCAAAAATGTTGGCCTAACATTAATGTCAACAATTTTCATATTGGATTGGAAGATACTTTTGTCTTTCAATCATTACAAAATTTAAAGGAAGAACTTTTAATATTCTGCATAAATCAATTAAAACAATATCAACCCCGAGATGACTATAAGGAGCTGCTAGAATTAACTATTATATTTCTTGGTCAAACACCTCCAAATGGTATATTTTTCAAAGTTCCTGGGCCAATACATCACGCTCGATGGATGTCAAAAGCTATTTATTCTATAAAAATATTTTTATTTCGTAACGAATTTAAATTAACTTTAAAAGAAAATAATGCTTTACGTGACTTATGTATTTTTATAGTTCGTATATATATAAAACAATGGTTTTGTGCTAGAGCTACTGCTCTAGCTCCAAACATGGACTTGCAATTTATTAAAGATATTATATTGTATGAGGCCATTGATGAACAAATTTCTAAGTCAGCGTTAAAAAAAATGTGTGGTCATTTATGGTACTTAACTCCAGAAGCGACTTCATTAGCATTTTTTGATGACAATGTATCATCACAAACCAAAATAAAAATGGTTAAAGCAATGCAGTCTCGTGATATTGAATCAGAAGCCAACAAACGAATAATTTTAAAACCAAATGAAATATACGATTATGCTAATAAAGATATCAATGATTTCATATCTTACCAATCTAGTAATTTTTTTAATAGATTTGGTATACCCATGGACTTTTTAGATTTAGATCCCAAATTGTGGAATGAAAATGACCAGTACAAAAAAAGTAAAGAATTTGTAAATAATATAAATGTCGTAAATGATATTGCGGAAAGAGGAGTGAAGTTGATTGAAGATTATAATAAGCTATTAACCAAAAACGAAGATCAGAAGCAATATTTACTGCAAGTAGTCAGAGAGTATCGTCAGCAATTTCCAGATTGTAAAAAAAGCACTTTATCCAAGAACTATTAAATAATCATAAATATTACCATTTCACCAACCGTTATTCTAATAAAATATGTAAATAACCTTATAAAAATCAATTTTTTAAATATATTAAAAATGTTGTATTTTATAATTTTTCTTGGAAAATAATAAATTCATAAGAAATTTTATAGATATGTTTATTATCAAAAATATAAATATCTATAATTTAAGTTCTATAAATTTTATCGATAAGTGCAATATTTATTTGATAAAACTCAAAAAACGACAAAAAACCCCTATTTTGCATTTTTTAGCCCCCTTGGGGCACGCGAAGGGGGTGAACAATCATGATCAAATTTAACAAAAATTACTTTTTTATAGTAATGAACAAAATGAGGGGGTGAGAAATTTAAAATATAAAATTTTTTTTTTTTCATCTCTGACTAAGGGCCACCTTAGTGTATATGTATGTATGTATGTGTATGTATGTGTAGGTGTGTATATGTATGTATGAAAATTGAACCTAATACACTACCTTTAGATACTAAATAATCAAATTCAATTTTTTTTTTTGTCTTCAAAAAAATACACCATTTAACATAACTATTTGCTCTTTTAATACATTTTAAACCAATATACCTTTTTGTTATGATATTATTTTTTTTTTTCTAAATATTTTATGAAGCCTTATTTTATTTGTGGTGTGTAAATTGCACTTAATTGTCATGTACCTTTCGCAGACCACGTCGTGTTTAATAATATTAATAATTATATCACTTATTATAATTTATCCAATCCTTCTGTATTGATCAAATTATATTACTTATGAGTAATAATGAAATAAGTATACCATTAGAACTTATGAATATTTATTTAAAGAAAAAAAAAATTCCCATCTATATGTATGAGTTGAATTGAATGTATTTACCCAATTATATTTCTTGAATACGATATTACAAGTTTGTTTGAGTGTACGTGAATACGATATTTTGACTTGGCGTTTTATGTGTCTTTTTACTTATTTTTGGATTTAGGTACATATGTATCGATGTTTGAATAATGTAAATATAACTATACGACTAGTCATGTGTGCGTAATATGTACACGATTTATTTTTTTTTGTTGTTGTTGGGTCATCATTTACACGTGTGTAATAATTTAGTATGTGAATACGAGTTTTGACTTAGCGCGTGTGTGTGCACGCGCATTCATTCAATATTTTAGTAAACAGGTACTTCATTGGATAAACTGCATTATTGCGTATTTTGAGATTGGGTACCTACGTTACGGCAAGGTACGACATTAATGTACACATGTGTGGGGGACTTTACTTCAAAGGTTCGTACTTAATATTAATTTTTTTATTTATTTTTTTTGTTATCATTTATAAATCATTATTTTTCATTTTTATCATGTTTATTAAAAATTAATCTGAATTCTTCAACACAACATTTTGGATTTTAAATTTAAATGTCACATCAATATTACCGCTTACTGTTCTTTATTTAAAAAAAAAAAAAATTGTGTAACTTCCTTTGAAAGAGGAAGAAATATAGTACTTGACACATTTTTATATACCTAATTAGGAACATACCATTTTCGTTATAACATTTTATGATTGCATTCATATCGATATTATTTAGAAAAAAAAATATATATATATTTTGAAAAACATAATACCATTTGTTAATACACATAGTATTTTATCACATTTTAATAATATCTTATTGTATTCAGTTTATTAAATATTACGCAAAAATTGTCTTAAATTTAATATTAATAATAATAAAAAAAGGGGAGAGTAAAAAAATAATACCTTACATAATTGATATATTTAATGTATAATATTTTTTTTTATCTATTAACTATGGTTTTTTTCTGTTCATAAAATGATTAGATTTTTAGAAATGTATAAGTTATACTTCGATCATAAATATACCGAAATATTTTTTCTAATGAAACTTTTAACATACCTGTATCATAATTAATTACATATATACCTATCAATATTGTGAAATTATACCCCAGTTATATTATTATTGACCTAATAATTAAAACTGCATAATATAGATATTCTGTTTTTTTTGTTCTAAATTGCCAAATTGCCTTTTTTGTGTGTTCATTGTTTTCATTATTAATGTTTATACTTTCGTAATGTTAAATTTTAAATTTTAAAACATAACAAAAAATGTTATTATTATATTCATTTGTTTTTGTTGTTGTTGCAACATATTTCTTATTCAATATGAAACTATATTTAGTCCAATTGATTGTTAAATTTTGGTGTGTAAGCAAATTGCTATTAAAAGTAACATATTATATAACCTTTAAATAACGCCTTACTTTTACATCTTTAACAACTTTTTATTATTTGTATACAGTTATATTGTACAATTTAACTTATTTTGAAAAATCCTTTTTTTTTTTAATTTTTAATCACGTTATCATATATTTACTTTTACCCTATGGTTGACTTTGGTTATATAGTTTTATTTATCAGATATGTATTTATGTAAAAATTGCATATATTTTGCATTGATAATAATTGCATTATGAATAAATGCATGTGACGAAATAATAGATCATGCGATACAAAAATCATCATCCATCGTCCATTACCGATACACCGATACACAAAAATGTTCAACCAATCTATGGATCAATCACAAGTCATGATTGAAGATTAAGCACCTACTAAATTCATATCAACGACCACTTCTTTGGGAGAAGATCAATCAACATAAAAACATTATTCTTGCTGACCACACAATAACATCAACCTCAAATTAATTTTGTATACAAAGTCCAATATCATTTAAATTTCACCCTTTACTGAAATAATTATTATAAAATATGAGGACATATTTTTTTTTTAGAACGGGGACTGTAGTATTAGGCAATATTGTACAACGTAATATTAAGAAATACCATAAACATAATAACACAAATCAAAACTGTATAAACATTTTGCAATAGAAAACAAATTAATATAACATTTAGAATATAAGACAACAATTGTCAAGTAGTACGTAAGCAATAATAGCATGTGTAATTAGGTTAAGACAAATGATATAAAAAGTTAAATGAGAGGAGAATAAAATAGTCAGTGTGTGGTGGTCGTGTGACTCGATCACCACTGACCACCAGTGTTAAATCTAATGTTTTAAATTAATTATTTATGTGTACGTGTTGTATGTGTCGAGAGTGATCGGCGTATACGACAGATGAATTTAGCGAGATTAGGTCAAATACATCCAGCTGTTTTATCAGTAGATTCATTACATACAAGTATGAAAGAAATTAAATTAGGTTTACCGAAAAGAACATCATTACCCATTGACCTAGACGAAATCGAGCCATATCAACTTTATAAGTTATCAGAAGTCAGTATATCATATCAACAACAATTATTAATATACGTATTCCATTAATAGATCAACTAAGTTTCAATTTATATAATATTATTCCAATGCCGATAAAAATAAATGACGTACAATACGCATATATACACACATCATTTGATTATCTAGCGATAAGTCCATCAAAAGAATATTACACTACGTTTTCACTACAACAAATAATTGAATGTAAAAAAATAACTAATTACTTTATATGTTACGCCGTACAACCTATTCTTCGAGATCAACAAAAAATTTGTGTGAGATAGCATTATTTAATAATGAATTAGAAATGGAGGTTAAAACCGAGGCTTCATACCAAAAAGTATTGGAGCGGTTTAAGGCTAAATTCCCCAATGTTAAACCAACTTCAATTATGATTGATTTTGAGACCGGACTTCGGAATGCATTTTCATTATTATATCCCGAAGCAAATATTTCATCATGTTGGTTCCATTACATACAGTTTAGAATATTTATATACATGTGTGATAATCCACATTATTAAAATGTTAGATTATTATGTTCTGTTATTATTATTATTAATATTATTACTATTATTATTATAATTGATATTATTTTTAATATCATCATAAATAATAATTATATACATGAAATAATATGAATGTTAAATCAAAGACATTAGGTCACGACCGTTCTTTGTAAATAGATAGCAACTAAGCAATCTATACCCTGTTCAATGAGAGAACGCACGGAATCCGCGCATGTAGACTGACGACCGAGTGGCTCGCGAGGCCAATTTTCCCCTTTCAAAATTCTAATCGCTGCGACGTTAACGCTGAACATCGGTGGTGGCACACATACAAATCCGCGCTCTAGTGGTAAATAACGTGTTGACAAATGTGAAACACAACTGGTGACGACTAAAGGTCCCCACACACTGGTGCGGTGGCGGTGGCGGTAGCGGTGACGCCTGGTCCACACACACTGCCGCGGTAGCGGTGGCGGTGACCTGATTTTTTTATAAGATTTAAATGTTTAAATTTGTCTAAATTTTTAAAAGTTTTTTCTGATAATCTTAACACAATATTGTAACCAAAATTATAAATAATATAATTAATTATTATTTGTTCATTACTATATAAGGACCTTTAATTACGAGTATAGACGTATGGCCGTATGGGGGGCTATAATAGGACAATAATCATGTATACCTTAGATAGGGTATGATAATAGATATGTAAGTCATTAGGAAGTCGCTAGTATAGTTAGTATAGGTAGATTAGTATAATAATAACTGCATTGACTGATCCAAAATAAAAAGGGAAAGAGGAGAAGGCGAGGAACAAGCATATTACTGTAAGCTGCAGGTAAATATTTATATGTATATAAATATTTAAGAACTCCACAGGTAATAATAAAATTATATGTAAATATATAGAGTTTGAATGGCTAAATATATAATTCATTAATTTTATCTTGTGATAAGAACATTAATTGCTTGTAATTGCTTTCTTCACTAAAATGCGAACCCATACCATAATTTCATACCACGTTCGACTGTTCGAAGGCACGTGTTTAAAAAGTTTAAATTAAATCACATAATATTCGTGTATACAATGGACGTATATTTATCATCAGAATCAGATGACGATGACGAAATTTTACTTTTGGCAGCAATAGTGGCAGATGATGAAGAACGTAAAAGGTATTTTTACTTTATATAATTATTTTAATTTAAAATTATTAAATAAATATACGTTGTTATAGAAAGAAAAAAAGAAAATGTTGGGTTCATAGTCTTAATAAGGAACGAGAGATATCTGGAGAGTATTGTACTCTAATGCCTGAATTCAGAAAGGACCCAGAAAGGTTTCACATATATTTTAGAATGACTCCAGAGTGTTTCGATCAAATTTTGGAATGGATTACCGATGACATTCAAAAAATGCCAACAAACTTTCGTAATCCAAAATTCCAATACCACCATCGGAACGGCTAGCGATTTCACTAAAGTATGATTTTGTAATACTATAATTATAACTGTATTTTACGAAACCAAAATATTATATTTCACTTGATATATATAACAATACAATTAAAAAATAGCTATGTACTACACATTTAAAAAGTTTAATTTAATTAATTTGAATGTATACTTGTCTTGAATTTAACAATTTTAGTTTTTATGGCACTTTAATCATAAATTATAATTGATGTATATTATAATTGCTAGCATGGTCTGCAGTTGACAAATTGATTACATCACCTGTAAGTTGGTATGTCTGCACATCATCTGTAGGCTGGTGTGGCTGGTATGTTAGTTCATTTTCTTCAATCTGTTCCAATTCCAAATTTGTAACAATTTCTGTGATATTTTTTTTTTGCTATGGCCTGTCGTCTCGGAGAAAAAGTTTTAATTGCCTTAGCATGGCTTAACATAAGCATTTCGACTGAATCAAGTGGGGTATTTTGTTTTTTATTCAAATGTTCTAACACTTTATCGACATTAGATTCTATTGGTGCATCAACTTTTTCTCGTCCCAGTGATCTTTTTTTTCCTTTTTCTGGAATTTTTTCATTGCTTTCTTCGTTTTCATAAACACTGTCCTGTATGTTTAGAATTTCTTCGGAATCTACTACTGGGACATTAGACATCGTGCTAAAAAAAAAATTGTATTATCTAAATATAATTATTCAAGTTATAAACTATTTTTAAAAATACTTTAAATATATTTTGTTTTTGTTTTATCATTATTACGTCTTATTAGTATTATTTTATTTACTATCTGCATGTGTAACAGAACATTTTTAAGTGCAGTTAAGTGGTCCGCAATATTGTAATCAAATTTTTTATTTTTTTTTATTTATTGAATTTAAACATATACATATCATATTATATACATATACATTTAAATATACTACTCCTGTAAGCGAGGCTTGAGATGGAGTAGAGAGTTACGTTCTTATTTTTTACAAAATAAATTTAAATTATGACATAAAATATAGGTAATATTCTTAATATATACAACAACAACAAATTAAATATTATGAAAAATAACAAGAAATTAAAACAAAAAGAAAAAAAAGAACAAATTCCCTTCAAATAATTTTACAAAAATTATACATAATACATTCACTTAGGTACATAATAAGATGTAATCAGTAATTTAGACTAATTAATTAATTCTGAGTAAAGCCACTTATAAATTATATTCTTTCTGTTATATTTATCAGATAAGATATTTTTCTTATCGACAGTTGACATATTATTAAAAAATAGTGGTCCTAGGTAATCAACGAATGATTTTCCAAAAGTTTTTTTAGTATACTTGACAGGAATATCATATGCTCTTACTTCTCTTGTATTATTAAATTTACTTTGGATGTTATTTGTTAGAAGAAATTATTTTACTGAAAACATTATCGCAATTTTTTTGTAAAGTAATCTGGCCGGTAGAACGCCTAAACATGTATAATTATTATTTGTTGAACCTTCTGAAGTTTTTTTGATCTAAAATGATCCGAACAATAGTATTTTGATTTATTTCCAGATTTTTAAATGCATTATTTCTTGCTCCTCCCCATGCTAATAGTCCGTATTGTATAATTGACTGATAAAACGCAAAATAAGTATTTCGGATAGTATGACGCGGTAGTATATCTCTGAGCTTGACAAATTTATAGAATACAGAACGTAACTTCATTACTAAGTTATTAATATGTAAATTCCACCTTAAATTGTTATCTATAATGACTCCTAAATAACGTATTTTAGATATTTCTTTAATTTTTTGGCAATAAATCGAGTTACAAATATTATTTTCATCAAGTAAAATATTACACTTATTCTAGTTGCGCCGAGAGAGCGCAAGTCGGCCGCGCATCCAAATGAGGTCGCTCCGCGGTTTCGAGGTCTAATTTCTCCCACCAAGTGGACTGGTCGTACGCCGTCGTATGCCGTCGAACGCTTTACGTCTGTTATCGTATTTTGCCAGTTCACGTTAATTATCAATCATTACTTTATTGTTTATACAATAAGTTAAGACGACGTGACGGTCGATGTGAGCCGATGATCCGACGGTGGGAGTCACGTTGGTGGGGGTTGCGCGAACTACGAGTTTTGGTCGCCGCCGACTTGCGCTCTCTCGGCGCAACGGGTATAGTATGAATCCATAGTGGATAGCCCTGGTCGCTACATTTATTTATTGAAAATCTTAAGAACATAGTTTTCTCATAATTCAGAGTTAGCCCCAATCCCTTTAAGCATTCATATATTAAATTTAATCCTTTAGTAGTTTTTATACTAAGTTTTTCCCATGTGCTGTCCGAAAATAATAAACATGTATCATCCGCGTATGTCACTACTTTACCATCAATATTAATATCACATATTGCATTAATATATAATAGGAATAAAATTGGCCCCAATACACTCCCTTGTGGTACACCATATTTGATATAATTAGCGTTACTTATTTTGTCATTTATTTTTACTACTTGTTTTCTGTTTTGTAGATAACTTATAAACCAAAGCAGACTTTTGTTATTTATTCCGAAATTTGGTAAGATACGTGATAGAGTTGTATGATTTATGGTGTCAAACGCTTTTGCCAAATCTAAGAAAACTCCAATTGATTTTTCACCCTTGTCTAATGCCTCATAAGCAAATTGTGTAACATTATACAAAGCAGCCTCAGTACCTAGACCCGGTCTGAAACCGTATTGATTTTTCGATAACAGTTTATTTTTTTCTAGATATAAAATTAATCTTGATTTTATTATTTTTTCAAATATTTTTGAAAAATTGGATAGCATTGAAATAGGCCTATAATTGCTCATATTTTTTCGATCACCACCCTTGTATAATGGTTTGACTATTGCTAATTTAAGATATTCTGGAAATATACTATTTTGAATACTCAAATTATATATATGTACCAACGGGTTAACAATTATCTCAGATATACATTTTAGTATTTTTACCGTCACCTTATCAAATCCAGCAGCCGTATCGTCTTTAAAATTATCTATGATTATTTGGATTTCTGGACCTTCAATTTGTTTTAGGAAAAAAATCATTGAATGATTCTATATTCATAGTGTCATATATTTAACTGGAGTATATGTGTTATTTATGAAATTTTCAGCCAATTTTTTACCCACATTTATAAAATAATTATTAAACATATTTGCAGCTCCTAAAGGGTCGTCTTTTATAATTTAAATATTCTCATCTATTTGTATGGCATCAATTTTATCTTGGTTTACAGATTTTGTCCCTGTGATTTCGTTAATTAATCGCCATGTAAATTTTGGGCTAGATTTCACAGATCGAAACTTAGTCTCATAAAATTTAATTTTAGCAGCCTTCAATAATTTTGTAAAATTGTTTCTATATTTTTTATAGTGAGCTATTAACTTTACATTATTAGGATGTTTTTTACACTTTAATGAAAGGAATTGTTTATGGCGTGCTGAACATAATAATCCTTTTGACATCCATTCTTTTAACCTGGTCTCTCTTGCATTAACGTATTTATAATACGACGAATTTTCTAGTGCACTATTTATAATATTTAAAAATGCGGCATAACTTTCATTTACAGAATTTGATTCATAAACACTTGTCCATTTTTCTTTACTTAATAATTGTTTAATTTTATCATAATTTGTAACATTAACTCCTTTTTTTTGAAACTTTTAAATTCTGGATTAAAGGAATTGACATAACAGTTGAACAGTGATCTGTTATATCCGTTAAAAGAACTCCTGCGTTTATACCGTTGAATGTTTGAGTATTATTACTTTTAATAAATATGTGGTCTAAACACGAATGTTGTTGACCATTAGGTAATCGAGTAAACACATTTATAAAGGAGGTAAAGCCAACTGTCGATAAGAAGTTCAGATATTCATTATTGTCTAATTGCGGGCCAATTATATTTATATTTATGTCACCAATTATAACAAATAAAACGGAAAATAAGTTTAGACTATCAAATATCTCTCTTAATGAATTGACAAAATTAGTACAATCGGTTGATGGTGACCTATAAATGCAGAATATAACTAAGAGCGAGCTATTAATTATCAAACTGAGTTTTACTATATTATTTTCCAAACAATTAAAATCATAAAAGTCCGCATTGAGGTGTTGTTTAACAAAAACTATCACTCCATCATTTTGGTTCCTCTTTTTTTTGGAGAAGAGAAGATTATAACCGTTTATTTTACAGGGACATGAGTTAGTGTCATGCCATGTTTCAGTTAAAACTATAATATCTATTTTTGTATAATATAAATCGTTTTCCAAAAATAATAGTAGTTCATCAAAGTGAGCTTTAATACTTCTTATATTAAAACATATAATATTTAGATAATTTTCAAAATTAATATTAACTGACGTATAATATTCATAAAAAGACTCAAAATAATTCGTTTTGTAATTCTGATTTTTAATTAAATTATTAAAACTATAACAAAAAGCCATGCAAAATTTTATTTTTTACTTTATATATTATGTTTTAAGATATCGGGTAATACAAATACGAGAAATAAATACAATTAAGAAATTGTTTACTTTAGTAAAGAAAGAGTGGATTCATTTTCGATAAGAATAGACTTATGGTCATCATTGTTTTTAACAAATAATTTCGAGTCTTTATACCAAACATATTTAAATCCTGCTTCTCGAGCAAAAGCCTTAGTTACAAAAAATAAATTTCTATTAAAAGGCGTTAAATAATCATTTACATATATCATATTATCATCCCAATTTTCTTGAATCATCTTTCCCTTAGGTTTAATTTTTCTTGAGCTGCTTATGATACTGTTTTTACTTTGCTTGTCACTCATTTCTGCTATAATATTTCTGGGTTTATTGACATTTTTTGAACGAACTCGATACGCATTTTTGACCACAGTTTTCAATCCCAATTTAGAAGTAATTTTTTCTACTGTCACTTTGCAGTCTTCATCTTTCATCTCTGGCACTCCAGTAATTTCAATAAAAAGATCGTACCCCTTTTGTTCCAAAACATTTACACGGTTAGTCAAAGACTGAATTTCACTCTTTAGTATACCATTCTGCTCTCTTAAAACCTTATTTTCTTCTCTCATCCCTTTCATTGATGAAAGTACTTCTTGTAACTGTTTTCCAAAATCATCAAATTTATCGCTCATGAAATTCTCGGAGTCAGTTAGAAATTTTCATTAGAGATGGTATTTATATCATGGTGTTTTACTTGTGTAGTGTTCTCTGTTTTTTGGACCTCCTTAGGGGCTGCATTACCTTTGAATTTACAAGAATTGCAAGACCATTTTTGTTTCGTGGTCTTAGACATTTTACGAAATGTCGTTTCTTTCAAAGCGACACACATAAAATGGTAAAATTCATTACATAGTGAGCATAACAATTGGTCGTCTTCGTATACATCCTCATTACACGTGTTGTATAACGTCATAATTACACTAATTAGATTTGAGAACGCTAACGCACAGATAAGAGACACAATAACTATACTTCCGCACTCGACGAAAGTCAAATGATAACTGAAAATTGATTAATAAAAAGTTTTTTTTTAAGTTTTAACACATTTGTATCAATTTTTTATATAATTTATAAAAATTTTAAATTTTTAACACAATATTTTCATATTTCATATTTTGGTCGTATAAATATATAATATTATATTAAATTTTTGTATTTTAAAAATTTAAACACATAAACACATATAAATCATAGTCCTATTTATCACAAACAACGTAAAATTAATTTAATACCTAATTAAAGTTTTTCTTTTTAAAAATAGGTATTCATTAATTTATAGAAATACATACTTAGCGAAACTCAAATGTGGTTTTAAAAACTCCAAATGATTTATCCAGGTCCAATGTTTGTATGTATCCAAGTGTTTTCCTTTTGTAGCACTTGCGGCTTGACCAGTAGTTGTCTTATTTGCTCTTAAATGTTTTTGGTAATTATCTCTTAAGCTTTTCCACTTTGTTTTTAAATTTTCTCCTAACACAACCATATAAATTAAAAAAAAATTAATATTCTTAAATAAAATAAATATTTTATTTTTTATTATTTATCTATCTAATATTTAACTTTAAAATATATTTTATACAATTTTTAATTTTTTTAGATATTTTGCCACTGGTGACTCGTTTTCGACAATAGGCCATAGTTTTCGTGTTGGGTTTTCTACTGTTAGTAACATTGTCACAGAGGTCAGTGAGTCTATTATTAAAGTTATGGGACCAATGTTTATGCCTGAACCTACCACGAACATTTGGGAAGAATCTGCACGAGGTTTTTATGAAAAATGGCAATTCCCCAATTGCATAGGTAGCATTGATGGGAAACATGTCACTATAAAATCTCCCAATAACAGTGGATCCAGAAATTTTATCTTCTTCTTCTTCTTTTAGTTACGGCCCTTAAGACCATCCTGAAAACATTAAATTTTGCCACCTATCCCTGTCCTCCGCTACTTCTCTCCACTTGACACCAGGCTCTATCTTTTCCACTTCTTTCTTCACACCATCTTCCCATCTTAACTTAGGTCTAGTGGTCTTTTTCCGTTAGGTTCTTCTTCGATCACCCATTTTACTAAAGTACCCTGTTTGCGCCAAGCATGTCCTGCCCAACTTAGTTTCCGCTTGGTGATCTCTCTAACTATATTCGGCCTCTGGAAAAGTCCTTGGAGTTCCACGTTATGAAGTTTTCTCCATTCACTCGTTTGTCTATCGTATATGGGGCCAACAATTTTCCGTAGAACTTTTCTCTCGAATATCATTAATCTTGATTCTTCTGTTTTTCTCAGCGCCCAGGTTTCTGAGCCGTAAAGAACAATTGGTCTTAGTAGAGTCATGTACATTTTGATTTTTAGGGCTTTAGATAGGGCCTTCGATTTCAAGACTTTTTCAAGTCCATAATATCCTCTATTCGCTAGTTGTATCCTTGTTGACACCTCTGTCTTGATGTTGTTATCCTCCGTTATCATCGACCCTAGATACTTAAATTGAGACACTCTTTTGAACTTGAGTTCTTCAATTTTGATATATTGTTCCAGACCACCATTTCTATTTCTTCGGCTAGCCACCAGGTACTCTGTTTTTTCCTCATTAACGGTTAGGCCCACTTTTTTTGCCGTATTTATTAGATTAATTCCCAATTTCTTTATCATGTCTAAATCTTCACCAAGGAGAGCGATATCATCCGCATATGCTAGCATTCCAATTCTGATCTGTCCTAATATAACTCCTTCCGAAATGTTTATCTCACGTATTACCCTCTCCAGTACTAAATTAAACAGCACTGGAGACAAAGCATCCCCTTGCCGAAGTCCTGTCGTTACTCTAGTTGGCTGCGATGTTACGTTACCTATCTTGACCTGTATATCTGTATGATTGAGACTGGCTCCAATGAGATTAATAATTTTCCTGGGGAATTTGAAATCTTTGAGAATGTTTAAAAGGCTTTCTCTATGTATAGAGTTCTCTATGTATAAGCTTTTCTGAAATCCACAAATAACACGTGTACCTCCTTGTCAAATTCCAAATGTTTTTGGATGATTTGTCTTAGAATGAACATTTGGTCAGTTGTGGATCTATTGGTCCTAAACCCACCCTGGTAGTCACCTATTATATTTTCGGCCTTGGGTACTACTCTATCAAGTAGACAATATGATAAGACTTTATATGCCGTATCTAATAAAGCAATACCTCTGTAGTTACTGCATTTTTGCGGGTCTCCTTTTTTAAAAATCGGGCAGATCAACGCTGTACCCCAGTCTTTGGGTAGTTGCTCCTCAGACCATAAATTTTCGATGATATCATGTATTCTTTTTATTGCTACCTCATCCAGATTTTTTAGGATTTCTCCCTGAATTCCATCTTCTCCCGGTGTTTTATTGTTTTTTAATCTATTTAATTGATTTACTACCTCTATCCTACTAGGAGGAGGGCATTCACTGTCGTTAGGGTCAGATGATATCCATATGAAAGTTTCAGGAGGGTCCTCACAGTTAAGCAGTTGGTCAAAATACTCTCTCCATTTTTCTATAATCTTGTCTTGTTCCGTAATTATGGAGCCATCCTCATTTTTTAAGAAAATTTTTGCTATCTAAAAAAATTTTCAATTGTTTTAATGGCTATAGTCGATCCAAGCTATAAATTTATTTGTGTTGACGTTGGTGGATATGGTCGAAATTCAGATGGTGGTATTCTAGAGGAGTCAACAATGGGCAAACGACTAGAAGCTGGTACATGAAATGTACCACAAAATGCACCATTGCCTGGCCAAAGGGAAGATACGCCTATGGTTTTAATTGGAGATGAGGCATTTG
Organism: Therioaphis trifolii; assembly: GCA_027580255.1. NCBI lineage: Eukaryota > Metazoa > Arthropoda > Insecta > Hemiptera > Aphididae > Therioaphis > Therioaphis trifolii. The sequence goes on from JALBXZ010000071.1 coordinate 171,740, forward strand.
CTCTAAAATCATATTTAATGAAGCCCTTTCCACGGAGACTATCAAGAAGTGATACGAGAGTAGACAATTATAATTACAGATTATGCCAAGCAAGGCGTGGGGTTGAAAATGCTTTCGGCATTCTTACAAAAAAATGGAGGGTTTACAAAGGACCGATAGAGGTAAAGGAGGAAACCACTAAAAAAATTGTCTTAGCAACATGTATATTGCACAACTATCTTCGCGTGAACAATAGTGATGTAGATATAACCTCAGACGAAAATGAGTCAAGCGCGGGCTTAAGTCAGATTGAAGACAATAATCGAAGAGGAACTAATGAATCTTTACGCATACGAGAAAAATTTGTCAATTTTTTTAATTCTTAAAATATAACATCTTCATTCTCAAGAAAAAAATTATTTAAAATTATTATTATTTTTGAAAGGTATGATAAAAAAATATAAATAAAACTAAATGTTAAAATCATGTTTAATGTTTCAAAAAATTGTACAGGTACGTACTGCACTTATAAAATTTATATAACAATTTAAAAACTATATAATATATTTATATATATATATATATATATATATATATATATATATATATATATATATATATATATATATATGTATATATAGGCGATTATAATTATTATACTTTATTACAAATAGCTAAGTACATATTATAAAGTTAATTAAAATAAAATGTAATTCAAAATAGTAATATAATATTTTCATAATATTACCTTTTTCTCCATTCATTTCATGACTTATCACAGTGTCCCACAAGTGATCCTTCTTTCTGGTGTCTCTAAATTCTGGCAATGTCATATCATACAGTATCGGATGTTTTTGGACAACCAATATTAATTTTTCCGTGTGGTATTTTTTTGAAACAGACGTCATGATTGTGTTTAAGTACGCGCGTTTATACAACTGTCGGCCAAAACTAAACAAGAGCAACTTAACACTGTTCACTACTTGTTTGAAAATTATAATAATAATAAATATATTAAATACGATTATTTCACAGAAAAATGATTTCAAGTTCCAGAAATTGCCAAGTTTGGAATTAATGGCAGGTAGGCATACGATAACTATAAATACTATTAATACTAAGATATAGGATAACTAAGTAGTATATTTTTAATTCAAAGAATAGATATCGCATTTTTAATACTAATTTATTAATTTGAATTTAATGCCAATGATATTAATATTATATGAGGCAAATTTATATGCATCATGATTGCTATATAATTACTTCCGATAACGTACATATTATTTTCATAATTTTAAGTTCAAATAATAGACAATTATCATTACTCCCACCCCCATGTCACTCCAGTATCCCAGCTCTGCGCAACCAAAAATACGGCCCGTGTGCCCTTGTAGCCCTGTACTTATACTTTTTGTACAGTTGCCACAATGCAGCGGTGAAATCGGTCATGCAGCAATTTACCGTCGCGTTATTTTACCGCAAGATCCACCGCAGGTTTCACCGCGGCCGTGTGTGGACCTAGTACTAAATATATGTGTACAATTTTACCGCCACCACCACCGCCACCGCCACCACTGCAGTGTGTGGGGACCTTAACGCGGCACCGGCGCGGCGCGCCACACGCGCAACCGATTCCCGCCGACCGCTGTCGATTACGGACATCGGCCGGTAGTGGGTGTGACCTGCGCAGAACAAACCAATTTTCGTCGGGCGGCCCGTGCGTTCTCTCATTGAACAGGGTATATGTAGTGGCGTGATCACAGAAAGAGCATATAAAAGCAAGAATAGGAGGAGGACTCGGGAGTTCAATTATTGAAGCCACGGTGCAGGTCTGTCTGTCCGTGAGTTTTGTGTAATAAATAAATGTTTATGTTTTAAGGCATTTGAATTACTTTTATTAAGAATATCTGGTTATCTAGTAATCTATTAAATATTATTTTAGGTAATCTAAATCAATTGAATACTAGGTACTTACCATTATTTAATTAAAGTTCACTGGCAATCTTTTCCCATATTTCGTTTTTCAACTTGCCCTTCATATAGTCGGCATGACTAGTGTCAAATAAGACACTGTAATGTCTGACGGCTTCAATTAAAGTTTCTTCCATCGTAATTTTTAAAAAACGATGACTTAATTAACAAGTTTAAGTTGATTAGCTAAATATCGTAATAGCCAAAGCTCGTGGCACGTGTGCAGTAATCTGTGTCGCTGACACTGCGTGACGCAGGGTGACACAGCCACAGCACTGCTCTGCCCTGCACTGCCTCCCAATATGCGCTAGTAAGTTCTAACTAATAGATCACAGTAAACTACGCTGCGCTGACCTACACTGCGCTGCGTCGCCTGCGTCTCAATGTGTGCCCGGCCTTAAATTGGCAAAATGAAGTTCTAAGTATGTATAAAAAACTATTTTACAATCTAAGAAGTTAGTAATTTTCGAATGCAATAAAAAAAAAAAGCCGGTAAGATAATGGTGGTGTACAGAATTTTCTATTTCGGGATCACCTGATATACGATAATTTAGTTGTGTGGTACTTTACATTTGAATGCAATGATAAATCATTGCATTCGGAAAAAACGATTCTGCACGGAAAAAAAAGAATGGTAATCATTATCAAAATATGATTGCTATTACCGGAATTTTTGGTTACACCCATGACAGCAATATGTTTGGTTAAAACTACCAGTGCTATTTGGTAAACTAAGTTTTGTAACAGTTACAGTTTATTTAAGTTATAGATAGATAATAAAAATATACTGATTACCAAACTGATTTTTACCACACCTATTTATTTTTGTAGATACACTAATATGCTTTGTTGTAGATCCCTAATTGTTTGGTCGCTACACACATTAAATTGTAAATACAACCATGTACATTTAAGTGTTTATTACAATTCTGTCTTTAATCATTACAATACTATTAGGTAAGTTTAACTATATAATTTAGTACAACCTACAAATGTTGCTTTTAATTGTTACAAAGCATTGTGTCAACCCTACAGTTCAGTTTTGTAGAACTAAGTATCAAAATTTCTATTAAATTTCTGGCTACTGAAAATAAAATAATAGTAGGTACATATTTAAATTAAAGACATTAAATTTTAATGCGTGCTGCGCTTTATCGCCGAATTATTCGGCCACACTCGTGTGTTATGTGTATGTGTGTGAATAGATCGGACAGCAGTGGTTGGGATCGCCGCGCAAGTACTGTCCGACTATGTACTGTGGTGGTGTGTGTAAGTGTGTATACGTGTGTGTGTGTACTTAAACTATGGAAAAAGGTAACTTAAAACGATATGAAAAAATGGTAATACAATTTAAGATGGTAACTGGTGTTGCTGTTTTAATAAGAATAATTAATATAAGACACAAAAATATAATTCACAGCAACACAAAGGTATAAAAATAATAGTATAAATAAATAATAATTACGGCCCTTCTGGCCCAACACGATATATACAAATGATGACCAAAATTATAATTCTCCAAATGAAAAGTAGGTACTTATTTTAAATAAATTAACTTATTCACTATTTCTTACTAAAAATGCATAACATTATTGAAACACTCACTTCAAAACCGAACAGAAATACACAAGAACAGTCAAAGAGTAATGGATCAGAAATTTGTATTTTAGAAAATGATTTAATTGTATCGCCATCCAATTCAAATGACAGGTAGGTACCTATTAAAAAACATTATGTACCAATTTTTTTTCAAATTACTTTTTAATTAACAATAAATATAACATGTAAATATAACATGTTAGAAAATTAAAAAAAAATCATTCGGTGTATTCTATGCAAATATTTATAAATAATACTTGTAATTTTATTAGGTATGTTCTTATTATCCTCAATATTATTTTTCCCAAGAAATAGATACCATTTAAATGTTCAGTATATTTTAGTTATCCTAGTTGATGTACCAATTTATCATGTACTAAATTTTAATTGTACCTATTATTGAAATAACTAGGAATTATATTTTTGGAAGGAACCTTTTTTTTTGTTGGAAATTTTCAGTTACAAAACGTTCAATAATTATGGAATATTATGTAGGTTTATAATGTCACAATTATAAGCAATATTACAGTATTTAAATTGTTATAATGGTTAAAAAGACTAATAAGAGACCCAAAATCTTAGAATTCCATTTCAACTGTTAAAAATAATATATGCCATTGCATTATTTTCATATTCAATTATAAATTAAATATTTTTAATAACAAAATAATATAATTATTCCATATACTATCAATGTAGATATTATGTAATTTTATAAGTGTTCTAAATATTTTGATAGCCAAAATTCACTTAGTAATAGTGAAATATAGAAAATTATAAGTTTACTAAGAAGCCTTTAGTATAATATATTTATTCAGTATTAAAAATTATTGATTTTTATCATAACAGTTTTCAGAGAGTAGATAATGAAGAATCAACACCATCAAGTTCAGTTTGTACGCCAATACCAATGTTATCAAAAGAAATACAAATTAAACATGGTAGAAATGTTGGTAAGAATGTTAGAAAAAAATTGTATGTTTCTCCAGCTCATACTGACAGTTCAATTTCTGCTACAAACTCTGTTAAACATCAATATAAAGTTGATTGAAAAAAAAAATTATTTTAATAAGACTGAAAATGATTTCAAGTTTAAGGGAGATAGTTCATTACCTGAAGATATTTTAAAACTAAAAACTCCATATGAGTTCTTTTCTTATTTTTTTACTGAAGAATTAATAACTAAAATAGTTAAAGAAACTTGTATTTTTTATTATCAAAAAAATTCTAATAAACTATTTGAACTATCAATCAATGAGATGAAACGATTTCTTGGTATTTGTATTTATATGTCTCATACTGTACTTTCAAATGTAAGAAAATATTGGGCTACCCGTACTGCCATCCCTACTGTTCAAAATGCTATGTCTGTAAATAAATTTGAAAAAATTCGACAATTTCTTCATTTTAATGATAGTAATAAAGCTAAGCTATTGAGCCACCCAAAACACGATCGTTTACACAAAATTAGACCAATAATTGAATACTTACAGACATGGTTTCAGTTAGTTTCTTATGAAGAAAAATTATCTATTGATGAGCAGATGTGTGCTACCAAAGTTCGCCATTTCCTCAAACAATATATGCCAGCAAAACCTCATAAATGGGGTTATAAACTTTTTGTGATTTGCAGCTCATCAGGTTATGCCTATAAATTTGAGATATATTCAGGACAAGAGAATCTGGCAATTAGACTACCCAATGAACCAGATTTAGGTAGTTCAGCCAACGTAGTAGTACGGTTATGTAGAGAGATTCCAAAAAATAAAAATCACAAAGTTTACTATGATAATTATTATACTTCTTTACCATTACAAGTTTATCTGGCAGCACATGGTATTCTATCAGTTGGCACAGTTCGTCGTAACCGTATTCCTGGTGTAAATGTTCTGTCAGAAGATGAACTTAAAAAAAAACCAAGAGGAACTTTTGATGAAAGTGTTAGCCAAATTAATAGTGTTGATGTGGCAATGGTAACTTGGAAAGATAATAAGGTTGTAAATTTAATGTCAACATTTGTAGGAAGTCAACCAGTTGAATCTATTAGTCGTTTTACTAAAAAAACTAAAACTAGAGAAGATATAGCTTGTCAGTTGTGATCCACAACTCAAATATCTTTGTGATTATTAATTAAATACTTAATCCTAAAAAACACGTATGTAAGAGTAGCCTTGTTGTAAAAATTAGTAAACTGTATGGCACTTGGCTTAGCAATTAACACGTCCAAGGTGGAGAAATTTAGAAACCGAATAGGTTTTCAAAAATTATTTTAACAAGACACATCTTCGGACAAGGCCATGTTAAGATCCGGGAGCTCACACCAAAGGAGTGGCGCTGGCCAAGACAATGGAAGACCCGGTATAAATACAGCCACGAGATGCCATAAGAGACAGACACAGAAAGACGATCCAGATTGCAAGACACCACCTCTTGTGCTATTCAAGTGCTAACGCAAATATTACCTGACCGTTATGACTTAGAGTTTATTGCTTAAGCCCTCTATCGCATGTAGGAATATTTTGTCGTTATCACTGAATACATTTTAAATTATTAAAATAAAGTTGTAAAGGTTATAAATTGTCTATTTAAATCAATTGTCAAAATTTATCAATAAAGAAAAGTTTTAATATCATCTTATAAAAAAAGTGTCAATTCATTTCCGAGGAGATCGCAACATGTCTTAAAATTGTAAAAGCTTATAACCAACACATGGGAGGCGTGGACCTAATGGACAGTCATTTTGGTAGACATAAAATAGCAATAAAAAGCAAAAAATGGTATTTTAGACTTTTTTATCATCTTGTGGATATGGCTGTCATAAATGCATGGCTTGTCCAAAAGAAAGTTCTTTCAATTAAAAATATGGAGAAGGAAATAGTTACATTAGGTGATTTTAGAGAAATTTTATCAGAAACTCTTTGTAAAATAGGTATCAATGAAACAATGCCCAAAAAACGAGGAAGGCCATCAAATTTTTCTGAAACTTCATTGAAAAAGCAAAGTCCTAATTCTATAATTCCTCCTTCAGAAATAACATTTGATAAAACTGATCATTGGGAATTATGGGATACTAATCGTAGGACATGTAAAATTAAAAATTGTAAAAAATTGTCGTACACCAAATGTACCAAGTGTAATGTACATCTTTGTTATTCAAAGAAAAATGATTGTTTTAAAATTTTTCATAATCCAGAGTTTCAATGAATACCTAACAAACGTATTAATCTAAGGTTATTGTATATATACTGAAAAGTACTTTTTTTAAATAATATTTAACTGTTTTTACTTTTCTTTGATTGATTATATTCCTTTATAATATTTTTTTATATTTATATAGTTTTTTATTTTTTTTTTTAAGTGAATTATCACTAATGTTCTATTAGGTATTATATTATAAACTAACATGTGTTGTATTAAAAAAAAATAAAAAATTAAAGGTTCTATTCAAAGGCTGATTTGTTATTTTATTAGGTAGATTATATGTATTTTTAGTGTTGTAAAACTTTATATTTTGTTTTTTATGATACCTTAATTTGTAAAATTAATATTATTAGTATTATATAATTATAATTTGTTTTTTAAATAGTGTAACAAGATGTTTTTGCTTTTCTTATTTTGATATTAATACTATATGATATTATATGAAATTAAATTATGTATCATAAATATCAGACTAGGTTATTATTATTATCATTTATTTTTTGTTGTTATAATTATTAATTATACATTTATTGTAAAAGTGAAATATCACTAATGTTTTACTGTGTTTAAATATATATATAATGTTGAGATTAATTGTAAAATTGTATTATTTTATAAACCTATTAATTTTAAATTACTGAAAATATTTAGTAGGGAGCTTATTATGTTACAGTATACCATAATTATTGTATAAAACCACAATGGTATTACATTTATTAGAAATATCATATGATGAAATCACATATGATAAGTAGTAAAATGGCTCTAACGCACACCTTATCATATATGAACGCTAACGTATAAGTCTTTCTAGGGACTTATTGGTCTCAAAAACTCAGTTTTACCGCGTATCGTGCACCGTGTTTTATACCGTTATGACGTTTCGACTACTCAATTTCAAAATGCGATATCTCGAAATCTGTTCGCGTGTTATCTTAGATACTTTAGGGACAGCTTCCTTGTGTGGTTTACTATTAGATTGTATCAAGTCCGGGCGTGGACACCCTCCGGATCATGTCTCAAAATCGGTTTCAAAAACTCAGTTTTACCGCGTATCGTGCACCGTGTTTTATACCGTTATGACGTTTCGACTACTCAATTTCAAAATGCGATATCTCGAAATCTGTTCGCGTGTTATCTTAGATACTTTAGGGACAGCTTCCTTGTGTGGTTTACTATTAGATTGTATCAAGTCCGGGCGTGGACACCCTCCGGATCATGTCTCAAAATCGGTTTCAAAAAGTATGTATATAGATTATATGCAATAACTAATATTGCTAATATCAATCGAAAATTTCCAGTGATTATATCGAGTGATAACTCGATTAGAACAATATATCGATTACTAATAACTCGATTATAGAAATAATTCGATTATGCCCATCACTAGGCAGAACATTTAAGAAGAATAAGTGCCAATGATATTTCGGATCATTACCTGGATTGGGGAATTCAAAATGAGTTAATTTCGCTAATGAGTAAACACATTAAAGATTAAATTATATCAAGAATCAAAAAAAGCAAATATTTTTCTGTAGAATTAGATTGTACTCCTGATAGAAGTCATCAAGAACAATTAACTTTTATTTTACGAATTGTCGAGATTTTTGATAATGCAAATGTTCAAATTAAAGAATATTTTATTTGCTTCATGAATATGACTAGCACGACAGGGTTACATTTAACTGAAGAATTAAAATCACAATTATCATCTTTGGAAATAAATTTATCAGACTGTCGAGGGCAGGCATATGATAATGGTGCTAATATGATTGGCCGTCATCAAGGAGTTCAAGCAAGAATTTTGTCTGAAAACCCAAGAGCATTTTTTGTTCCTTGTTCAGCACACACCTTAAATTTAATTCTTGGAGATATGGCTTCATCAGTGCCCATGGCAATGACCTTTTTTGGCATAATTCAACGCTTTTATACGATTTTTCAGCATCGACCGAAAGATGGAACATTCTCATCAGCCATGTTTCTGAGCTCACTCTAAAACCTCTATCAGAAACAAGATGGGAATGCCGGCTGCAATCAGTTAAACCTATTCGCTTCCAATTAGGAAAGATACATGATGCTTTGCAAGAAGTTAATAATACTACCAAAGATCCTAAAATTAAAAGTGAGGCAAAGTCATTAGCTGACTATGAATTCAGTTATGAATTTATACTATCAACGGTAGTGTGGTACAAATTGCTATCTGCGATTGACAATGTTAGTAAAAGTCTTCAAAGCATGAATATAGATTTAAGTATTGCTACCTCACTCCTTAAAGGCCTCAGAGAATTTTTATGTAATTTTAGAGAAAATGGATTTAAATCATCTCAAGAAATAGCTCAAAAACTATGTGATGAATATGGTATTTCTTTCTCATTTAAGCAAAATAGATTAATTAAACGAAAACATTTTAGGCACTCTGAAAGAGAAGATTCGGAAATAAATGATCCAGAAGAAAAATTGTACCGCAACTACTTTTTGAGAATCATAGATCAAGGTATTATATCAATTGAGGAACGATTTAAACAATTATCACATCACTTCGAACATTTTGGTTTTTATATAACGCACAGACTCTGACATTAATGTCAAATGAAGATTTAGAAAAACATTGTATGGACTTGGATCTTCTTTTACGAGATGGTGACAGTAGAGACATAAATGGAATAGATTTATACAATGAAATAAAAATATTTTGCAATATAATTGATTCCTCATACAATACACTACTTCAGTGCTTACAACTTTTAACCAAAATTCGCGACTCATTTCCAAATTTAACAGTTACTTTAAGAATTCTTTTAACGATGCCAGTTACCACTGCGACTACTGAAAGAACTTCTTTTCATAAATACAACATTTGGAATAACTCTCCGTGTTATTTGCTCCTATTTACGGAACTACTTGGCCGTTTTTTGTGAATTTTGTTTTAGCAGTTTTATAAAAAGGGCGCGGACAGACTTACGTCGTTTTCGTGTTGGTCTGTATAACCACCTTTCCTTTTTGGGACAATTTTCGAGTGACGCATAAGCTACACACGGCCGCCGACATCTTAAGTTATATTTGTCCTATCGTCATACCTACGTTGTTATAGCTCCGGTGCTCCGATAGCATCCTATTGTCATAAGCTAGATTATTACGCCGTGTTGATAAATATAACGAGCGCTGAATTATCTAAACCCGCGTTATACACTGTGTGCCATATAACTTACGCAGCCATCACTGTATTCCCCACATTGGTGGTACTTATTTCCATTATGTCGACTACTCGTGCTACCGTAAAAAAATCTCAATTACTTTCCAAACCACCTAAACCTTCGAACAGTGATTTGATGAGTGCTATCTCGAAGTTACAGTCTTCCCAATCAAATATATTAACATCTAATAAAAATTTGGCCGAATCTTTTGCCACCCAATGTTCTGATCTGAGAAAACAAATACACGATCTGTCCAAAAAAGAATACAGACAGTTGATACACAGTTGATAACAGGTTCAATATTTTTAATCCGTTTTTTTTTTGGTTCAACTTTTATTATTTCGTTAAAATAATTAATGTGCTGTGTTTTATCTTAAGAATTATTCATCGGTTTGCCACTGTTACGTGGTACCCAATGAAAACAGGTACCTATCGGGAACTCGCGTCGTATGCTATCTACATAAAAAGTGTATCTACCAAAATTGTGTGTTGGCGTTGTATGTTATCTACAATTTTCCACCCCGCAATTTGTAAATTGTTGGTGTCGTCTGGGCATTTAGACATTGGCATCCTTTCTTCTGACAACGTAAACACTTTTCTTTAATATCTTTACCATCTGCATCACGTTTGCGAGTGTTTTTCATATACTCCTTAAGGACCCCTCCACATGCTTCATTATTTGAATTAACTTTTTGGCATACTTTATCAGTGGGTAAAACACCACATTGTTTTAAAAAATTGGTGCAAGATTCATCATTGTAAATAACATGTCTATAAAAGTCAATAAAATGTTCCATTTTGATTTAACAAAAAATAATTACATAAATAATTTAATAAAATAATTTAATTTGAAAATAATTTAAGCACACACCACTTTTACGAAAGTCATATGTCTACTAGCTATGATATGTGTAAAGTGTAGACTGTAGAGTGTATTATTGATATTTATAATTATACGGTTATATACCTGCAATATTAGTCTCCGTACAAAGTAGATATCAACCAAAAGGTAGATAACATATAACGCTATCAAAGTTCAGGTAGATAGCATACAACGTGAGTTCCACCTATCGTACTCTTGAGGATGTATGAGTTAGAATGATATGGTAGACAATTGAATAAGTTTAAACACTTTTAATTTAATTCACTTTACAATAATGACAGGGTAAAATTACAAGTTATAACTTAGTCGCGAATAACAATATCAAGACAGAACTCCGAAGGGCTTGTACTGATGGCTAGACACGTCTCCCGGCCGGGGTCTCTCGGAGGCTGTTATATAGGCAGCCGGAGTGCCCATTCCTCTATGGTGGTCCAGGTGCGTCATAGGCCGTGCTTTTAATTGCATACTGTTTATCTGTTAACGTATGTAGTGGCATCCGCTCCGGGTGTGAAGGGCAGAACGTCCTTCCCTTATCCTAAGTGCGGTTTATTAATAGTTGTTTGATCGACGTACATCTGTGAATACAAGTAAAGCATATGGCCTTTTGCCCTGCTCATTAAGTTGTTTTTTTATCTAAAATAGAATATTGTGCGTTCTTGGAATACATTAAAGCGGTGCGCCGTAACTCTGCACGGATCGTCGCCATTTTATAATATATCACCTTAACTCCGCATACAAGGTTTTTTTTCGACACCTTAACTCCGCATACGAAGTTTTTTTTTAACACTGTAACTCCGCACATAATTTTTTAAATGTTTAAATACAAAATACAATACATGTTATTAAAGTTAAATAAAAATAATATTAGACTGCAGGTAATACTAGGTAATAATAAAATATAAAATGAATAATATTTAATGCATACAAAAAAATAAAATAATATTAAACGAAGCCAAACTTTTTACAAAACTATATCTATCTATTTGGTTGTTATTATATAATTCGATTTTTTTTATTTATAAATTGTATATTATTATCAACGCCAATTGTGTATAATTTTGCTTTACATGTTTTTTGTATGCACTTCCATCCAGTTTCGCCTGATTTTAATTCTGTATACTTGGAATATTTATAATTATTTTTCACTAACAGCACATTTTTTCGTTGACTGTATATAAAACTTATTTCACTTGCCATTTTTAAATGTAAAAGTAAAACTTTATAAATAAATTTGAAATCTAAACCTGATAGACAACTGATCAGTGATCACTGTCAATTCGTTGAGTTACAAAGATACGAGAAATTAATCGGTACCCAATAATGATAAGATATTGCTTTGCAGATATAATAGTTTAATTTCAACATGGTTTTACACCGATATAGGCATGGGAACTTTTGGTGTTAAAAATATTTTCAGAATGCGGAGTTACGGTGCGTTCGTTTTTTCAATCGTGCGGAGACACGGTGCGTTTGTATTTTCGACCGTGCGGAGATACGGTGCATGCGGAGTTACGGATTCACAAAATATTTTTATTCATGCGGAGCTGCGGTGCGTCCCATTAAAGAGGGTGTCGGCCGGTGCGTGATATGTTACACCTTTAGATGTAATTGGATCTCGAAAACATGCGTATTAATATTATTTAATAGTAATAATAATAATATGCATGTTACACCTCCCCGCTAAAGAAATAATTTTGGGTTGACAAAATTATTAAGTCATTCCTTACAAAAATTGTTTTCATAGTGATTTAAACGTTTCAGTGTTTACAATTGGTATAGTTATAATCTTAATGCTAATGTTAATTAACAAGTTTCCTTGGTTTTACAATAATTATATAATTTAAAATACGTGTTAGTAATAATGAAATAATGATGATAAAATAGTATAATAATTTATATAATTTAAAATATGTATTAGTTATAATAAAATAATGATAATAAGATAATATAATAATTTATATAATTTAAGATAAGGGTTAGTAATATTTATGATTTAAATGTGTGGGATTTATGTGGAATTTATTGTTACTAGTTTAATTATTGCGATTATCTAAGGAATTTTTATTATCTTTTACTATTTTTTCCTTTTTCTCTTTTCTAAAATTTTTTTTTTTCTAATTTCTTTCCTAGGCTTTTTCTTTCCTCTCCTTCGAATCTTTTTACCGCTACAGTATGTGTAAATTTTACTAGGTTTAGTTATTTTAAGGATATAATTAAAAATGCATTTTGTGTAAATTACGTCTGTAACTGGATCATGACATTCTGCGGCCCCCTCATGACTTTGTCCACATATCAAATTGTGACACTCGAGTAAGTTCAACATACCACCATTTACTTTTTCAAAATGTCCAATGGGTATCGTGAACATTACCCGATTGTTACAATTCATATCACGCAAGACGAGGTCATAGGTGTCATCGTTACGATGGTGCACAGTAGTTATGTCCAGATACTTTTTAATATGTTTTAAACCTAACCTGTCTAGTATTATTTTATCTGTGTTACCTTTCCAGAACACAACACAAGGAGTTTTGCCGTCCGCGTGCAAATACGTATGTATTCGCGAGCGGGTTAGAGTAGACGTTTTGTGAGTGGCAGTGAAGCTGACCGCTTCACATATTTGTCGAGTAATAAGTGTCGTCAACTCTGGGCGTTTCTTCTTTAATGTGAAAACATTGTAAGCGAAATTGTGAACTCGCTTGTGGTGTTCCTCCTGGTATGTGATTGATCTTCCGTGTTTTGGGAGAATGATTGGGTTCCCTACCAACCTTGTGGGTTGGTATTTGTCAAGGCTGTTGCACATGGCTCCTGTGACTAGGACCCAATCTCCATGCGGCAAAGGGGAAAATTCGAAGTCTATGACTACGAATTTTAGATTAGAACTAGAAAATAAATATGATAAGATTAATTAAATGATTAATTTTATATTAAAAATTATTTATTTATTACGTATTACGTTATACTAATTTTTATGTAAGTTTATATATATATGATTATCGTGGCGATGGCGGTTCTACAGGTCTTATCACCGCGTTGGACGTTACGAAGGTTGACATTGGGAGGGCTGGTTGTAAATATGCTGAATTTATTATCCCTGCTGGGTAAGATAGACTGTTCCTCTTTGTTCGTCTTGTGCATAACACTATGATTATTATGATTATCATGATTATTGAAATTCCGATTGTTATATAAAGGGTGTAACTGTTATGTTTTAATTGTTTGTAATTGTTTTCTCTATCTAATTCTGCGTCTACTTGGGCTTCTATTTCGTCGAGGGATTTTGTTACTTTGTGTAGATCTGTAAGTTTAATGTTTGTATGTATACCCATGTGTTTGATATCCGTTAACAAGGTTTTTGTGTTGTTCGGAAGTGTTGTGAATAGTGCCGACATATCAGTCTTTGGTATAAAATTTTCATATGTTTTAGTAGATAATTCTTCCTCAGGTATTAAAATTGCGCTAACGGATTGAATTTGGCAAGACTTATCTTTTATGTGTATTATTCCTTCCCCTCTTATGCTTTGTATTCGTGGATTTGAAAAATTATTACATGTTATTACCAATCGATCGTTGTAGACTGTGTAAAGCCATTCATTTGTGAATTTCAATTTATGGTAAATTCCTCGTCTAGATTTGAATGTTCGTTGTGTACATCTCTTATCATTTTCTTCTGTTTTGTTAGGTTCAGTGAATAGAAAAATTTCACATGGTGCGACGTGATCGTTTTGTAGGATTGGCTGGTCTGTTGTGCATATTCGATATATGTCTGTTTCTGTGCATTGGCTCATTTGCTCTACCGTAAATGTGGTGAATTCCCTTCTATCTTTGGTAATGGCAACGTATGGGGTTGATGAATCAATGACAATAAGGTTATCTGTGTCTGCTCTTTTTGGTATCGGTATGGTACTGAAAGTTGTTAGTTCCGTGTCAGTTACTAATGGTATTTTAGTTATGAACACTATTTTATTGTTTCCGTAGAATACCGTTATTTTTGTTATTTTCTGTAGTTCATATACTTCTGAAGGTCTGGTGCCCATTGGTATTTCTAGTTTTCTTGGTATGAATCTGTTTTTGATGCTTCTTACTGCTTTTGCGATGTCTTGTACTGTCATTAAACTTGAATGAATAATTCCGCTTCTGGCGGCTATCACTATTTGATTTAGTGTGGCCGTTTCGTAAGCATACTGATTGATTAATAAAGTGTATATATTTTGTAATTCGTTTGATTGTAACACTTGCATTACGCGTTCTGTTGCATTTCCTAATAATTTTAGATTGTTTATGAATTCTGATTCAGTTTCTTTGAGTTCTGCATAAAGTGCTTGTGATTGGTTAACTGTTTTTTCTATATGTAGAACATTGGTTCCAGATTTTTCTGTGCGTTCGATTGCTTCTGATGTCTTCGTGCTGCATTCGTCGTCGCATACTCCGAAGAGGTAGTGCATTCCGGATCCCATAAAGTTCATTAGACCTCGTTTACGTCGACTATGGGTTTCTTCTTCTTCTTCGTGATCGTAAACGTTTGATTTTCCTAATGATATGTACATTTTGTCTCTTTGATCGGATATTTCGTCATATAAGTGTGTAAGAACATTTTGGTATTTTGCGCATAGTAGAGATTTTGTTGCTTCTTTGCATGCTGTTGTCAAGTTACTAATTCTTTCTCCCAGTGTCTCGTGCTTCTTGTTATATTCATCTAGTGATAAATATGTTATCATTCTGTAGTGTCCTCCAATAAGTCTTGTTGGTCCATAGTTTTCAAAATAAAATGATGGGCCTTTGTGTTCAAATTGCTTTATTGTATAATATGCTGAGAAATCTGGGTCTTCTGCCTGTACCGTCACCGTTATCGCCAATAATCTATAATTAACGTATAATTAAGTTTTCTAACAAAAAATAATAATTTACCTAGTATCTATATTATTTTTTTTTCCATTTCTGTTGGTTATTAGTGGATTACGATTACTCTCAAGTAGGATATATGCTCCTTTGATATTTGATGAGGACGTTTCTTCTTGTTCCAGTATTGGATTAAATTATTTTATTTTAATTAAGTTAGTTAAAAATTAATTTTTTTTTTTTTTTTAAGTTTATTAATTAAGCTACATTAAGGTTAAATTAATTGCAATGCTTTATTATTTTACATAAAAATTTCTGGATTTTCGAACCATTCTACTAAACTAATGAACCCATAACATACATTATCTTCGTTACAGGTAGTGAATTCCCTTACTGCGTCAATTAGGTTCTGTTTTATTTCGATTAATTCGTTTTGGGTATATTTTATTTCCGTTTGTCGATTGGCTATTGTTAAATGTGTTGAAAATGAGCGAAAAACGTTCATTGGATCGTTATATAAATTATTTCTTATTTCGTTTTCTAGAATTGTCATGAAAATTTTGTCTCTGTTTTGTGTCATGTTTGATATGTGAATTTTAATATATTTAATAAAGAATGATATTGATTGATATTACCTGGAATTAATAAATGAAGTTATTTGTAGTCACATGTTATTAAAATTTGATAGGTGCTGTTGGTTGTATAGATGCCGCACAGTGGTCCGAAAAAATAAAAAACCGGCATTTTTTGAGTAAACATGTCATTTAGTGTCATTTGAAAGATTTTGGTGAGAAATTTAAATTTTTGATAAATTTGAGGTCTGTAGTGGCCTGTAAAGTACCGAAAATTTAAAGTGCTTCTAAGGTGGTCATGTTGGTACTCAAATCATATCTAAATGTTGCGAGCAAGTTATTTATGCAATTTTCAAGCTCATATTTTCAGCCAATTTTGTAAAATGTCACTTTATATACGTCAAATAGCAAACAAAACCAATTTTTGTACTTAAAAGTCATTTTTTTCATTTGCGCAGTCGTGCGCAGTTAATTCATGATCCTAATTCTCTAAAATATGACATTTAATACCAGATGAAAGAAAAAAAAGTTGCTCTTTTTTTGCCTTTTCTAATATATAAGTATTTATTTTTGAAAAAATGTTTGATTTTACATGAAATTATTAATACTCAATAACAAAGTTAAACTTTTTCGTTTTGTGTATTATTTTATTCCATGTGATATTTTAAACATGCCAAGCGTGGACTACCGTTTTCGTAATGGTTATCATGTTCGTGTTTGAAAATAGTTTGGTATAAATTAATTAAAAATTGTTGTTGTTTTATTGTAGCCATTGTTTATGTATAATATGATAGTATGATTAATTGTAATATTTAATGATATTAAATTTTGGTTAAATATAAAAATGAATATGCAAAAATTATGGAATTTGGAATTTCAACGCTTATCTGAAAATAATTGTGTGAAATAAATAATTATATTAATAATAACAGATAATAGTATAATACTGTAATAATAAATAATAAATAATTATGTTAATAGTTATAAGTAAAATAATTATGTGAATAATAACATTATGTTTATGGTTTAATTTGTTAGATCTGTAAAGTATTTCTTTACATTGTTTTTATGAACTGTTATAGTCTTACGACCCTTCTTAATACTAATATTATGTTCGTTTATGACTTCGAGGACTTCGTATGGTCCTAACCAAAGTGGTTCTAACTTGGTTCTATGTGCGTTTTGTTTTAATAAAATGTAATCGTCGATGTTTATGTCTAATGGATTTTCGTTTAGATAATATCGTTCCTTTGTTTTATGTTTATTTATTATCAAACGTTCGCGAGCTATTTTATGTGCTTCTTGCATGTGTAATTTCATTTCATATAAATAATCGTCATAATTATAACGTGGTTCTGGTTCCGATTTTAGTTTAATGGGGATTTCTAATCTTTTCCCGTAAAGTAGTTCGTAAGGTTGATATTTTGTTACAGAGTGTTCTGTTGAATTGTAAGTAAAAAATGCATATGGTAATAAAGTATCCCAATTGTCTAAGTTTTTATTAACATAATGTCGTAACTATTCGCCTAACGCTTCTTTCTAGCGTTCCATTTGATTGTGGTCTAAATGGGGTGGTATGTATTTTATTTATTTTTAATAATTTGCATACTTCGGTAAATGTTTTACTTAAAAACTCTGTGCCTTGGTCTGTTACAATTTCGTTTGGTATGGAGTGAGTTGTGACAAAATGAATAACAAATGCTTCAGCTACCGTGTTTGCAGTATGGTTTGGTATTGTTGTGCCGACCGAGTATTTAGTGAGGTCGCACATCATGGTAAGTATGTAATTATTTCCGTTGGTTGTAGGAGGTAATGGTCCTACTATGTCTAAAAATATTTTTTCGAATGGAGAAGAGGCGGTACTTGTAATAGCAAGTGGTTGTTTGGTGTGTTTGTTAGAAACTTTGTTTTTCTGGCATGAAGTACAGTTTTTAACGAAATGTTCTACGTCTTTCCGCATGCCTATCCAGTTGTGATTGTGTTTTAATCTTTTAAGTGCTTTATTAATACCTAGATGTCCTCCAATTAGGGAATTATGAAATTGTTTTAGAATTTCGGATTTTTGTTCCTGGGTATAGTTATTGTATGCGCATATGTTTATTTCTATGTCCGTTTTACGAAAGATGTACCGTAACATTGACCTAATGGTGTCGTATTTTAAGTTGTCTGATTATCCTAATTTATTCATTACGAGTTTGTTTATATTGTTTTCTATACAGAATTGTTTCAAGTTCGCTAGTGCAATGTACATGTTTTCATACGTTGTTGGTTGTTTATCTCGGTTTTTCGTTATCATAAATATTATAAATCGGTTGTCGTTTTTAAAGTAGCGTATATCGCCGATTGATGTAGCGTTAGGAATTGATTGATTTATTCCGAATTTTTGTTTAATTTCGTAATTAATTCCTGTTTTGAAATTATAATGTTTCGATATTTCTGAAACGATGTGATATTCCGGATGAATATCTAGTAAATTGTCTGATGTTTCTTTAATATTATTATTTGTAATTAATTTCGTGCTTATATCTTTTATAAAAATTTCGTAAGTATTTTCTTTTATTTCATTTATATTATACATTCTAGTGAGAGCATCTGCTTTGTTTGTGGAACCTGCTTTATATTGAATTGAAAAATTATATTCTAATAAATAGTATTTCCATCTAGCTAGTCTAGATAAAGGATTTTTTAAATTCATTAAGTAAACTAATGGTTTATGATCGGTTATGATAATGAAATGCGTGTCCATTAAATAATGTTTAAAAAATTTTACTCCAAAAATAATTCCTAAAAGTTCAGTTTCGATAGTTGAGTAGTGACTTTCTGCTTTATTTAATGTTCTACTTGCGTAGCCTACAGGGAAATCTTTTCCGTCGTGTATTTGTGATAGTATAGCGCCAAGCGCTTGACCTGATGCGTCAGTTGTTAGATAAAATTTCTTTTCAAAGTCTGGGTATTTTAGTATTGGTTGCGTACATAAAGCTTTTCGTAGTGTATCAAATGACTTTTGACATTCTTCTGTCCAGTTAAATTTTACGTCTTTACATAATAATGTTGTTAATGGTTTAGCTATAGCGCTGTAATTTTGTATAAATTTCCTATAATATCCACTTAATCCAAGGAATGATTTAATTTGTTTTACGTTTTTAGGAGGTGGACAATTAAGTACGGCTTTAATTTTTGTTTCGTCAGGTTTAATTCCTTCGCTTGTAATTTTATGTCCTAAATATAAGATTTCTCGTTGTAAAAAGTTACATTTATTTGGTTCTATTTTTAAATTATTTAAGCCTAGTCTATCGAAGACTTCGGATAATTTATTTTCGTGTTCAATTAGAGAACGAGAGAAAATTAGTATGTCGTCTAAATAAACTACTACTTTTAATGGTGTGAGTCCAGAAAGAACGTTTGTCATTAATTTTTGAAAAATTGCGGGACTTTGTTTCATTCCCATTGTCATACGTTTGAATTCCCAGTGTCCTAGTGTACTAAAAGCTGTGAATTCGCGAGAATCTTTTGATAATCTTATACTATAAAACGGTAAGGTAAACATAACCTCAATAAGTACACTATTTTTTAAACGCCGTTTTTTACTTTTTCTCATACTATAAAATTCCGTTCTCTTTAAAAATATTCTGTCCCCGTCCTTGGACGTCGTTTTACGCGTTCGCCCGCCCAAAAAAGGTCCATTTTTCATTTTTCCTTTTGAAAAAGAAACGTGCCCCGTGATCGTTTCCCGCCAATTCGCACTACTCTCTGTCTTTTATTGATAACGCGGCCCCGTGTTATCTGTTATTCTCCGTGCTTTTGTCTTATATTACTTTTGTCGTAATAATTATATATTAAAAACTAATAATTCACTCTACTACTCGAGTTTTTATCGTGTATTCGTGTTTTATTATATGTTTACGCAAATTTACGCGAAAAAAATTTACGCGTTTTTGTAGTTTTTTGTTATTATTTATTTTGTTATATTATGTGTGTACTACTCGAGTTTTATCGTGTTTTGTACGTTTTTGCTATGTTTTCTTAATAAAAATGTTTTAAACTACTATTTAGTTTGTAATCCTATATAGTTAGTATCCTATATAATAATATATTATATGATTTAAACGCATTACGTTTGACCGTGTATCTTTTATACAAAGTGTACTCATATAAGTGTTTTGTGATTTTTTGTACCTCTAGAGTACTCGAGAAATAATAGTAAATAATATATTAATAATTTAATATCGTATATTCGTATTACTTTTGGCGTATATTGTATATTAAAAACTAATAATTCACTCTACTACTCGAGTTTTTATCGTGTATTCGTGTTTTATTATACGTTTTACGCTAATTTACGCGTAATATATTTTTTTTTTGTAGTTTTTTGTTCGTTATACCATGTCATATATATATATATTGATCGTTTTGTAGTTTCTTGCTGTCCACCGGTTATTATTACTCATAATGAATGATTTACGAAGTAAGTATTAAATTAAAATTGAAATGTTACTTTGTTACTAATGACAGAATTGGTCATGAGAGTGTTAGGCTTTTGCAAAAAATAAATACAAATACTTTCTAGGTTCTGTTAATATTCGTGTTCGGTAGGTAGTTCCTATCTGTGTATTATTAACACCGACTTTTAAAACACTGTATTCAATTTATTTATTCAATTATCGATTATTTACAGTTTGTGTTAGAGATGATCCAGGAAATACTAAATATTATGAAAACATATTATTATTTGACTCTTTCTATTTCTTTTATATAATAATTTATATATTAAATCAGATATCGTCTTAATTATTTTCTTCTGTATATAAACCATTTAGTTCAAAATAATAATTTATAGGTCGGCTTTTGTCTTTTGGTGTGAAGACCATTGACCAATGATATCGGGTACCTACACATCGGACAATTCTGCTGGACCTATTATATGCTACAAACACACTGTGTATGAGTAACTAAAGGAAATTGAATATTTATACTGTTTTATTAAATAGAAAATACTCTAATTCGACTCCGTAGGTACCTATAATTCGAGTGGTACAGATTATATCAAAACACAAAATGTATGTATTAGTACCTAATTCTAGGATAAAATTGTAATTGCATGAATTATGACTGTTGAATTTCTCTTAAAACACACTCTTACATATTATCATGGTAGTAAATATGCAAATAGTTCATTATCCGTGTGTGTCGATTTTAAACTAATCAAAATACTTTTACAATGGTAAGTGAAAATTTAAAAAATATACCTACTATAACCGTCTACGAATCAAAGCGTTATAATAAATAATTATATTATTTTAGCCGAACTAACCACTGATTTTGATTGTGGTGAAATAAATTTACAAATAGTCCAACGCCATTATATTATTTAATTAACATTTTAATGTGGTTAATTTGGTTGAAAATGTGAAATACATTTGCAATTTTGGGTGTCATAAACAATACCTACTTACTATTAAATTGTATACTTTTATCTCTTAATATAAAATTATAATTAATATAAAACAATTTCCTCTCGGTTTGTGTTTTTTGATAGTATTATTATTTTTGATGAATACTTACTCACTAATAACATGTCTGATTCGACACAAAGTAAAAGTATACCTATATTATTTAATTATATTATATATATGTTATACAAAATAGTTTTTATTTTTTTTAATGGATAAAAAGTTTTTAAGAAAAACGTTTCTGCTGTACCTATTATATTATGTAAAATTGAATATTTACACTGTTTTATTAAATAGAATACTGTTAGGTACCATAGAATTATAAACTACTTACCATTAAAGAATCTACTTACCATTACATTGGATACTTTATCTCATTAATATAATTTGCCCTCAGTTTGTGTCACCAAAAATGTTCATACACATAATATGTTTTTCGATAGTATTATTATTTTTTTAATACTCAATAATAACATGTCATACGTCGTGTCTTATTCAACACAAAAAAAGTATACGGTATACCTATATTGTTGAATTATTTATACAAAATGTTTTTTTTTTTTTTTTTTTTATGGTATATCCGAATGCATTTTTCAGATTGTAGATTGTAGTTAGAACTATTATGTGAAAATGCTATAGTAAATACTCAATTGACCCGTGCCTTATTGGCTTTTGTCTATGGTAATATATACATTTACAATAAAAATGATTTTCTCTTGGGAAAATGGGTATCATATATTTTGACCAGACTTATGTAGCTATTCAAAAAATGTATGAAATGTTAGTTCATAATTTTGATTCAATCTATAGTAATTTATTAGTAAAAAAAATGTTCATTATATGTTCACCTTCATTTTTAAAACACTGTTTTATTAACACTTTCTGTATGAACCTTTTGTTTCATTTTATTTTATTATCAAAATATATAAAGTTGATATTTTTTCAACTATAATAATGTTTAAACAATAGTTCACTAACTTATTGCATTATTAGTGTCTTAAAGTTTTTTTTAAGTAAGCTTGGTTTAGTTGTAGAAATTTTCATAACAATTATTATTCATTACTCGACTACATACAATTATTATGTTAAATACAAAATATTAAGAGATTTTTAGTGCATATTTTTTTTTTTAGATTTTGTTAAATTTTTTCAAGTTAAATACTTATTTTTCATTTTTTCGTGCCATTTATAGCGCATATTTTGGAATTTTTAAGTGCATAACTTCAGAGCCCTGAATTATGATTCTTTAGAAAACACTAATTGTAAATTGTAGTTAGAACTATTATGTGAAAATGCTATAGTAAATACTCAATTGACCCGTACCTTATCGGCTTTTGTCTAGGTAATATACATTTACAATAAAAATGATTTTCTCTTAGCAAAATTGGGTATAATATATTTTGACCAGACCTAAGTAGCTGTTCAAAAAATGGTTAACATGTTAGTTCATAATTTTGATTCAACTTGCATCTCTTTGCTTGATTTTATATAAAAATAATATAATAATAATTAAGTTGATAGTTACTTCCATTGCCCTTATCCAACTCACATGAATAAATCTAATCAAATCTGTTTGCATTTACTGTTTGGTACTGTAATTACAGTCAATTTATACAAATTTATTTATTTATGTTTATTGTGGAGCACTCAAATTTTCTTACGGTGAGTAAAAATAATGTTCATTACATCAACTGAGCTATACAAAGAATTTTATTAATTTAGGCACATTCATCATTTTTAAAACACTGTTTTATTTATACTTTCTATTTGAACATTTCTTTGCATTTTATTTTATTATTATCATAAAAATATAAAGTTGATCTTTTTCAACTATAATAATGTTTAAACAAAATTTTTCGCAGGAATTGTGTTCACTAACTTATTGCAGTATTAGTGTCTTAAAGTTTAGTCGTAGAAATTTTCATAACAATTATCCACCCATGTAGAATATAAACATTTTTGATAGTGGTGAAATACATTGGCTATGATGTGTAAGACCTTTAGGTATTTAGTATTTATAAGTAAGTTTTCAATATTCAATATTAACTTCTAGACATAACCCATATACGTGAAATCGAGACGTTAAACCTAACCTGTATGCTACTTTCGACGATGTCTTGGCCGAATAAATAACCGACTTTTCGTCGGTGTCCTGGCCGAGGAGCGGAGCTCCTCGAGCCGAACGCTTGGTATATATAATGTAAATACATTGATAATGTATCATTTTTGATACCGATAGTAGTTTTACAACGGCTCCTATTTTCCTCACTCTAATGAGCCGACTTCTAGACACAACCCATATACGTTAAACCTAACGCTTTTCGCGGCGTCCCGGTAAAAATTGATAATAAAGCGGAGCTCCTCGAGCCAAAAAATTGGAATGACTCTCCCGCTTTTCGCAGTGTCCTGGTAAAAAAAAAATTGATAGTAGTTTTACAAAGGCTCCTATTTTCGTCACTCTAATGAGCCGACTTCTAGACACAACCCATATACGTGAAATCGAGACGTTAAACCTAACCTGTATGCTACTTTCGACGATGTCTTGGCCGAATAAATAACTAAATAGCTTTTGTTTCCGAACCGACTGACCAGAATTATTCTATACGTCACTCCAATACACCAACCTCTAGACTTATCCTACACGCGTTCGATCTAGACGTTAAAAAAACTGTATCCTACTTACGGCGGCGTTCTCAATAACTAAAATATAAAAAAGATAAAAAATATCTCAAAATAGTTTTTTTTCCGTCCCGACTGACCAGAATTACTCTTTACATCACTCTAATAACCGACCTCTAGATTTATCCTCTATACGTTCATTGTATAAATGTGTGTTTTCAAAGAAAAACCGTATCCTACTTTCGTCGGTGTCCTGGCCGAGGAGCGGAGCTCCTCGAGCCGAACGCTTGGTATATATAATGTAAATACATTGATAATGTATCATTTTTGATACCGATAGTAGTTTTACAACGGCTCCTATTTTCCTCACTCTAATAAACCGACTTCTAGACACAACCCATATACGTTAAATCGAGTAGTTAAACCTAACGCTTTCGGCGGTGTCCGTGTAAATAAAATGTATCATGTTTATACTTTTGATCCCGAAAGGCGTTTCACACCGGCCATCTAGACGTTAAAAAAACTGTATCCTACTTACGGCGGCGTTCTCAATAACTTAAATATAAAAAAGATAAAAAATATCTCAAAATAGTTTTTTTTCCGTCCCGACTGACCAGAATTACTCTTTACATCACTCTAATAACCGACCTCTAGATTTATCCTCTATACGTTCATTGTATAAATGTGTGTTTTCAAAGAAAAACCGTATCCTACTTTCGTCGGTGTCCTGGGCGAGGAGCGGAGCTCCTCGAGCCGAACGCTTGATATATATAATGTAAATACATTGATAATGTATCATTTTTGATACCGATAGTAGTTTTACAACGGCTCCTATTTTCCTCACTCTAATATACCGACTTCTAGACACAACCCATATACGTTAAACATAACGCTTTCGGCGGTGTCCGTGTAAATACAATTTATCATGTTTATACTTTTGATCCCGAAAGGCGTTTCACCGGCAGCTAGTCTTATACTATAAAACGGTAAGGTAAACATAACCTCAATTGGACACTATTTTTTCAACGCCGTTTTTTACTTTTTCTCATACTATAAAATTCCGTTCTCATTTGAAATATTCTGTCCCCGTCCCCGGACGTCGTTTTACGCGTTCGCGCGCCCAAAAAAGGTCGATTTTTCATTTTTCCTATTGAAAAAGAAACGTGCCCCGTGATCGTTTCCCGCCAATTCGCACTACTCTCTGTCTTTTATTGATAATAACGCGGCCCCGTGTTATCTGTTATTCTCCGTGCTTTTGTCTTATATCGTATATTCGTATTACTTTTGTCGTAATAATTATATATTAAAAACTAATAATTCACTCTACTACTCGAGTTTTTATCGTGTATTCGTGTTTTATTATATGTTTACGCAATTACGCAAATTTACGCGAAAGAAATTTACGCGTTTTTGTAGTTTTTTGTCATCAAATATATATATTGTTACTATATTATACGAACGAATTTGCTATGTTTTATTCTTAATAAAAATGTTTTAAACTACTATTTACTTTGTAATCCTATATAGTTAGTATCCTATATATAATAATATATATGATTTAAACGCATTACGTTTGACCGTCTACGTGTACCGTGTACCGTGTACAAAGTGTACTCATATAAGTGTTTTGGCCACTCATAATGAATGATTTACTAAGTAAGTATTGAATTAAAATTGAAATGTTACTTTGTTACTAATGACAGAATTGGTCATGAGAGTGTTAGTCTTTTGCAAAAAATAAATACAAATACTTTCTAGGTTCTGTTAATATTCGTGTTTGGTAGGTAGTTCCTATTTGTGTATTATTAACGCCGACTTTTAAAACACTGTTTTAATTATTTATTCAATTATCGATTATTTACAGTTTGTGTTAGAGATGATCCAGGAAATACTAAATATTATGAAAACATATTATTATTTGACTCTTTCTATTTCTTTTATATTATTTATATATTAAATCAGATATCGTCTTAATTATTTTCTTCTGTATATAAACCATTTAGTTCAAAATAATAATTTATAGGTCGGCTTTTGTCTTTTGGTGTGAAGACCATTGACCAATGATATCGGGTACCTACACATCGGACATTTCTGCTGGACCTATTATATGCTAAAAACACACTGTGTATGAGTAACTAAAGGAAATTGAATATTTATACTGTTTTATTAAATAGAAAATACTCTAATTCGACTCCGTAGGTACCTATAATTCGAGTGGTACAGATTATATCAAAACACAAAATGTATGTAACAGTACCTAATTCTAGGATAAAATTGTAATTGCATGAATTATGACTGTTGAATTTCTCTTAAAACACACTCTTACATATTATCATGGTAGTAAATATGCAAATAGTTAATTATCCGTGTTTGTCGATTTTAAACTAATCAAAATACTTTTACAATGGTAAGTGAAAATTTAAAAAATATACCTACTATAACCGTCTACGAATCAAAGTGTTATAATAAATAATTATATTATTTTAGCTGAACTAACCACTGATTTTGATTGTGGTGAAATAAATTTACAAATGGTTCAATGCCATCATATTATTTAAAAAACCAGTCATATATTATCATTTATGTACACATAATAGTGTTGAAATACTCTCATTTCTCCAACATTTCTAGATACTTATTGTTTGACTTCAGTATAATACCCATTCCTTTTTTCTATTTTCATAAAATAGAATTACAAAGATGATGTTACAAAAAAAATAGAAAGATATGTTTAAAAAGTTGAATACATTTGCAATATTATGTGTCATAAATAATACCTACTTACTATTAAATTGGATACTTTTATGCATTATTTTATATAAAAAAAATTCATAATTGTACAATTGTATTTGCATGAATTATGACTGTTGAAATTCTCTTAAAAAACACTCTCTTTACATGAATATATATTATAATGATAGTAGATATACAAATAGTTAACTGTTGAAATTCTCTTAAAAACAAATGAATATATATTTTAATGATAGTAAATATGCAAATAGTTAATTGTCTGTGTTTGTCGATTTTAAACTAATACTTTTACAATGGTAAGAGGCAAATTTTAAATATATGCCTACGATAACCATCTGCTAATCAAAAGCGTTACAATAAATAATTACATTATTTTAACCGAACTAACCACTGATTTTGACTGTGGTGAAATGCATTTACAAATGGTTCAATGCCATCATATTATTTAAAAATACCAGTCATATATTATCACATTTATGTACACATAATAGTGTTGAAATACACTCATTTCTCCAACATTTCTAGATACTTATTGTTTGACTGCAGTATAATACCCATTCCTTTTTTCTATTTTCATAAAATAGAATTACAAAAATGATGTTACAAAAAAAATAGAAAGATATGTTTAAAAAGTTAAATATATTTGCAATATTATGTGTCATAAATAATACCTACTTACTATTAAATTGGATACTTTTATGCATTATTTTATATAAAAAAAATTCATAATTGTACAATTGTATTTGCATGAATTATGACTGTTGAAATTCTCTTAAAAACACTCTCTTTACATGAATATATATTATAATGATAGTAGATATGCAAATAGTTAATTATCCGTGTTTGTCGATTTTAAACTAAAACAAATACTTTTACAATGGTAAGAGACAAATTTCAAATATACACCTACTATAACCGTCGGTGAATCAAAGCGTTATAATAAATAATTATTCTATTTTAACCGAACTGACCACTGATTTTGACTGAGGTGAAATACTTTTACAAATGGTTCTTAAATACCAGTCATATATTAATTAACATTTTAATTTGGTTATTTGATGATAAGTTGAAAATGTGAAATACATTTGCAATTTTGGGTGTCATAAACAATACCTACTTACTATTAAATTGTATACTTTTATCTCTTAATATAAAAAAATAATTAATATAAAACAATTTCCTCTCGGTTTGTGTTTTTTGATAGTATTATTATTTTTGATGAATACTTACTCACTAATAACATGTCTGATTCGACACAAAGTAAAAGTATACCTATATTATTTAATTATATTATATATATATATGTTATACAAAATAGATTTTATTTTTTTCAATGGATAAAAAGTTTTTAAGAAAAACGTTTCTGCTGTACCTATTATATTATGTAAAGTTGAATATTTACACTGTTTTATTAAATAGAATACTTTTAGGTACCATAGAATTATAAACTACTTTCCATTATAGAATCTACTTACCATTACATTGGATACTTTATCTCATTAATATCATTTGCCCTCAGTTTGTGTCACCAAAAATGTTCATACACATAATATGTTTTTCGATAGTATTATTATTTTTTTAATACTCAATAATAACATGTCATACGTCGTGTCTTATTCAACACAAAAAAAGTATACGGTATACCTATATTGTTGAATTATTTATACAAAATGTTTTTTTTTTTTTTTTTTTATGGTATATCCGAATGCATTTTTCAGATTGTAGATTGTAGTTAGAACTATTATGTGAAAATGCTATAGTAAATACTCAATTGACCCGTGCCTTATTGGCTTTTGTCTATGGTAATATATACATTTACAATAAAAATGATTTTCTCTTGGGAAAATGGGTATCATATATTTTGACCAGACTTATGTAGCTATTCAAAAAATGTATGAAATGTTAGTTCATAATTTTGATTCAATCTATAGTAATTTATTAGTAAAAAAAATGTTCATTATATGTTCACCTTCATTTTTAAAACACTGTTTTATTAACACTTTCTGTATGAACCTTTTGTTTCATTTTATTTTATTATCAAAATATATAAAGTTGATATTTTTTCAACTATAATAATGTTTAAACAATAGTTCACTAACTTATTGCATTATTAGTGTCTTAAAGTTTTTTTTAAGTAAGCTTGGTTTAGTTGTAGAAATTTTCATAACAATTATTATTCATTACTCGACTACATATAATTATTATGTTAAATACAAAATATTAAGAGATTTTTAGTGCATATTTTTTTTTTTTAGATTTTGTTAAATTTTTTCAAGTTAAATTCTTATTTTTCATTTTTTCGTGCCATTTATAGCGCATATTTTGGAATTTTTAAGTGCATAACTTCAGAGCCCTGAATTATGATTCTTTAGAAAACACTAATTGTAAATTGTAGTTAGAACTATTATGTGAAAATGCTATAGTAAATACTCAATTGACCCGTACCTTATCGGCTTTTGTCTATGGTAATATACATTTACAATAAAAATGATTTTCTCTTAGCAAAATTGGGTATAATATATTTTGACCAGACCTAAGTAGCTGTTCAAAAAATGGTTAACATGTTAGTTCATAATTTTGATTCAACTTGCATCTCTTTGCTTGATTTTATATAAAAATAATATATAATAATAATTAAGTTGATAGTTACTTCCATTGCCCTTATCCAACTCACATGAATAAATCTAATCAAATCTGTTTGCATTTACTGTTTGGTACTGTAATTACAGTCAATTTATACAAATTTATTTATTTATGTTTATTGTGGAGCACTCAAATTTTCTTACGGTGAGTAAAAATAATGTTCATTACATCAACTGAGCTTTACAAAGAATTTTATTAATTTAGGCACATTCATCATTTTTAAAACACTGTTTTATTTACACTTTCTATTTGAACATTTCTTTGCATTTAGTTTATTATTATCATAAAAATATAAAGTTGATCTTTTTCAACTATAATAATGTTTAAACAAAATTTTTTGCAGGAATTGTGTTCACTAACTTATTGCAGTATTAGTGTCTTAAAGTTTAGTCGTAGAAATTTTCATAACAATTATCCACCCATGTAGAATATAAACCATTTTTGATAGTGGTGAAATACATTGGCTATGATGTGTAAGACCTTTAGGTATTTAGTATTTATAAGTAAGTTTTCAATATTCAATATTAACTTCTAGACATAACCCATATACGTGAAATCGAGACGTTAAACCTAACCTGTATGCTACTTTCGACGATGTCTTGGCCGAATAAATAACTAAATAGCTTTTGTTTCCGAACCGACTGACCAGAATTATTCTATACGTCACTCCAATACACCAACCTCTAGACTTATCCTACACGCGTTCGATCTAGACGTTAAAAAAACTGTATCCTACTTACGGCGGCGTTCTCAATAACTAAAATATAAAAAAGATAAAAAATATCTCAAAATAGTTTTTTTTCCGTCCCGACTGACCAGAATTACTCTTTACATCACTCTAATAACCGACCTCTAGATTTATCCTCTATACGTTCATTGTATAAATGTGTGTTTTCAAAGAAAAACCGTATCCTACTTTCGTCGGTGTCCTGGCCGAGGAGCGGAGCTCCTCGAGCCGAACGCTTGGTATATATAATGTAAATACATTGATAATGTATCATTTTTGATACCGATAGTAGTTTTACAACGGCTCCTATTTTCCTCACTCTAATAAACCGACTTCTAGACACAACCCATATACGTTAAACCTAACGCTTTTCGCGGCGTCCCGGTAAAAAAAATTGATAATAAAGCGGAGCTCCTCGAGCCAAACATTTGGAATGACTCTCCCGCTTTTCGCAGTGTCCTGGTAAAAAAAAAATTGATAGTAGTTTTACAACGGCTCCTATTTTCGTCACTCTAATGAGCCGACTTCTAGACACAACCCATATACGTTAAATCGAGTAGTTAAACCTAACGCTTTCGGCTTTTGTTTCCGAACCGACTGACCAGAATTATTCTATACGTCACTCCAATACACCAACCTCTAGACTTATCCTACACGCGTTCGATCTAGACGTTAAAAAAACTGTATCCTACTTACGACGGCGTTCTCAATAACTAAAATATAAAAAAGATAAAAAATATCTCAAAATAGTTTTTTTTCCGTCCCGACTGACCAGAATTACTCTTTACATCACTCTAATAACCGACCTCTAGATTTATCCTCTATACGTTCATTGTATAAATCTGTGTTTTCAAAGAAAAACCGTATCCTACTTTCGTCGGTGTCCTGGCCGAGGAGCGGAGCTCCTCGAGCCGAACGCTTGGTATATGTAATGTAAATACATTGATAATGTATCATTTTTGACACCGATAGTAGTTTTACAACGGCTCCTATATTCCTCACTCTAATAAACCGACTTCTAGACACAACCCATATACGTTTAACCTAACGCTTTTCGCGGCGTCCCGGTAAAAAAATTGATAATAAAGCGGAGCTTCTCGAGCCAAACATTTGGAATGACTCTCCCGCTTTTCACAGTGTCCTGGTAAAAAAAAAAATTGATAGTAGTTTTACAACAGCTCCTATTTTCGTCACTCTAATGAGCCGACTTCTAGACACAACCCATATACGTTAAATCGAGTAGTTAAACCTAACGCTTTCGGCGGTGTCCGTGTAAATAAAATTTATCATGTTTATACTTTTGATCCCGAAAGGCGTTTCACACCGGCCATCACTGTAATAACAAACCTCTAGATTTATCCTGTATACGTTCATTGTATAAATGTGTGTTTTCAAAGAAAAACCGTATCCTACTTTCGTCGGTGTCCTGGCCGAGGAGCGGAGCTCCTCGAGCCGAACGCGTGGTATATATAATGTAAATACATTGATAATGTATCATTTTTGATACCGATAGTAGTTTTACAACGGCTCCTATTTTCCTCACTCTAATAAACCGACTTCTAGACACAACCTATATACGTTAAACCTAACGCTTTCGGCGGTGTCCGTGTACATAAAATTTATCATGTTTATACTTTTGATCCCGAAAGGCGTTTCACCGGCAGCTAGTCTTATACTATAAAACGGTAAGGTAAACATAACCTCAATTGGACACTATTTTTTCAACGCCGTTTTTTACTTTTTCTCATACTATAAAATTCCGTTCTCATTTGAAATATTCTGTCCCCGTCCCCGGACGTCGTTTTACGCGTTCGCGCGCCCAAAAAAGGTCGATTTTTCATTTTTCCTATTGAAAAAGAAACGTGCCCCGTGATCGTTTCCCGCCAATTCGCACTACTCTCTGTCTTTTATTGATAATAACGCGGCCCCGTGTTATCTGTTATTCTCCGTGCTTTTGTCTTATATCGTATATTCGTATTACTTTTGTCGTAATAATTATATATTAAAAACTAATAATTCACTCTACTACTCGAGTTTTTATCGTGTATTCGTGTTTTATTATATGTTTACGCAATTACGCAAATTTACGCGAAAGAAATTTACGCGTTTTTGTAGTTTTTTGTCATCAAATATATATATTGTTATTAATTATATGTACGTTTTTGCTATGTTTTTTTCTTAATAAAAATGTTTTAAACTACTATTTACTTTGTAATCCTATATAGTTAGTATCCTATATATATAATAATATATGATTTAAACGCATTACGTTTGACCGTCTACGTGTACCGTGTACCGTGTACAAAGTGTACTCATATAAGTGTTTTGGCCACTCATAATGAATGATTTACTAAGTAAGTATTGAATTAAAATTGAAATGTTACTTTGTTACTAATGACAGAATTGGTCATGAGAGTGTTAGTCTTTTGCAAAAAATAAATACAAATACTTTCTAGGTTCTGTTAATATTCGTGTTTGGTAGGTAGTTCCTATTTGTGTATTATTAACGCCGACTTTTAAAACACTGTTTTAATTATTTATTCAATTATCGATTATTTACAGTTTGTGTTAGAGATGATCCAGGAAATACTAAATATTATGAAAACATATTATTATTTGACTCTTTCTATTTCTTTTATATTATTTATATATTAAATCAGATATCGTCTTAATTATTTTCTTCTGTATATAAACCATTTAGTTCAAAATAATAATTTATAGGTCGGCTTTTGTCTTTTGGTGTGAAGACCATTGACCAATGATATCGGGTACCTACACATCGGACATTTCTGCTGGACCTATTATATGCTAAAAACACACTGTGTATGAGTAACTAAAGGAAATTGAATATTTATACTGTTTTATTAAATAGAAAATACTCTAATTCGACTCCGTAGGTACCTATAATTCGAGTGGTACAGATTATATCAAAACACAAAATGTATGTAACAGTACCTAATTCTAGGATAAAATTGTAATTGCATGAATTATGACTGTTGAATTTCTCTTAAAACACACTCTTACATATTATCATGGTAGTAAATATGCAAATAGTTAATTATCCGTGTTTGTCGATTTTAAACTAATCAAAATACTTTTACAATGGTAAGTGAAAATTTAAAAAATATACCTACTATAACCGTCTACGAATCAAAGTGTTATAATAAATAATTATATTATTTTAGCTGAACTAACCACTGATTTTGATTGTGGTGAAATAAATTTACAAATGGTTCAATGCCATCATATTATTTAAAAAACCAGTCATATATTATCATTTATGTACACATAATAGTGTTGAAATACTCTCATTTCTCCAACATTTCTAGATACTTATTGTTTGACTTCAGTATAATACCCATTCCTTTTTTCTATTTTCATAAAATAGAATTACAAAGATGATGTTACAAAAAAAATAGAAAGATATGTTTAAAAAGTTGAATACATTTGCAATATTATGTGTCATAAATAATACCTACTTACTATTAAATTGGATACTTTTATGCATTATTTTATATAAAAAAAATTCATAATTGTACAATTGTATTTGCATGAATTATGACTGTTGAAATTCTCTTAAAAAACACTCTCTTTACATGAATATATATTATAATGATAGTAGATATACAAATAGTTAACTGTTGAAATTCTCTTAAAAACAAATGAATATATATTTTAATGATAGTAAATATGCAAATAGTTAATTGTCTGTGTTTGTCGATTTTAAACTAATACTTTTACAATGGTAAGAGGCAAATTTTAAATATATGCCTACGATAACCATCTGCTAATCAAAAGCGTTACAATAAATAATTACATTATTTTAACCGAACTAACCACTGATTTTGACTGTGGTGAAATGCATTTACAAATGGTTCAATGCCATCATATTATTTAAAAATACCAGTCATATATTATCACATTTATGTACACATAATAGTGTTGAAATACACTCATTTCTCCAACATTTCTAGATACTTATTGTTTGACTGCAGTATAATACCCATTCCTTTTTTCTATTTTCATAAAATAGAATTACAAAAATGATGTTACAAAAAAAATAGAAAGATATGTTTAAAAAGTTAAATATATTTGCAATATTATGTGTCATAAATAATACCTACTTACTATTAAATTGGATACTTTTATGCATTATTTTATATAAAAAAAATTCATAATTGTACAATTGTATTTGCATGAATTATGACTGTTGAAATTCTCTTAAAAACACTCTCTTTACATGAATATATATTATAATGATAGTAGATATGCAAATAGTTAATTATCCGTGTTTGTCGATTTTAAACTAAAACAAATACTTTTACAATGGTAAGAGACAAATTTCAAATATACACCTACTATAACCGTCGGTGAATCAAAGCGTTATAATAAATAATTATTCTATTTTAACCGAACTGACCACTGATTTTGACTGAGGTGAAATACTTTTACAAATGGTTCTTAAATACCAGTCATATATTAATTAACATTTTAATTTGGTTATTTGATGATAAGTTGAAAATGTGAAATACATTTGCAATTTTGGGTGTCATAAACAATACCTACTTACTATTAAATTGTATACTTTTATCTCTTAATATAAAAAAATAATTAATATAAAACAATTTCCTCTCGATTTGTGTTTTTTGATAGTATTATTATTTTTGATGAATACTTACTCACTAATAACATGTCTGATTCGACACAAAGTAAAAGTATACCTATATTATTTAATTATATTATATATATATATGTTATACAAAATAGTTTTTATTTTTTTCAATGGATGAAAAGTTTTTTAGAAAAACGTTTCTGCTGTACCTATTATATTATTTAAAATTGAATATTTACACTGTTTTATTAAATAGAATACTTTTAGGTACCATAGAATTATAAAATACTTTCCATTAAAGAATCTACTTACCATTACATTGGATACTTTATCTCATTAATATAATTTGCCCTCAGTTTGTGTCACCAAAAATGTTCATACACATAATATGTTTTTCGATAGTATTATTATTTTTTTAATACTCAATAATAACGTGTCATACGTCGTGCCTTATTCAACACAAAAAAAGTATACGGTATACCTATATTGTTGAATTATTTATACAAAATGTTTTTTTTTTTTTTTTTTATGGTATATCCAAATGCATTTTTCAGATTGTAGATTGTAGTTAGAACTATTATGTGAAAATGCTATAGTAAATACTCAATTGACCCGTGCCTTATTGGCTTTTGTCTATGGTAATATATACATTTACAATAAAAATGATTTTCTCTTGGGAAAATGGGTATCATATATGTTGACCAGACTTATGTAGCTATTCAAAAAATGTATGAAATGTTAGTTCATAATTTTGATTCAATCTATAGTAATTTATTAGTAAAAAAAATGTTCATTATATGTTCACCTTCATTTTTAAAACACTGTTTTATTAACACTTTCTGTATGAACCTTTTGTTTCATTTTATTTTATTATCAAAATATATAAAGTTGATATTTTTTCAACTATAATAATGTTTAAACAATAGTTCACTAACTTATTGCATTATTAGTGTCTTAAAGTTTTTTTTAAGTAAGCTTGGTTTAGTTGTAGAAATTTTCATAACAATTATTATTCATAACTCGACTACATATAATTATTATGTTAAATACAAAATATTAAGAGATTTTTAGTGCATATTTTTTTTTTTAGATTTTCTTAAATTTTTTCAAGTTAAATTCTTATTTTTCATTTTTTCGTGCCATTTATAGCGCATATTTTGGAATTTTTAAGTGCATAACTTCAGAGCCCTGAATTATGATTCTTTAGAAAACACTAATTGTAAATTGTAGTTAGAACTATTATGTGAAAATGCTATAGTAAATACTCAATTGACCCGTACCTTATCGGCTTTTGTCTATGGTAATATACATTTACAATAAAAATGATTTTCTCTTAGCAAAATTGGGTATAATATATTTTGACCAGACCTAAGTAGCTGTTCAAGAAATGGTTAACATGTTAGTTCATAATTTTGATTCAACTTGCATCTCTTTGCTTGATTTTATATAAAAATAATATATAATAATAATTAAGTTGATAGTTACTTCCATTGCCCTTATCCAACTCACATGAATAAATCTAATCAAATCTGTTTGCATTTACTGTTTGGTACTGTAATTACAGTCAATTTATACAAATTTATTTATTTATGTTTATTGTGGAGCACTCAAATTTTCTTACGGTGAGTAAAAATAATGTTCATTACATCAACTGAGCTTTACAAAGAATTTTATTAATTTAGGCACATTCATCATTTTTAAAACACTGTTTTATTTATACTTTCTATTTGAACATTTCTTTGCATTTTATTTTATTATTATCATAAAATATAAAGTTGATCTTTTTCAACTATAATAATGTTTAAACAAAATTTTTCGCAGGAATTGTGTTCACTAACTTATTGCAGTATTAGTGTCTTAAAGTTTAGTCGTAGAAATTTTCATAACAATTATCCACCCATGTAGAATATAAACATTTTTGATAGTGGTGAAATACATTGGCTATGATGTGTAAGACCTTTAGGTATTTAGTATTTATAAGTAAGTTTTCAATATTCAATATTAACTTCTAGACATAACCCATATACGTTAAATCGAGTAGTTAAACCTAACGCTTTCGGCGGTGTCTTGGCCGAATAAATAACCGACTTTTCGTCGGTGTCCTGGCCGAGGAGCGGAGCTCCTCGAGCCGAACGCTTGGTATATATAATGTAAATACATTGATAATGTATCATTTTTGATACCGATAGTAGTTTTACAACGGCTCCTATTTTCCTCACTCTAATGAGCCGACTTCTAGACACAACCCATATACGTTAAACCTAACGCTTTTCGCGGCGTCCCGGTAAAAATTGATAATAAAGCGGAGCTCCTCGAGCCAAAAAATTGGAATGACTCTCCCGCTTTTCGCAGTGTCCTGGTAAAAAAAAAATTGATAGTAGTTTTACAAAGGCTCCTATTTTCGTCACTCTAATGAGCCGACTTCTAGACACAACCCATATACGTGAAATCGAGACGTTAAACCTAACCTGTATGCTACTTTCGACGATGTCTTGGCCGAATAAATAACTAAATAGCTTTTGTTTCCGAACCGACTGACCAGAATTATTCTATACGTCACTCCAATACACCAACCTCTAGACTTATCCTACACGCGTTCGATCTAGACGTTAAAAAAACTGTATCCTACTTACGGCGGCGTTCTCAATAACTAAATATAATAAAGATAAAAAATATCTCAAAATAGTTTTTTTTCCGTCCCGACTGACCAGAATTACTCTTTACATCACTCTAATAACCGACCTCTAGATTTATCCTCTATACGTTCATTGTATAAATGTGTGTTTTCAAAGAAAAACCGTATCCTACTTTCGTCGGTGTCCTGGCCGAGGAGCGGAGCTCCTCGAGCCGAACGCTTGGTATA
This sequence comes from Therioaphis trifolii, assembly GCA_027580255.1. Taxonomy (NCBI): domain Eukaryota; kingdom Metazoa; phylum Arthropoda; class Insecta; order Hemiptera; family Aphididae; genus Therioaphis; species Therioaphis trifolii. Next base: position 209,646 of record JALBXZ010000071.1, read on the forward strand.
TATAATGTAAATACATTGATAATGTATCATTTTTGTGTTTTGTGATTTTTTGTACCTCTAGAGTACTCGAGAAATAATAGTAAATTATATATTAATAATTTAATATCGTATATTCGTATTACTTTTGTCGTATATTATATATTAAAAACTAATAATTCACTCTACTACTCGAGTTTTTATCGTGTATTCGTGTTTTATTATACGTTTTACGCTAATTTACGCGTAATATATTTTTTTTTTTTAGTTTTTTGTTCGTTATACCATGTCATATATATATATATATATATATATATATATATATATATATATATATATATATATATATATATATATATATATATATATATATATATATTGATCGTTTTGTAGTTTCTTGCTGTCCACCGGTTATTATTACTCATAATGAATTATTTACTAAGTAAGTATTGAATAAGTTACTTTGTTACTAATGACAGAATTGGTCATGAGAGTGTTAGGCTTTTGCAAAAAATAAATACAAATACTTTCTAGGTTCTGTTAATATTCGTGTTCGGTAGGTAGTTCCTATCTGTGTATTATTAACACCGACTTTTAAAACAGTGTATTCAATTTATTTATTCAATTATCGATTATTTACAGTTTGTGTTAGAGATGATCCAGGAAATACTAAATATTATGAAAACATATTATTATTTGACTCTTTCTATTTCTTTTATATAATTTATATATTAAATCAGATATCGTCTTAATTATTTTCTTCTGTATATATAAACCATTTAGTTCAAAATAATAATTTATAGGTCGGCTTTTGTCTTTTGGTGTGAAGACCATTGACCAATGATATCGGGTACCTACACATCGGACATTTCTGCTGGACCTATATGCTACAAACACACTGTGTATGAGTAACTAAAGGAAATTGAATATTTATACTGTTTTATTAAATAGAAAATACTCTAATTCGACTCCGTAGGTACCTATAATTCGAGTGGTACAGATTATATCAAAACACAAAATGTATGTAACAGTACCTAATTCTAGGATAAAATTGTAATTGCATGAATTATGACTGTTGAATTTCTCTTAAAACACACTCTTACATATTATCATGGTAGTAAATATGCAAATAGTTAATTATCCGTGTTTGTCGATTTTAAACTAATCAAAATACTTTTACAATGGTAAGTGAAAATTTAAAAAATATACCTACTATAACCGTCTACGAATCATCAAAGCGTTATAATAAATAATTATATTATTTTAGCCGAACTAACCACTGATTTTGATTGTGGTGAAATAAATTTACAAATAGTCCAACGCCATTATTTTATTTCTTAAATACCAGTCATATATTAATTAACATTTTAATTTGGTTATTTGATGATAAGTTGAAAATGTGAAATACATTTGCAATTTTGGGTGTCATAAACAATACCTACTTACTATTAAATTGTATACTTTTATCTCTTAATATAAAATAATCTTAATTAATATAAAACAATTTCCTCTCGGTTTGTGTTTTTTGATAGTATTATTATTTTTGATGAATACTTACTCACTAATAACATGTCTGATTCGACACAAAGTAAAAGTATACCTATATTATTTAATTATATTATATATATATATATATATATATATATATATATATATATGTATACAAAATAGTTTTTATTTTCAATGGATAAAAAGTTTTTAAGAAAAACGTTTCTGCTGTACCTATTATATTATGTAAAATTGAATATTTACACTGTTTTATTAAATAGAATACTTTTAGGTACCATAGAATTATAAATGACTTACCATTAAAGAATCTACTTACCATTACATTGGATACTTTATCTCATTAATATAATTTGCCCTCAGTTTGTGTCACCAAAAATGTTCATACACATAATATGTTTTTCGATAGTATTATTATTTTTTTAATACTCAATAATAACATGTCATACGTCGTGTCTTATTCAACACAAAAAAAGTATACGGTATACCTATATTGTTGAATTATTTATACAAAATTTTTTTTATTTATTGTATATGTTTTTTTTATTATAGGTACCTGTGTTGTGATTTCAACTCATTAATACTATGGTCGCCTTACAAAAATTATACCCACAAAACGTTAAAAAATTATATTAATTGTACATACATAATTTTTTTTCAGAATCTGATTGTACTTATTAACTGCTGTATTCAACTACAATACGTTATCGAGTAGTCACAATAAGAGCTTTCCACGTCTAAAAAAACTAATTTCCACAATACTAACAATGTTAGGGTTATTGTTATAAAAAAAACCGTATATGTAAATGTATACTTTTTTTTTTTTGTATAAACCTTTTAATAAATACTGATTGCTATTTTCAATTGTAAATTGTAGTTAGAACTATTATGTGAAAATGCTATAGTAAATACTCAATTGACCCGTGCCTTATTGGCTTTTGTCTATGGTAATATATACATTTACAATAAAAATGATTTTCTCTTGGGAAAAGGGTATCATATATTTTGACCGACTATTTTAGCTATTCAAAAAATGTATGAAATGTTAGTTCATAATTTTGATTCAATCTATAGTAATTTATTAGTAAAAAAAATGTTCATTATATGTTCACCTTCATTTTTAAAACACTGTTTTATTAACAACTTCTGTATGAACCTTTGTTTCATTTATTTTATTATCAAAATATATAAAGTTGATATTTTTTCAACTATAATAATGTTTAAACAATAGTTCACTAACTTATTGCATTATAGTGTCTTAAATTTTTTTTAAGTAAGCTTGGTTTATTGTAGAATTTTCATAACAATTATTATTCATTACTCGACTACATACAATTATTATGTTAAATACAAAATATTAAGAGATTTTTAGTGCATATTTTTTTTTTTTTTTTTTGTTAAATTTTTTCAAGTTAAATTCTTATTTTTCATT
>JALBXZ010000072.1:0-207894 GCA_027580255.1 Therioaphis trifolii
AGTGAGTGTTCGTCGAGAACGCACCCGTATTTATACTACTCGAGCGCGTTCTCGTTGACCCGTGTGTTGTATTGATGACATAAAACATGCTTTTTCCCTTTTTGATGTCGTTTGTTCCGGGATGTTTTATCGCGTTATTTCTTGCGTGTTGTGATTATTATCGATAGGCGCCGCGGTTTTTCCCGTGTGGTCGCTTATCGATGATAACCACTAAGTTGTCGTCTTATTGTTCTTTTTGGTGGCCCTGAGAAGGTCCGTTTCAGTAGGGTAAAATAGCCGGTTCTGTATCCCCCGCAAATCCACCCAGATCCACAACACCCCCCTGCCTACCCAAATCCACCCACTAATTGCTCAATTAAAATCCACTAATTGTCCAATTAGAGTCTACTAATTGGAGCTTATTGCTCGATTAAAATCCACTAATTGTCCAATTAGAGTCTACTAATTGGAGCTTATTGCTCGATTAAAATCCACTAATTGCCCAATTAGAGTCTACTAATTGGACAAAATTGCCCAATTTGCATCCACTAATTGATTCTAATAGGTCCCAATTGCTTAATTTACATCTGCTAATTGATCTGCGTTCCTCACACTCCATCGTTTCCGCTCCACTGTAGGAATCCTCCGCTTTTCCTCCACTCTAGGAGTCCACCGCTTCCTCTCCACTGTCGCGTGGTCTTTACCGCGTCCACCTTACTACTATAGGTCTGTTCTATAGTTATCTATCCCCCCCCCACGTGAGTGTGTGAGTGTGTGTGTGTGTGTGTGTTATAGGACCACCGTAACCTACCACCACCCTACCAGACTTGTCCTCTTTATCAATCAACGTTGCTATATGATCAATCGAAGAGCACCATCTCAGAAACTCCCAGCTTTCGGCCTACTAAAAAGTTATATGTATCTAATCCCCTCCGGTATTATCTCGTACCGTATGGTCTCATATCCTCAGGACTCTCCTAGCCATATACCCCTCCCCCGCCTCTACCCGAGTATCTAATGGGTTGACCGATACTTTGACTATATTTGATTATATTTAAGGCTGTTCACGCGCCGCCGCCGCCATGTATCATCTTTAGCTATACCATTGTTCGATTTGTATGACATTATAAAAATAAAGCATTTAACACGTAATTCGTATACAATTAGAAAGTGATATAGCATTAACCCCTCGGGCTAATTTCATATTATTGCGCAATTATATAAACAAGGTAATTAGCACCTGGGGTATATACGTGTCTTCCACATAATATATCACAGAAATAATACAGAAAATGTAAGCATATTATGTGTACGCATTAACTAAATACGTAGATATATTAAGAGAATACCGCCAATATGTATAAAATGTATAGTAATATATATAATACAAGAAATGTTATGGAAATGGTCATCGATTGATATAAAAGAACGGCCTTTCCTTCAAAATAATCACAGTGTTTTTACAGCTCATGCTATCCGTCTTCGCGTTATTACTGTTCTATAAAATACACTACAAATAACCTGCCTTACGTATTTTCTTCCTGGTTTTCAATTTTTTCGGTTTTATTTTTGAAAATAAAAATCGATAATGTTCAATTGTAATAAGTGTGTTAAAACTTTTACTACGCGTTCAAACCTATTAAGGCATACTAAATCGCACGATGGCTCGAAATTTTCATGCGGTCGCTGTTCACAAGACTTCACACGAAAAGATGCTCTAGTCCGTCACGTTTTGGGAAAACATGGTACGTACTATTATTCTATAATGTTTAACGCATAGTTATATTATAAATAATTAAAATAAAAACTGAAATAAATATTCTGAGTCATATTACTCGTAAATAAAAATAAAAATATTATACATTTTGAAATATATATGTTATTCTGTTAGGTATAACTAAGTTTAGCGATGCGTATAACGAGGCTATGGGTATAGGATTTGCTATCATTACTAAGCCGTTGACCGTTCATGCGACTACGAGGGGTAACTCTACGGTCATCGTCGATACACCTGCAGCACCGCGTAAACGGGATACCGATAGTTCGTCGGTCAACATGAAATCCAAAAAGGTGCGTATGCAAACGGTGAATACGCCCGGCTTTACCGAAATCGATTCCTCACTACGCCGTTCGGTAGTGTGGTATTATAGGAAAAACATTGAGGACAGCATCAGTTACAAGGTTTTTCTTAACTCTATAAAATCGGAATTGATTGAAAAATTACGCAAAAGCGTGCGCGTTCACCCGATTAAGTATAATCTTAAATTGGAAGCCACCTACGTTATTCCGAGTATAGAAACATCTATCGAGAACAGGGCGTTTAAAACGTCAGCGAGAGAGGTGTTTACCCACAGTGATATCGTAGCGATGGTGGATGAGGACTTTTCTACTATTCTTGCCGAGGAGGACGTTTACACGGGTAAAGGGAGCGGATTCACCTTATCGCGCATTGACGGTATGCTGTTGGGTGTGTACGAGTACATACCGCTGGTTGGTACATCGTACATAGAGCTACCTAAAAATATAATTTCTCGGCGGGCCGTTATAAACCCCCAAAACATTGACCAACAATGTTTTAAGTGGGCGATCCTGGCGAAACACGTACCACATGATAATAGCAACCGAGTCGGGGAAAATTATCGCAATGAGGAATACCGTTATGACTTTTCTTCGTTATCAGTGCCCACACCCGTGTCGGAGATCATTTCATTCGAACGATGTAACCTCGGCACGTCTGTCAACGTGTACGCGGTGAGCAAAAATAAAAAGTCTACGACACGCGATGTGGTGTATCCGATACGTGTCACCGATGAGGAGAAGAACAATCACTTTGATCTTTTACTCATCGGCGATATGTTGGATTCGGGGAAAAGTCATTACGCGTACATAGCTAATTTTTCCCGGCTCGTTAGCACGCAAAACAATTTGCGTGATCACCGTATACATACATGTAAACGATGTTTCACCAGTTTCGACGACCAACCGAAAAAATATAAATTGTGCGGTAAGGAGGCCCTCGACGCGCACGTGAAATTGTGTGGCGAGCACAAACCGATATTACCGATAATGCCGCGGGAGGGAGAGACCCTCAAATTCGAAGGCTGGTGTAAAACCCAGAACCTTCCTTTTGTCATTTACGCCGATTTTGAGGCTCTCCTGAAGCCGATCAATCAACAACACGGACTGTACACTAACGCTTTTCATCAGCATCACCCGATGAGCTACGCGTTTCTCGTCAAAGCGGCCGACCACGTACCTATCGAGTTACTCGAACGGTTTAACATTCCTCGTGTACCGGTAATTTACCGGGGATCCGCCGCTGAAGACGAGGTGGCCAAACACTTTGTTTTATCGGTAGTCGGTGTGGTGGGGAGAATCTATGATCTCCTCAAGACTACTAACGTCGCGATTGTGATGAGTGAGGAACAGCGTGCCGCCCACGAGAAAACTACCCATTGTCAATTGTGTGAGACTGCCTTCACTGATAGTAACCAACGGACTGCTCACCACGATCACATCGGAGGTGCATTCTTGAAAACTCTCTGTAATACCTGTAACTTAAAGTTGAAGACACCGAACTTTGTACCGTGTTTCCTACACAATCTGTCGCGATACGATGCTCATTTCATAGTAACCGAACTAGGCTACGACGAGCATCGTATTTCAGTCATCCCTAATAGCGAAGAGAATTTTATTTCGTTTTCTAAATATATAGACACGCACTTCGCTATTAGGTTTGTCGATTCGTATAGGTTCATGGCGTCGAAACTGGCCACTTTGGCGAAGAACCTCGTTAGCGAGGACTTTGCAAAGTTCGGTGAGACGGGTAAAGTGTTCTCTTCCGAGGACATGGCTCTAGTCACGCGTAAAGGGGTTTACCCATACGACTATACCGATGACTGGTCAAAATTATCTGAGACGGCGTTGCCCGCCTGTAAGGATTTTTATAGCACGCTCAAAGAATCACACATCAAACCCAAAAACTACGAGCATGCTCAACGTGTGTGGGAGCACTTTGGCTGTCGCACACTGGGCGATTACAGCCACTTGTATCTAAAGATCGATGTGTTATTGTTGGCCGATGTTTTTGAAAATTTCCGACGCGTTTGTATTTCGACATATTCTCTCGACCCAGCCTATTATTATACGGCGCCGGGATTCACATTTGATTGTATGCAGAAATACACTCGCATCGAGTTAGAGTTGGTCAGTGACTACGACCAATTATTGATGATCGAGGCTGGTATACGGGGCGGACTGGTGCAGGCGTGCAAGCGCTATGCCCGCGCGAACAACGCGAAAACACCCGGATTCGATAATGATCTAGTTAAAACATGGATCATCTACCAAGACTGTAATTATATTTATTTTGATTCGAGACTATCGAGATATTTTATATATATTTTTTTGAATTTCAGGTAATAATTTATATGGCTGGGCCATGAGCCAGTACATGCCGTGCGGTGGATTCAAGTGGTTCGAGGGAAATCCCGAAGTCGCTTTAGCTCAACTCGATTACATGCATGAAACCGATGACGTCGGTAGGTTGTACGAAGTCGACGTATCGTATCCGAGGGAGCTCCATGATGCACACAATGATATGCCTTTTTTACCTCACGCCAGTGTACCACGCGGCTCTACCGTTAAAAAACTGATGGCTACCTTGGAGATAAAATATAAATATGTAGTGCATTATGTTAATCTTAAGCAAGCCATCGCCAACGGGTTAATAGTTGACAAGGTAATTAAAATGTCTTTAATTATTATTATTATTATTATTATTATTATTCCTTAGGTTCACCGTGTCCTAGAATTCAGACAACGACCGTTTTTGGCTCCGTACATTAAACTCAATACCGAGATGCGACAGAAAGCCCGCAATGAGTTTGAGAAAGACTTTTTCAAACTCATGAATAACGCTATGTTCGGTATATATTATAATACATTTTTCATTAACTTGTAAACGATAATTTACATTATTTCAATTTACTAATATATGCTAATTGATATTATTTCAGGTAAAACCATGGAGTCGATGCGGAAACGGCAAAAAATGGAGTTGGTCAGTTCCCCTGAGCGCATGCTAAAACTAATCAAGCTTCCTACTTTCAAAGACTGTGTTAGTTATAATGAAAATCTTGCATTAGTATCCCTGCACAAAAAAACGATCGAGTTCTGTAAACCCATTTACGTGGGTCAGGCGGTCCTCGATTTGAGCAAACACTTAATGTACGATTATCATTATAACGTGATGAAGAAATATTATAAGCAGGACATCGAGTTAATGTATACCGATACAGGTAATCGTTTACGTAAATTAACTATTGTCTCTCATGTATATGTGTGTGAGTGTGTAAGCTTATATATTATTTAAGATTCACTGGTCTATCACGTGAAGACGGAGGACTTTTACCAAGACCTATTAACATCACCCGAGCTGTTTAATCGGATGGACACGAGTAACCTGCCGTCAGATCATCCGTGTTTTACCCTTGAACGCAAAAAGATTCCGGGTTTCTTTACTGATGAAACAAAGGGGGGTACCATGTACGAGTTTATAGCACTCCGTGCTAAATCATACGCGTATATACTAGAGGGTAAAACAAGCATCAAATCTAAAGGAATACGCCGTCACGTTGTTAAAAAACATCTCTCCTTCGAGGACCATAAACGGTGCTTGATGGCGTCCGACAGTGAGGATGATGAAGGGATAAACAACGTATTAAGGAGGAGAGCATGTGTAGAGATAACGTTTCCATTCGTTCGTATAAACATAATGTTAAAACTATACGGACTAATAAATTAACACTAGATAGTTTTGACGATAAACGTGTTGTCCATGAGAATAATATTCTTACGAGTGCGCATGGTCACTATAATACTTGATTATATTTTAAAATGTAGATAAATTTAAGAAATATTGTATTGTTAGCTATTATTATTATTCTCATGTAAAACATAAGCAATTTTATTTTATTTAGTAAACACACAACTATTACTGCTACTAGTACTAATCCGAGTTTGGCTAATTACTACTTTACAAATGACTCACTCAATGTTATTCCGGCATCGAGCTGTGATAAATTATCAAAACATTAATTATATTATTATACAATACGAGTAGCTAATACAATAATTGATTAACAGGTGCTGTTTTTTTATTTATATTATATTCTTTATTTACGGAAAAAGATTCATTTACAAAGAAAAATCTTTATGTAAATATATTGTGTAAGGTTTACATTAAAATATATTTTGAAAAAATAAATATATATCGCCCTGAGCAACACGCATCAATTCACTTTTAACCATAATCTCGAATCTTTAATAGCGTTATAATATCATTGTTTACAATTACACGATAGCAATTAGAAATCACAGTATTGAGGAAGGTCATCGGGCCTCCGCGTAACAACAAAGTTAAATAACACTTTAACGTCATTATGTAATGTTTCTAAAACGATTCACTAATCGATGCTTGTGCTATAATTTTAGAAAATAAAAGTTTTCTCGAATCCGGCTAAAAAAACAATGCTATTTTCCGATTTATGTGCATCGGATGTCGGGGGGATAGGAGAGGGGGTGATATTTTTCCTAGCATAAATACGGGAAGTGATCACCGTACTCGATATCAATTGTTTATCGAGCGCAACAACGACGACGCCGCTGCCGATGAAAATAAACACAAAGCAAAAGAATTCTGTCGTGATCATTTTGTGAACTATAACGTAAGTTATTATAAAAATATTCATAATATAATTTCACGAAACGATATTTTGCAACGAGTCAGAGTTCTTTTTTTCCACAACTATTTTTTACACGGTCTCGACTCGGACGACTCCAGCCCGGCTCAGACGGGCTCGGCTCAGACGGGCTCGGCTCGGCTCGGCTCGGCTCGGCAAGCTCCGGCTCGGTGTGGATAATCCCGACTTTGATATTTATATTTTTTTTTTTTTTTTTTTTTTGCATGATTTCTCACTCGCATACACATTGATATAATATTTTCTCCATGAAACGAGACAAGTAGCTAATCGTATGTTAATTTTTTTCCAACAGAAAATGAGTACGTTATTGAGCTCATTGAAGCAACAATCCAGCGTGCAGAATAAATCGGTCAGCGATTTGATCCAGGGGAAAAAGTATAGAATCATAAGACTCACCCCCACAGAAACACAGTATGGGCGAACCGTTTTGTGCTCGTTGGCTGATCCGGAAGAGGGACTCATCGATGTTTATTTATCGAAACAAATACAGGTCACTGATACGGAGGCGGCGATTTACAACGAGAAGAAGGAGCACGAAATGTTTTTAACCTTTCTCGGAATGCAGGGCAAAACCTTTAATGTAACGTTTGACTAACGTATTTATATATACATATTTATCAAAAATTAAAAAAAAGAATACATTTTATACATGTCAATTTATTTATTTTTTTTCACATAAGTTCTTATGCCGGTCACCTATATCACATCTAAATAATATATATATATACATATTATTATTATTAATAAAACAAGATAATATGTAAATGAAATGATATAATATTGTATTATTATTATTATTATAATTTAATACGACTAAATTAGCTGGTTAGCAATAATGATTATATTAAATCGATATTAGTAGATCGTTATGTTCACGTTATAACATTAGTAACGGAAAATTAAATAGGTAACATTATACATAATTAAATGAATACAAATCAATATTAACCACTCGATGGTCTAATGCGGAGAAGATAAAATATTATCTTTAAGCCATTTGCGTAATGCAAACACCTTATGAAAGGTACAGTGTTTAGGGCTTAAATCTCTATGGAATATACAGAGCGGTAATGTCGCGCCATCGTCACCGGAACACAGCTGATCCAATTGCGGACACCCCCAATCTTCTAGATTCGAGACTTGAACGTGCGGGATGAAATCACTTATTAGTTTTTGTTTTTGTTCGCCCTTGACGTAAATACGATCGAATTTTAGCGAGTTCAAAATCCGACCGATCTCTTCGTACTCGACGTCACCATAGTCGAGAGAGAGACGGTGATAATGGCGTTCCAGCCATCTGTTCACACTACGACTCTTGGCGTTTTGAGTCTTACACGAGTGTTTGAATATCCAATGCTGTGTGGCCCAACTGCTAGTGTCTATGACAGACAACTCTTTAATCAAATACTTGTTGTTTATCGCGAGAATGCACTCCACGTCCACGATCGCCGCCTCCGATGATAAGACCATACCTGACGTATCCATTTTTAATTAGCCTTTAATGGATAATTGTTTATTTGGTATGATTGATGTCATCTACACGAGCTGATAATTTAGAAACAGCTTCGTTTAAATTAACTAAATTAATCTCGAGTCTTGCGATACTTCCTGTATTTTTTTCAATCAGCTTTTGACGCTCAGATCCGTCCTTAAAAAGCTGTTTAATATCTCGATAATAATTATACAATCTCACAGGAAGCGGGGTCGCAAGAAATGCCGGTGCGTCTTCCCAGTCCATTGTTAAAAAATATACTGAGCTTATATTTTTTGATAGCGTCCGCTTTTATATTCGACTTATGTGTTTTGTTGTTCAGATTTCAGTTCTTTTCTTACACACGAGATCTCCAACAGTCTTATTTTATCTTCCAAGACTTGTACGTTTTGGATGATATTATTGATTTTTTCCGAATTGTCGTCAATCAACGTGTTGTGTATACTTAATTTGTTTTCTAAATTAAGATTGACGTCTTCGATTAGTTGGTTTAGCTTTCTACCCGGTGTGCTACCGAACACGTCCATCTTCAAGCCGTAAATGTCGTTAAACTTTAATATCAGGTTTATTTATCCAAGAATTATGAGTGTGATCGAAACCGAGTCACTTGACAAATAATCGATCACCCTTTCTCCGTATGATTTTCTCGATTAAATAATCGTTTGGGTAGAGTGTTTTAGATATTTCTTCGGGATAAAAACAGCCTGCAATCGGTTTACCCGTATAATCATTTACATTATACGTTGGCGGCCGTGTTTTATTTATTTTGACAACGGTGAATATCTCTGCAGACCAGTTGGGCAAGTAGCCCTTTGTGAAAACCCCTTTCTGCGTGCTAACGCGGACCTTATCACCTATTTTAAAAGCAATACGTTTATCGGGTATTTTTTCAAAATATATTTTAATGTAAACCTTACACAATATATTTACATAAAGATTTTTCTTTGTAAATGAATCTTTTTCCGTAAATAAAGAATATAATATAAATAAAAAAACAGCACCTGTTAATCAATTATTGTATTAGCTACTCGTATTGTATAATAATATAATTAATGTTTTGATAATTTATCACAGCTCGATGCCGGAATAACATTGAGTGAGTCATTTGTAAAGTAGTAATTAGCCAAACTCGGATTAGTACTAGTAGCAGTAATAGTTGTGTGTTTACTAAATAAAATAAAATTGCTTATGTTTTACATGAGAATAATAATAATAGCTAACAATACAATATTTCTTAAATTTATCTACATTTTAAAATATAATCAAGTATTATAGTGACCATGCGCACTCGTAAGAATATTATTCTCATGGACAACACGTTTATCGTCAAAACTATCTAGTGTTAATTTATTAGTCCGTATAGTTTTAACATTATGTTTATACGAACGAATGGAAACGTTATCTCTACACATGCTCTCCTCCTTAATACGTTGTTTATCCCTTCATCATCCTCACTGTCGGACGCCATCAAGCACCGTTTATGGTCCTCGAAGGAGAGATGTTTTTTAACAACGTGACGGCGTATTCCTTTAGATTTGATGCTTGTTTTACCCTCTAGTATATACGCGTATGATTTAGCACGGAGTGCTATAAACTCGTACATGGTACCCCCCTTTGTTTCATCAGTAAAGAAACCCGGAATCTTTTTGCGTTCAAGGGTAAAACACGGATGATCTGACGGCAGGTTACTCGTGTCCATCCGATTAAACAGCTCGGGTGATGTTAATAGGTCTTGGTAAAAGTCCTCCGTCTTCACGTGATAGACCAGTGAATCTTAAATAATATATAAGCTTACACACTCACACACATATACATGAGAGACAATAGTTAATTTACGTAAACGATTACCTGTATCGGTATACATTAACTCGATGTCCTGCTTATAATATTTCTTCATCACGTTATAATGATAATCGTACATTAAGTGTTTGCTCAAATCGAGGACCGCCTGACCCACGTAAATGGGTTTACAGAACTCGATCGTTTTTTTGTGCAGGGATACTAATGCAAGATTTTCATTATAACTAACACAGTCTTTGAAAGTAGGAAGCTTGATTAGTTTTAGCATGCGCTCAGGGGAACTGACCAACTCCATTTTTTGCCGTTTCCGCATCGACTCCATGGTTTTACCTGAAATAATATCAATTAGCATATATTAGTAAATTGAAATAATGTAAATTATCGTTTACAAGTTAATGAAAAATGTATTATAATATATACCGAACATAGCGTTATTCATGAGTTTGAAAAAGTCTTTCTCAAACTCATTGCGGGCTTTCTGTCGCATCTCGGTATTGAGTTTAATGTACGGAGCCAAAAACGGTCGTTGTCTGAATTCTAGGACACGGTGAACCTAAGGAATAATAATAATAATAATAATAATAATAATTAAAGACATTTTAATTACCTTGTCAACTATTAACCCGTTGGCGATGGCTTGCTTAAGATTAACATAATGCACTACATATTTATATTTTATCTCCAAGGTAGCCATCAGTTTTTTAACGGTAGAGCCGCGTGGTACACTGGCGTGAGGTAAAAAAGGCATATCATTGTGTGCATCATGGAGCTCCCTCGGATACGATACGTCGACTTCGTACAACCTACCGACGTCATCGGTTTCATGCATGTAATCGAGTTGAGCTAAAGCGACTTCGGGATTTCCCTCGAACCACTTGAATCCACCGCACGGCATGTACTGGCTCATGGCCCAGCCATATAAATTATTACCTGAAATTCAAAAAAATATATATAAAATATCTCGATAGTCTCGAATCAAAATAAATATAATTACAGTCTTGGTAGATGATCCATGTTTTAACTAGATCATTATCGAATCCGGGTGTTTTCGCGTTGTTCGCGCGGGCATAGCGCTTGCACGCCTGCACCAGTCCGCCCCGTATACCAGCCTCGATCATCAATAATTGGTCGTAGTCACTGACCAACTCTAACTCGATGCGAGTGTATTTCTGCATACAATCAAATGTGAATCCCGGCGCCGTATAATAATAGGCTGGGTCGAGAGAATATGTCGAAATACAAACGCGTCGGAAATTTTCAAAAACATCGGCCAACAATAACACATCGATCTTTAGATACAAGTGGCTGTAATCGCCCAGTGTGCGACAGCCAAAGTGCTCCCACACACGTTGAGCATGCTCGTAGTTTTTGGGTTTGATGTGTGATTCTTTGAGCGTGCTATAAAAATCCTTACAGGCGGGCAACGCCGTCTCAGATAATTTTGACCAGTCATCGGTATAGTCGTATGGGTAAACCCCTTTACGCGTGACTAGAGCCATGTCCTCGGAAGAGAACACTTTACCCGTCTCACCGAACTTTGCAAAGTCCTCGCTAACGAGGTTCTTCGCCAAAGTGGCCAGTTTCGACGCCATGAACCTATACGAATCGACAAACCTAATAGCGAAGTGCGTGTCTATATATTTAGAAAACGAAATAAAATTCTCTTCGCTATTAGGGATGACTGAAATACGATGCTCGTCGTAGCCTAGTTCGGTTACTATGAAATGAGCATCGTATCGCGACAGATTGTGTAGGAAACACGGTACAAAGTTCGGTGTCTTCAACTTTAAGTTACAGGTATTACAGAGAGTTTTCAAGAATGCACCTCCGATGTGATCGTGGTGAGCAGTCCGTTGGTTACTATCAGTGAAGGCAGTCTCACACAATTGACAATGGGTAGTTTTCTCGTGGGCGGCACGCTGTTCCTCACTCATCACAATCGCGACGTTAGTAGTCTTGAGGAGATCATAGATTCTCCCCACCACACCGACTACCGATAAAACAAAGTGTTTGGCCACCTCGTCTTCAGCGGCGGATCCCCGGTAAATTACCGGTACACGAGGAATGTTAAACCGTTCGAGTAACTCGATAGGTACGTGGTCGGCCGCTTTGACGAGAAACGCGTAGCTCATCGGGTGATGCTGATGAAAAGCGTTAGTGTACAGTCCGTGTTGTTGATTGATCGGCTTCAGGAGAGCCTCAAAATCGGCGTAAATGACAAAAGGAAGGTTCTGGGTTTTACACCAGCCTTCGAATTTGAGGGTCTCTCCCTCCCGCGGCATTATCGGTAATATCGGTTTGTGCTCGCCACACAATTTCACGTGCGCGTCGAGGGCCTCCTTACCGCACAATTTATATTTTTTCGGTTGGTCGTCGAAACTGGTGAAACATCGTTTACATGTATGTATACGGTGATCACGCAAATTGTTTTGCGTGCTAACGAGCCGGGAAAAATTAGCTATGTACGCGTAATGACTTTTCCCCGAATCCAACATATCGCCGATGAGTAAAAGATCAAAGTGATTGTTCTTCTCCTCATCGGTGACACGTATCGGATACACCACATCGCGTGTCGTAGACTTTTTATTTTTGCTCACCGCGTACACGTTGACAGACGTGCCGAGGTTACATCGTTCGAATGAAATGATCTCCGACACGGGTGTGGGCACTGATAACGAAGAAAAGTCATAACGGTATTCCTCATTGCGATAATTTTCCCCGACTCGGTTGCTATTATCATGTGGTACGTGTTTCGCCAGGATCGCCCACTTAAAACATTGTTGGTCAATGTTTTGGGGGTTTATAACGGCCCGCCGAGAAATTATATTTTTAGGTAGCTCTATGTACGATGTACCAACCAGCGGTATGTACTCGTACACACCCAACAGCATACCGTCAATGCGCGATAAGGTGAATCCGCTCCCTTTACCCGTGTAAACGTCCTCCTCGGCAAGAATAGTAGAAAAGTCCTCATCCACCATCGCTACGATATCACTGTGGGTAAACACCTCTCTCGCTGACGTTTTAAACGCCCTGTTCTCGATAGATGTTTCTATACTCGGAATAACGTAGGTGGCTTCCAATTTAAGATTATACTTAATCGGGTGAACGCGCACGCTTTTGCGTAATTTTTCAATCAATTCCGATTTTATAGAGTTAAGAAAAACCTTGTAACTGATGCTGTCCTCAATGTTTTTCCTATAATACCACACTACCGAACGGCGTAGTGAGGAATCGATTTCGGTAAAGCCGGGCGTATTCACCGTTTGCATACGCACCTTTTTGGATTTCATGTTGACCGACGAACTATCGGTATCCCGTTTACGCGGTGCTGCAGGTGTATCGACGATGACCGTAGAGTTACCCCTCGTAGTCGCATGAACGGTCAACGGCTTAGTAATGATAGCAAATCCTATACCCATAGCCTCGTTATACGCATCGCTAAACTTAGTTATACCTAACAGAATAACATATATATTTCAAAATGTATAATATTTTTATTTTTATTTACGAGTAATATGACTCAGAATATTTATTTCAGTTTTTATTTTAATTATTTATAATATAACTATGCGTTAAACATTATAAAATAATAGTACGTACCATGTTTTCCCAAAACGTGACGGACTAGAGCATCTTTTCGTGTGAAGTCTTGTGAACAGCGACCGCATGAAAATTTCGAGCCATCGTGCGATTTAGTATGCCTTAATAGGTTTGAACGCGTAGTAAAAGTTTTAACACACTTATTACAATTGAACATTATCGATTTTTATTTTCAAAAATAAAACCGAAAAAATTGAAAACCAGGAAGAAAATACGTAAGGCAGGTTATTTGTAGTGTATTTTATAGAACAGTAATAACGCGAAGACGGATAGCATGAGCTGTAAAAACACTGTGATTATTTTGAAGGAAAGGCCGTTCTTTTATATCAATCGATGACCATTTCCATAACATTTCTTGTATTATATATATTACTATACATTTTATACATATTGGCGGTATTCTCTTAATATATCTACGTATTTAGTTAATGCGTACACATAATATGCTTACATTTTCTGTATTATTTCTGTGATATATTATGTGGAAGACACGTATATACCCCAGGTGCTAATTACCTTGTTTATATAATTGCGCAATAATATGAAATTAGCCCGAGGGGTTAATGCTATATCACTTTCTAATTGTATACGAATTACGTGTTAAATGCTTTATTTTTATAATGTCATACAAATCGAACAATGGTATAGCTAAAGATGATACATGGTGGCGGCGGCGCGTGAACAGCCTTAAATATAATCAAATATAGTCAAAGTATCGGTCAACCCATTAGATACTCGGGTAGAGGCGGGGGAGGGGTATATGGCTAGGAGAGTCCTGAGGATATGAGACCATACGGTACGAGATAATACCGGAGGGGATTAGATACATATAACTTTTTAGTAGGCCGAAAGCTGGGAGTTTCTGAGATGGTGCTCTTCGATTGATCATATAGCAACGTTGATTGATAAAGAGGACAAGTCTGGTAGGGTGGTGGTAGGTTACGGTGGTCCTATAACACACACACACACACACTCACACACTCACGTGGGGGGGGGGGATAGATAACTATAGAACAGACCTATAGTAGTAAGGTGGACGCGGTAAAGACCACGCGACAGTGGAGAGGAAGCGGTGGACTCCTAGAGTGGAGGAAAAGCGGAGGATTCCTACAGTGGAGCGCAAACGATGGAGTGTGAGGAACGCAGATCAATTAGCAGATGTAAATTAAGCAATTGGGACCTATTAGAATCAATTAGTGGATGCAAATTGGGCAATTTTGTCCAATTAGTAGACTCTAATTGGGCAATTAGTGGATTTTAATCGAGCAATAAGCTCCAATTAGTAGACTCTAATTGGACAATTAGTGGATTTTAATCGAGCAATAAGCTCCAATTAGTAGACTCTAATTGGACAATTAGTGGATTTTAATTGAGCAATTAGTGGGTGGATTTGGGTAGGCAGGGGGGTGTTGTGGATCTGGGTGGATTTGCGGGGGATACAGAACCGGCCATTTTACCCTACTCATGTACATATTACATAATTTTGTAACATATATAAATCACCGTTTAATGTTTACCGGTTTTTTTATATTAAATTGTAAAAGCTATTTTGCTTTTGTTCTAGAACTCGAGGTAAAAATTTTACTGGGGCTGATAAAGACTATGGGGACCTAAATGAGTTAGGTTGTGCTGCATTGGAAATTTCACCAGAAGAGTTGGAAGCCAAACGTGTAACTGTTTTAAATAGTTTAAAACTTAATTCCCAAGAAATATGTGTGCTAGAAAGGAACACAATAGATCAGGTTAGAAAAATAAATCATATACTAAGTAAAAATTACACTTGAGATCCTGATGATTTTAACTGTGTCAATGTAATCCCCAGGGTAAATGTGATACTTGGCATAAAGAACGAAAACATCGACTGACTGCTTCAAATTTCGGTATAGTATGCAAACTCAGAAAAAGTACTCCTCGGACAAATACTGTCAAGTATATACTGTACGCAGAAGATTTATCATCAAGGACTCCAGCAATGACGTAAGCATATTAGATAGTGTATCCACTGTGCAATATTACGATGCATTTATACGTAATAATAATTTTTTTGTTATTTATTAATTGTTTTGTTTTGTTTGCCAATAGATACGGAATACAATATGAACCAGTGGCTAAGGAAGCATTTGAATCTTTATTCAATGTTAAAGTTTTAAAGTATTGCTTTATTTCATGAAAAATAGAAATTTAGCTATTTGTTTACTATAATATTATCTAATGCTGTTATATAAAAGAGCGGACATTCGAATCTTAAAATCAAAGTGTTTTTAGAACTCATGTCGAACTATATATTACAATCTACATCATTGTCTTGTCTTCTAATTAGACTTTTTTTTTTTTCCGTGCGTTTTTTTTTTTTTTGATTAAATTTTTTTTCGGTGTATCGATTATTGTTTAATTTTAAAATGTATACCTGTAATTTATGCATAAAATAATTCACAACACTATCTAACCTGATAAGACATCAAAAAATACATGGTGGTATCAAGTTCACCTGCGGCGTCTGTTCACAAACATTCACCCGCCGAAATAATTTATCAACTCATGTGCAAAAAATCCATGGTATGTAGTAAATTATTTATTTAGTTTTTTCTACAAGCTGCTATTAATGTATATTAAAATGAATAGGTTTTATTAAACATGGAAACGAGTACAACACGGCCATGGGAATTGCTGTATGGAAAGGTGTCAGCTCTCCTGCTGCAACAATTTCCAACGCTACTGTCACCCCAACCGCATCCGCCATCGCTGCTACGAGTTCAAATAATATCGCGAGCACTGCAAATAACACCACCTCGCGAAAACGTGTTTCAAATCCGCTAATTAATAGAAAAAAGGTACGCATGCAATCGGTGAATACACCCGGCTTTACTGAAATCGATTCCTCACTACGTCGTGGAGTAGTGTGGTATTATAGGAAAAACATTAAAAATAGCAACAGTTATCGCGTTTTTCTTGACTCGGTAAAGTCAGAATTAATCGAAAAATTACGTGAAAACGCGCGTGCCCACCCGATGAAATACAACTTGAAATTGGAAGCCAGCTACAATATTGCCAATGTAGAAATGTCTCTCGAGAATAGGGCATTTAAAACGTCGGCGAGGGAGGTGTTTATACATAGTGATATAGATAGACTGGTGGACGAAGATTTTTCTATTCTCTTGGCGGAGGAAGACATTTACGCGGGTAAAGGGAGTGGTTTCACCTTATCGTGTATCGACGGGCTACTTCTCGGTTTATACAAATACTAGCTGAATTAAGTATTTAACTCTGAAATAATTTAATTTTAATTTTAACAGATTAAAAAAAGAAATTCAAGTAGTAGTAATAAGAGAAAATTTTAAAATAAATATTACATAATATTTATAAGAACTATTTATTTTGTAGAATTAATAGTTTTTGGTTTGGTTTTCTTGACATTTCATTCAGTGGCGTAATTTGGATAACATTTTTGGTGTTGCAAAAAAAAACATTAAAATTAAATAAATAAGACATATATTCAACAAGTGTTATTTATTTATATTATAATTTACAATATTTTTATTTTAAACTTAATTTTCGGCTATTCACAGAGGAATTATTGTTGAATTCATCAATGACTTCTTCTATATTGATATTCCTTTTTTTCAATTTGTAATGTACCAAGATTACTTAATCGTTCTTGACCCATTGTAGTCCTCAGATAAGTGAAAGAAGTAGACATGAAAATGATCTTTCACAGCTGGCAGTTGTAGTGGGTATAGTAAGAAATATACGAATAATTGATGTTAAAATCGGAAATCCGTTTTGAGAAACATCGATCTTAATAAATTCTATTTTCTTTGCCATATTGCTACAGTAAAACTCGCTCGAGACGCTCTTTAAGGGACCAGCTCTCTAGAACGTTTTAAGCGGGAAAGCGTCTTATGCGGTAATGAAACAAAATGATGTGGTTGAAATATCGAGTTTATTTTTTTATTATTAAACATAATTTAATGAGAAATACACTTATAAATTAATTATAATTACAATATACATACATGTTGTATTATGTTGTTTATGTTTACATGTTGTTTGTTCTATTTCATGTCTGTTTTTCAATAGAGTTCTTAAAGTGGAAAGAGGTATCCGCAGTTCATTAGCTGTATGTAGTAGTAGTAATAGATATAAGTAGTATGGTTTTATATGTTCTGGCTCCATTTGAGAAGCCAAATTTTTCCGGTTTGGCGGGCGATTTCTACCTATTTTTTAGTGTGTGATTATTTTGGTCAAAAAACGTATGTATTTTCTGGCTCCATTTGAGAAGCCAAATTTTTACCAGTTTAGCGGTTAAAATTCACCTTATTTCACCGTGTAAAAAAATAAACCATATTTTATTGAATTTACACACTATTTTTATTTCACACAAAACATTCACATACTTAAAAATATACATACAATTATACTTCACACACATGATATCCACAAAACACATAAAATTTTATTTTATACATTTTTATTTTAAGTATACAGTCCTTTAAAAAAAAAAATTAAGATAATACATTTACACAAGTTTTTTTACTTCTCTGCTAATAGGTACATATTCTACAATACGATCATGTATTAAAAGACAATAAGCACTTACACCATCTAGATTTTCCAAAGCTTCAATTTCTATACTGACATCAACAGTAGAAGCTGTACCTGAATCGTTCTGTTTTGAAGTATCTATCACGACAATCGGAGCTTTAGACTCAAAAGTAGCTGGACTTAATATTGGTTTACCTCCATTTTTACCATACTACGATTCTTGAAACGATGCATACATATTATATAGTACTGTATAATTTTTTCTATCAAAATTCAAGTTTAAATTATCGTACGGATAAACAACAGAATTTAGCATAACTTTAATGTTAGTTATTTTACAATGTTGAAAAAAACTATCATCAACTCCAATATTGTTTTTCCGGTTTTTCTGTAAACCTATTATAATATATAGAGGTTTTTCTAATTTTGAGGCAGTTTTTAAATTCCAAACCACGTTTTTAGTTTTACCGAGCTCGGGGTATTCATACGTTTCAAACGATCTGAATGGAATAAACATATAGAACCGGTTGTTGCTGAATTAAGTGCTTTAGTATGTAAACTATTTAAATCATTATTACATCTCATTAAAATTAATTCTATACGAGCATTTATCATTATTTTTTTAAAATCTTCAAAAAAACCTCAGCCAATATTTTAACGGTATACAAAAACTAAATTCTCCACTATCATTTACTATACTACTATCTTGTAAAATCCAACCTGCATTATGATAACTATAATAATTGTTTAAAGTACATGATAAATATGCTTTTAAAGAACTGGTTATTCCGAGTACACGGGTTCTATCAACTTCTACATCATTAATCTCTAATCGGACTTGGTCAAATAGAAACGATAATCCATTATTTGATAAATTTACTTTCAGTGGATATTCTATTTTACCTTCGATAAAAAGGAAACTTTCATGTAAATACGGATATACGTCTGTTTGTTGAACCACAATTCGTATTTCATCGTTAGGTTTAAACGACTTTGTATACGGAATGTATGAATGATATTCAATTTTACTAATTTTCGACTCTGTATTATAATTCGAATCAATATCTAAAAAATTACTATCAGGCATTTTGTTTTAATTTTAAACCTAACTGTTTTAATATTTGTTTGCTTTTACGAGTTAATTTTATATTTCTTGGTTTTCTTTTCGATACTTTTGATGGTAATTCAGTTGAACAACTGATCGGTTTGATTGCTTGCAACTGCTTTATATTCTTAAATATTAAACCCATTTTTTCAAGATTTACAATGTCTAATGTGTAACACAACTGTTATTTTCTCTTCGAAATTATGAATAGGATTATTTTCTTGATCAACTAAACTGATATTTATAGTATTAATAACTTCAGTATTAAGTTTATAATAAATTAAATTTGTTGGTGACTCGACTATTTTAGCACCCGACCTTTCACGAGGAAAAAATTCATAAATCGAGTGAGATTGTATACCATTATCGAATGAACCATTTGCTATATTACACAAGACTTTTATAGAATTAACAGCGTTTATATCAATATTTTTCGATGCTCTAAAATGTGTAACACCTTCATTTCCATACAATTTCTTTTTAAAACCTAATAGACTCGCTAGACTGTTTTCGATTGTGAAATCTACTGGATAGTTACAATTAATTACCTACACATTTCATACGAGTGACATCAGTGTTCATAGTAAAATCTATAGGGTCATAATATTTTTTATTATTATCCATCACACTGTTTATACGTTCATTATCTTCATGAATTTTGTTAGAAATATATTGTGTGATATCTTCAATCTCGTAACAGCCAAAAGGGAGTTTAATATCTAAATTATGTGTAGGTGTAATAATTCGAATATTGTTATTCGTCTCGATCACGTTCGGAAACGTATTATATGTGTGTAAACATAACATCGCAATTTCCGAGTTTTCTTGTAAATTTATCGATGGGAAATAAGTTGATGACAAAGATGTAATTTTACCAGACAAGTTCACAGTAATTGATTCGTTCATATCACCGTTTTTTTTAAGATTTAATAGTTCTAATATGTAGAATAATCGTTACTTTTGCGTCAGAGTTTTGAATAGGATTATTTTCCTCGTCGACTAAATCAATTTTTATTTTTTTAATAACTGCTGTCTTAAGTTTATAATATATTAAATTATTCGGTGATTCGACTATTTCTTTTTCTAAAATCGGTTGAGGAAAAAATTCATATATTGAATGAGATTGCTGTCCATTGTCTAATGAGCCTTTAGCTATATTACACATGACTTGTATAGAACTAGTACTGTTTATATTGTATTCGATTTTTCCTGATTGATGATAATATAAATTTAAATTTTCATTAGTGGAAACATGATATTTTTTTTTTTCAAACCCTAACGTGCTTGCTAAACTGTTTTCAACATTAAAATCAATATCAAAGTTACAATTAATTCTACATTTATAACCTATACTAGTTAGATTAAATATAATAACGTTATTATTAAATAAAGTAGATTTTGCAATTATATCACAAATATGTTTATTTATATCTTGAATCGTGTAATAACCATTAATGATTTTAACTTCTAACGTATTAGTTCCATTAGATATTCTCATGCTATTATTTGTTCCGTTTATGTGAACACAATCCTTATTTGGAAAAGCATAAGTTGACTTTAAATATACAAGAGCAATTTCAGAACTTCCATGTACATTTATTACAGGAGACAAAGTTGATGTTAGCGAACCGGTTTTACCCGACATCCTCACAATAAATGGTTCATCCATTGAAAAACTCAGTACACAAATGTCCACAAATATATGTATTATATTTTTGATAATTTGTATAATTGTACAAGATATTTTGACCTTTAAAATAATTTTGTATTTCAATCGGAGGAGCAAGATCACCAAACGAATCAAAATAAATAATTGTATCTTTAAACCGATAATAACTAACCCAGTGAGTACCGTCGCCAGAAGAGGAGTCTAGATTAATTATTGCACACTCGATTTTATGCAGTTTTTTAGGTAAGTTATCTCGTGAAAAGACACCACGAAAATGTTTAATTTTCAACTTGTTAACATATTTTATAATATCTTCACTGGTAAGAGCTCTGTCGGGTAACGCTAATTTTTCCTCGTTTTTTTTTTCACACTTAAGCCTTTCGGATTCAAATACAAACCTGCTCCGTTAGAATTGTTTAAATATAAACCATTACTCTTCTTACGATTTTTAATAGCATTATATACACTTGAAGCACCAGAAGCTAAACTTCCTAAAGCCGATAACCCTGCTAATATTGACGCTAACGGTAATGCACCTCCCAACTGGATCGGTGTTAAAATTGTTCTCTTACCATTTTTCTTCGTTTTTTTATTTTTTTTCTTCGCCGCCAGCAACATTTTTTCATTAACACGTTTATAACCCATACCGATTTTTCTTTTAGCTTTCATAGCGTTTACCACCGCATATGCAACAAGTTTTTCTTTTTTAGAACTATCACCTGCTTTAACTCTTTCCCAAGCTTGTTCTTCTAATAACTTATCGGCTTTATGTCTAATTTCTAAATTATTACTGTTTTCGTAAGCAATGTCGTGTGTTCTACAAGCAGAATCTAAGGGGTTGATTCCTTTATCTCCACGAGCTAATCTCTTTTTTAAATTTGTACCTGGTCCACAAAACTGATACCCGGGTACATGAACTTCGAATGGAAGTCTATTTATAACAGTATTTAAGAAACCTCTACCAGTCTTAACATTTTTTTGCTTACAAGTTGAACGCATTATATATAACTGGTTTTATGTTTTAAAATTACATAGTATTTATATTAAAAATGAAATTAATCGAGCAAAAAGATAAATTAAACATTAAAAACGTAGATGCACAAATCACTAAAAGACCGTCAAGGCATGGATCATTGTTACCAGACAGTATTCGCGGAATACTTGTAGGACCTTCAGGATCCGGAAAAACAAATGTTATGTTTAATCTTATAACTCATAGAAATGGTGTAAAATTTGAAAACATTTATTTATACTCCAAAACACCTAATCAAGAAAAATATGTTTCATTAAAAAACTTGATAGATAGTATTAAAGGAATTAATTTTTACACATTTACAAAAGCGGAACAAGTTATAAAACCTGGTTTGACTACATTTGACTGACTGTGTACAAACATTCAACATTAAATTATTTCTACTTAAAATGAGTGAAAAAAAAGTTTTATTGAATAATTTAATATCCTGTCAGAAAAACATAAAACGTAAAGTTTTAGACATGAAAAGAGGTGTTATAGATTCTAATAATTATTTTCGCGAAACATTTAAACCAATAACTGACCCCCTTAATACCATTATAGAAAAAACAAATATGAACAACGAACCAGAATTTCAAAATATTAATATTGGTGGATATAGTAATGAAGAAGATGATGTATCATCAGACTTTGAACACTTTTTAAATGCTTCTCCTCAAAGTAAAACTTATGACAAATCGTTTGGGTTACATTATGATGGAAA
This sequence comes from Therioaphis trifolii, assembly GCA_027580255.1. NCBI lineage: Eukaryota > Metazoa > Arthropoda > Insecta > Hemiptera > Aphididae > Therioaphis > Therioaphis trifolii. The sequence goes on from JALBXZ010000072.1 coordinate 22,691, forward strand.
AGATGATCAACTTAAAATATCAAATTATCCTGTAACCATCAGTAACAATAATTTAAAGGTTTTGGTTAAGAGCTACCCGTGGACTCGTGGTCTTTGGTCTTTATTGTGTGAAAAAAATCCGTCAAAATATAAATATGATGATTACGAAGCATATTATGACATTTTAAAATCTACAAAAGTTTACCTCAAGTCAGATGGTAAACCTAAAGCTAATAGTGCTAATAAATGGATTTCTATTGTTAAGCAACAAAAATATAATGCCGAATATGGAAGAGTCTGATAATATAAATGAAATGAAAAAACGAAGTAAACCTTTAATCAGTCCAACACTTCAAAACAAAAAATTTAAGAACTCAAAGTCTAACGATAAATTAAATGTTAGTAAATCTCTTGACGACTTATCACTAGAAAATAGTTCATTACATTCTATAGAAGAATTACGAAATAGCTCGGACTTAATAGATTTCGGGAAAACGTTACAATCTGATCAAATAGGTTCGAGTCTATATAAAGACGTAATACCTAACACACAGCTAGTTTATTATGACGATCCGGATGAATTAGTTACGAGATTAAACCTTTTAATATCTTCTCAAAATGCTGACAATACAGGTGTTAATAATAATACACCACAGACAATGAAATTAGAAGAGCCGATGGAAAAATGAACAAATAGTTGCTCAACATTAGAATGGGAAAAAGTTAGACTAACAGATGGGATGTCATTACGAATAGCAATAAGGACCCCACCTCCTCGAATACAAGAACTACTTTGGATACATCTATCATATCTGTAGACATTATAACTATTGAGACCAAGTTCGGCAGCATAAAAATTGTTAGTAAGCCATGTTTCTGTGAGAACAATAAAAGTATAATCAAAAGAAATAATATTACATTTTACAGTGTTTAATTTAGTACGAAGGCCACGGCAGTTTTGGTAGAAACCGGAGACAGTATTATGTGAGTAAGAAATTACTTGATTGGTGGTATGCGTTGACTGGAGATTTTTGAATGGCGGGTTGACGGCGAATAACCTTAAGAATGCCATTAATGTAGGAGATAGAAAGTTCAGTCTCACCGGATTGACTTCGACGATCGAACTCGATGTGGCATGAACGAAGTAATTGTCTTTCTAATGTAGTTTTATCTCTTACTATTTTGAAATAATCAGGGATAGGAAGCCCATTTCTTTTAGCAGTGGAAAAGTCGGAAACAATGGAGATTGCTTCTTCTTTAGATGAACAGATGCATTTGAGAGGGCGATGTTTATCCGTAGATACTTTACCGAGACGAATAAGTTTGTAGTTGGGTGGTAAGTTGATAGAGAGAGGTAGCAAAATGTCAGCTAGTTTGGTTTTGTCATCAAGCACACGACTAGAAATATCCGGAGAAGAAGATTCTGGTAGACCATAAATTAAAACATTGAATGCACATTTTTCTTTTTCGACAGATTCTTGATAAAGTGTGGCTACAGAGCTTAAAGGTGCAGCAGAACTGGATGTTGTATTGATACCATTAACTTTGGATTTGAGTGCAGTTAGTTCATTGCGGAGGACGTCATTTTCAGATTTTAGTTCAGACAGATTATTGGACAGATCGTGTATTCGTTTTCTCAGATCACAGAATTGGGCGGCAAAAGATTCGGCCAACTTTTTATTAGATGTTAATATATTTGATTGGGAAGACTGTAACTTCGAGATAGCATTCATCAAATCACTGTTCGAAGGTTCAGGTGGCTCGGAAAGTAATTGAGATTTTTTTACGGTAGCACGAGTAGTCGACATAATGGAAATAAGTACCACCAATGTGGGGAAAAAGTTGCAATCACTGTCAGCGCACTGTATATGGCTACGTAAGTTACATGTCACACAGTGTATAACGCGGGTTTAATAATTCAGCGCTCGTTATATTTATCAACACAGCGTAATAATCTAGCTTATGACAATAGGTTGCTATCGGAGCACCGGAACGATAACAACGTAGGTATGACGATAGGACAAATATAACTTACGATGTCGGCGGCCGTGTGTAGCTTATGCGTCACTCGAAAATTGTCCCAAAAGGAAAGGTGATTATACAGACCAACTCGAAAACGACGTAAGTCTGTCCGCGCACTTTTTATAAAACTGCTAAAACAAAATTCACAAAAAATGGCCAAGTAGTTCCGTAAATAGGAGCATATAACACGGAGAGTTCAAAGGCGGTCGTGTGCACGTGTCGCGTATGAAGCTATGTTTGGCTGTAAACCTAAAATTGGATTAAATAATTGTATACTACCAAAACATATTATAGAGAAATTAAAAACCGAAGACGATTTGGAAAAGGCATTGAACACTGCAATTGGAGAAAAAAAAGACAAAGAAAGCGAAGAAAAAGAAAAAAATGAAGAAAACGAAGAAGAAAGAGAGACAAATTATAATAATGCTTTAAATTCTAGAAAACTTTCTATACATAAAAAAAGCGGACTGTTCCCAACCGGCAGGGGATGCAGTAACCCGGGTAGCTTCCCTCTAGGTACTTTTGCCATCAGACATTCGAAACACATGCGTATGTGGAACCGAACATATCTTTTCATTTCCGTAAACCAGAAATCCTGCCGTATGTTCGCCGTAGTGTTATCAACTGCAGGATGGCCGCTGAAGTCATGGGCACTTACAACAAAACACTTCCTCGTGGCCCTTGGCATGACGAACAGCAGCTTCCCGTGGAATCTGCGATATAACAGCCCGTCTTCTACCTCGTAGTCACTCAGCATTCCAGTACCTCCGCTCACATGGCCAGCTTCTAACTTTGTATTGATGTCCAAAAGTTCCGAATCAGAAGCTTGACACATTCGCACCCTCTTTTCCAGAGTGAGTACCACATAGACGTCCAGTTGTTCGTCAAACACTTCTTCCTCCGACATAATTGAAGCGCCTAAAAGTGCATCCACATGGCCCATTTGTGAACCTGGCCTGTACTTCCCCGCCGACATGTCGAGCGTAATCACAATCACAACATCAACACAACAACGATACGCGGTTAACTGATAACGGTCACAATCTCCTTGGCGTAACGGTTAACCTCAATATTGACTCGACGTACTCCACGTTTCGGCACTACGCACTTCAGATCCCTATCCCACTTCTGACTTATGTTAACTTCTTTACTTTATACTATTCTTCTTTTATACAGACACCAGATCACTCTAAAAGGAAAACCGCATAGAAATAACAACGCACTCGTGTAATATACATTAATATTATTAACTAAACAACTTTATTAAAAAAAAAAAACCGTAAGTGGTAAACTGAGTCCCAAATAATTGGGTGGATATTGGGGCTAGGTAAATTGAGTCCGAAATATTTTAACGTGCTAGGTAAATTGAGTCCGGAAAAAATAATTTATAAATAACGGCGTTGTACCTACTGAGTACTGTATAGTTACTAGTCACCAATTAGCGATTATTGATTATCGATTTGCCGATAGTGTTTGGATAGACCTTATGAGCACTAAAATTATCACTAAGATTAGATTATCAAAAAAACGTATCGTCAAACAATACTTCAATTATACTGATGACAATGACAACTAGTCGCTGGTTGTAGTTCATGTGTTCAACTTAAAATTAGAAAACAGTGTAGTTATAATAGTATTGCGGTCGCACAATGGAATTAATGACAAGTGAACGAGGCAAGACAATTTTTATAGTTGACGGACACAAATTCCGGTTTCATAAAATACTTAAAAACGATATTCAACGATGGACTTGCTACTTAAATTATTGTAAGTGTTATTTTAAATTAAACGATCATAATGTTATTATTTTTAATTCTGATAACCACAATCATAAAAAACCACGTGAACAATCGCTGTATAGACAAAAATTTAACAGTGCACTAAAAAGAAAAGCAATCCTTAACATTTCGACAAAACCAGCTAAATTAATTCATACAGAAATAAGAACAAGTGATTAACCACTTTTAACTTTATCAGATGTAATCCTTATCAAACGAAATATACGAAATTCTCGGAATAGTATTCATCCAAAATTGCCTAAAAGTTCTTTAGAAACACAAAATGCGTTAAATAATATGGAAATATTGACAAATACTGGTGAACCTTTTATGATAATTAATGATATTCATACCAGTGTAATTATTTTTTCGACAGTAACTAATTTAAAAACGCTTTGCGATACCGACAATATTTACGTAGACGGAACATTTAAAAGCTGTCCAAAGTTCTTTCATCAAATTTTCACAATTCATGGATCCGTTAATAATAAAGTTTATATACCACTTGTATTTGGCATATTAGGAAAAAAAGAACTTGGTACTTACATAAAATTTTTCAAACATATTGTAAGTTATTGTTCAACAATAGACTTAACATTTTCGCCAAATCGAATTTTTATTGATTTCGAGATAGGAATACATAATGCCGCAAGACATGTTTGGCCTTTGATTGAAATCAAAGGGTGTCGATTCCACCTTGGACAAAATTGGCGGAAAATAATTCAAAGTCTTGGATTAACCAACGTATACCGAGATCATAAATCAGAACATAGTCAATTTTTAAGAGTATTTTTTGGTTTACCTTTCCTAAGCCCAAATGAAGTTGATCAGTGTTTTGTTGAAGATATCATTGCAATTCAACCTACAGGAGATAAAGTACAGGCATTTTTAGATTACGTTTTTGAAACATATATTGATCCTTCTGGTTTATTTCCTCCCAATGTTTGGGCTGAGTTTAAGGCAACAACAAATAGAACAACAAATGTTTGCGAATCATTTCATTCAAGACTAAATGGAATATTTAATTGTTCTCATCTAAACAGTTATAATTTCATTGATATACTCAAAGAAATTCAAATTGACACATACATAAATTACGCAGTAAAGAAGTAATTAAAAAGAGAAAAATAACAATTGAAAAAGATATTTTTTTAAGACAAGAAATGTTAAAATACGAAAATCATAGTATTTCAAGATTTGAATTTGTCAAAAACATATCAAATACATTTTTACCGTGTACATAATACCAAAAAAAAAAAAAAATTGACTTGAATTATTTGTATATTATATGTATATAATTAATTGTGATTTTTATGAGAATTATATTAGAAAGGTGCCTATTAAAAACAAAAAAAGTACATTTAATAAAATACATTTTTACCGTGTACAATTATATTAGATACCTATACTCTGTTCCAAAAGACAAGACACCGGTTTTGCGCAGCGCGAATGACGAGCGTAGCAACGCTTTACCACAATTTCCCCTACTACCATACGCCGATGATCATTTCCGAACTTTACCGACTATTGTCGATGTGTATACACCGAATTACAAAGAATGAAATCAATGTCGTACAACAAAATTAAACAAATACAAGTTACTGCGTAATAATAATCGGTTTCCCAAATAATTATGTCTGAATTATGCTTAGTCCTATATAAATAGCTGTACTTAAAAAAAATTAATTTTATTAGCAAACATAGTACTTATTAATAAGTCCATAATAAAAAATACGGAATTTATTATAGATTAAATTAGGTATATCAGTATGATAAATATAAAATACACAAATATTGAAATAATAATTTACAAACGAGTAACTATATAATGTATAAAAAATAAAAATATTGTCAATAGTAAAAAAAAAAATCAGTCCCATAAAGTATACAAATTAAATATTTACACATAAAAAAAAAAATAAAAAAATTGTCAATAGTAAAAAAAATCAGTCATAAAGTATACAAATTCAATATTTAGACATAAAAAAAAATAAAAAAATTGTCAATAGTAAAAAAACTTCAGTCACATAAAATATACAAGTTAAATATTTACACATAAATTAAAAAAACATTAAAAATCAGAATCATCTTCGTCATCAGAATTGCCGATAGTTAGTACAACTGTCTGTTGTTCTGCCATCAGTTCATCAATCACATTGTCCATGTCCCAAAACTTGTCTTCTTCTTTCGTGGTGTGGCTGATAAAGTTTTTCCACATCTCAACAGTAACTTTTACAGTACCTTCGATTAGAAGATTACGTACGTCGGCTAGCTTAAAAGTTTTGTTGTTGGCTTATACGTGATTTTTGACGACAGACCAAGCTAATTCTATAGGATTTAGCTCACAGTGGTAGGAAGGTAAACGTAAGACTACTTTGTTTTGCTCCTTAAACATTTCGTCAATTACATAGGTTGAATACAAAGGTTTCAACCGTTTTACCACTTCTAATAACTCCGGAATTATCATCGAGTTATCGATTACCTCCCCTTTACTTGTGAGCCAATCAATGATGTCTGACTTTCGTCATTGCGTAGTTGGACATTTCTCTTTTTTCACTGAGTGATAAGGAGCGTTGTCCATCACAATCACACAATTTTCCTTGAGTCTCGGCAAAACACCTTCCAACCAATCACGAAAAGAATCCCCATTCATCTCGTCGTGATAGTCTTGGGTGTTTTTTTTAGATTCGAAACATAGAAGCCCACCTGGAACAAATCCATCTTCGGACCCTTTGTGAACTACTATGAGTCGCTTCCCTTTACCTGTGGGATTGACTGCACCTGTTGATAGTCCCTGAGAAAAAGCGTCTTGGCTAGATTGTACAGTATTGTCACTCCATATTCTGCTCGTAACATCTCCAGCATTCACCCAAGTTTCGTCGAGATAATAAATTTGACGACCTTCTTCTCTGTATTTTCGTAAATCTCTAATGTACTGTCTTCGCCAAAGAATTATCTCGTTTTTTTCAAGTAACGCGCTGTTACGACCTCGTTTAGCATATTCGAATTCCATTGATTTCATTAATCGATATAATGATGTGCGGGCGAAACTTGGTAGACTTTGATCTTCATTAACTACCGTCAAAATTTTATCTAACATCGGCAGTTCACGATTAAACCAAAACTGATGGATTTTCCTTCTGATGGCATATTTATCAAAATCGTCAACTTTTGTTTCAACGTTTTTGGAAATTTTTGTTTTGTTTGGCGAAAACACTGTTTTGTTTTCGCGATATTGGGTAATTGTGTTTGAAATTGTCTTTTGACCAATTCCCAATTCTCTAGAGAGGATTTCGTGCGCCTTTCTAACAGTCAAATTTGGATCGACTGCCAATTTGGATTTATACGCATTAATAATCATTTCACGTTGATGTGAACAAACTAAAAAAAATAAATATATCTTGTTATCTACATTTTTATAAAAATTAAAATCGACTTTTTCAATTTTAAACGTTTTTAAATGAAGTGAGAAATTTAGTACTACAATAGTAATATTACTTAACATTTTTTTTTAAATTTTTTATACTAATTTATCACAATAATAGTTTTTAAAAAAATGTTTGAAAGCGAGAATATTATTTACCAAGCATTGGATTTGCACAACATTAATTTTTATAAAAAACATTTCAAAATTTAAAATTGTAGATTTATTTAATAAATTATTTAAAAAAAATAAATGTATACCATACAATTATTGCAATTATTGTAATATTCGAGTTCATTATACCTTACTGGAAATAACGTAAAATAGTATGAATAGTTTCATCGTAAAAAAAGATAATATCTTTAAATTAATCTTTATATTTTTAAAATTGCATTGCATATAGTAAAATTAATAGTACCTACCAATATAAAATAAGTTTTAAGTCGTAAGTAGTTTTAAATTGTGTTTGAATTATTTCATCGTATTGTATTTTATTTTCATACCCTACCTATCAAAATCGAATATTCACGTGTTGGGTTGATTTTTTTTACAAAAGTTAAGTTTATAAATGAATAATGAGCAGTTTTATATTACGTAATATCCAGTGTTGGTGAAATTACTATTTTTTGGTAATTAAATTGCATTACTAATTCCTTATCAAAATTGTGACTAAATTTTTTAAAGTTAATTTTTTTTTTATTTGGTAAATTTACATTTTTTTTTGAGTTTAAAAAGTAATGTTATTACAAATATAAATAATTATTAATACTACTATAATTATTTGTTGTAATTAAGAAAAAAATGTTTAAAGGCTACGGTACTGAGAAAGACTTAAAAAAGCAAAATATCATTTTAACTTTTAAATATGCAAAAATATGCAACATAGAATTTCACATTTAACATCTTAGGTTTTTAAAACAAATTAATAGCTCAAATATACGTCTCCAGATCCTCTAAAAAGAAATGTGTAAATGCTAGAAGTTATGAGTTCTGATCATTATAGTTACCTACTAAAAATATATAATTTCACTATAATATTTTTTATATTTTTTTTTTTTAAATAGAAGTTCCTTTCGATCTTTCAAAATTAAACGGATTTCAATATTATTTTTTCTTCATATTACAAGTAAATAACTCTATGAAATAGCTGTTTTCAAATGTTCAAAAAAATGTAAGTGGTTTTTTACTATTTTTACTTTGACCAATATTAAAGGTAGGCCATTAGTCATATTTACATTGAAAAAACTGCATTACAATATCTGAATTATTTTTCGAATCACAACTATTGACATTCTAGTTAATTTACATACCGTATTGGTAACTGGTTGTTTAAAAAAAGTTTTTTATTATTTTCTCCGAATAACCTTTTATTGACTTAAGTCATTTCTCAAATTGGTGGTTCATGTGCATACTCGCTATAATATATATTAAAATATTATCGTAAAAACTCGATATGTGATTTTGGATAAAATGCCCAAACACTTGTTTTTGCCTACCAAACTATTAAATTGAATAACTGTAAATAATAGTTAGTTGCCTTATAACTTATATAGTTATATACAGTTCACATTTGTTACATAAAAGATAACGTAGTGAATTAAAATGCTGTATACCTATATTGAAATAAGTTTCAGACACAGATGCACAGTTTACAAAGAAAGATCATTTGGGCACAGTTGGTATGTCCTTTTGTGGATACAGAACGACTCATATTATAAGGAAACAATAGAACATATCGGTTTACCACATGGTAATACGTTTTTGTGTTCAATATCCTTGAAAAAAAATATTTTATACGTGTCTCGTGTATATCACAGAAAAACACTTTAATATAAAATAAATGTTATACGTAGGTGTATAAATTAGTTACAGTTACAAAATACTTTTTTATAGAAAAAAGTGGGTATCAGTAATCTTGTTCAACAGTTTTATAAATATTTCTTTAACTAAATCTTTGTAATAGATGTTATAGTAAAAAGCGTTAAATTTTTTAATTGGTAAAGAAGTAGTGTTCGGTTTACTTTTTATTTAATTTTGTTAATGAAATGAATATAGTTTAAGTATTAGTAATTTGTTTTTTCATGTTATGTTTCGTATTTTTGATTATAAAATTTAATATATTTTAAATAAGGCTTATAATCAACCCTTGATTCAACTAATAACTTAAACCGCATGAACTTCATTTTTTAATCGACTGTTTTTCAAAATTTAATTAAATTTCTTATACTATGTCACGTTTTTAAATTTGAATATTTGTTACTTTACGGCTTCTATGAAATAGTCGATATTAATTTTCTTAAACAATTGATTCAAGTTAAAAAAATATACATACCTTTCCTTTGATATTTCGTTTAACCGGCGACGAAAATTCTACTCCAGCCATTTCTTCTTCGGTAAATAAAATAAAATTTAAAAAAATAATAATAAAAAAATCAAATGCAATTTAGGTACTGAGCGTTTGCTAGTGACGGTGTGCTGCATATAAACAGGATATTGCAAATGATACACAAAAAATAATGGAATTTGAATCGTTCGGTATAACGACCAGTCAAATATTTATCAACGGTTAGGAGCGCTAGCAACCATGCTAATCAAACAAGTGGTTCCCTGGGACAAAGTGGGGGATGCGCGCCGCCGAACGGAAACTGGTCGCCGCCCGGTGTCTTCTCTTTTGAAACGGAGTATAGGTGCCTATTAAAAACAAAAAAAGTACATTTTTAACCACGCCAGTTATGTTAACATAACAGACAGTCCTAAGCCTGTAAAAGTGAGAAGGAAAATGTACTTTTTTGGAAAGTTATTATAACCAGGGACTCAATTTACCTTATACCTTTTCAAATTCGGGACTCAGTTTACATATACCCTATTCAGACCCGGGACTCAGTTTACCACAAAAACGGTTTTTTCGGACTCAATTTACCTAGACCCAAAAAAACAATGACTACCATCGCTCAGACATCGTAAAGCGAGAGGACGACGTCCGGCGCACACTAACTTATATTAACTGGCCTATCACGATACAGACAATTATTACAGTCAGCAGTCTAGACAACCTTGGCGTTAACACACATATATAAATATATATATATATTAATATCAAGTAAAACTTTTATTAACAATTATTTTTATTTTTCGGGGTTTGGGGGGGGGGTGCATAGGAGCTCTATAGATTCAAGACAGCCGGTTTGGATGGATCATCACAGGGGAATTGGAATCAACGTGTTTAGTTGGTATCAGCTCTATGGGTAGGTCACTGGAAGAAGAGTGGATGAACTCCATAAAGGATGAAAACGAGACATACAATAGTCTATCCAAAGGCAATAAAAAGAGTCTAGAAGCACAGAAGGCAGTGGATCACTTGCGGCGACTGCTAAACGAAACGAAGAAGGTCGATTTGTGTTACGGCTAACGATTAAAGAAGAGATTTATGATTTAGGAGATACATTTGGCATGGCGAAAAGTAGATTTCTCAACGTCGAAAGGAAGTTACAACGAGACGATGTACTGCGGTTAGAGTACATTAAATTTATGAACAAATATTTGCAAATGGGACATATACAGCAAATCATCGAGAAAGAAATCCCGAAACGCAATTGTTATCTTCCTCATCACGCAGTTATTAAGGCTTCTAGTCTCACCACTAAAACTCGTGTGGTATTTGATGCATCAGCGAAAAGTTCTAGTGGTCTATCTCTTAACGACGTTCTTCTTTGTGGGCCTGCCATACAAGAAGATGTTTTCACGATATTGTGCAGATTCAGCATGCATCTTCGTGTCATCACAGCAGATGTAGAAAAAATGTATCGCCAAGTGGCAATAGCCAAGGAAGATTGTGACTTGCACCGGATTGTCCGGCGAGCATCACCTACTGAGAAACTGAACTCATATCGTTTGATGACCGTAACATATGGCATGGCTCCGGCATCTTTCATGGCCACCCAATGTTTAGTAGCCCTATCCGAAGAATTTAAACACAATTTTCCCAGATCAGCCAAGGCCATACAATGTGAATTCTACATGGACGATCTGATGACTGGGTGTGATGATGAAGAAGATTGCCTGAGTTTACAACGTGAAATCACTTCAATATTAGACTCAGCAAAATTCCCATCACGCAAATGGTGTTCAAGCTCGAAGTATATACGGGAAAGAAATGGAGAAGATAATAACGATTCGCTATTTGTTTTAAAGATGGGTGATGATGACATGGTTGTCACTTGGTCTCTGTTGGAAATCGGTAATAGATGAACTACGATTTAATGGCGTCGTCAGTTTAAAATGTAACAACTTAACAAAACGAGCTATCCTCTCTGGTTTAAATCGAGTTTTTGACCCGTTGGGATTTCTAACGCCAGTTTTGATAACGGGTAAAATATTTTTACATCAGCTATGGCAGATGAAGGCTAATTGGGACAGTATCTTGCCAAAAGAAGTTCAAACCAAATGGAACAGTTTCTATGATGATTTAGAAAAACTGTGTTTAATATCAATTCCAAGGAGTGTAAAGGTGTAGGGCATGTATTTATGTTAGGAGCAGGGATGAGATGGGACAATATTACTCACGGTTATTATGCTCAAAATCTCTTGTAGCATCCTTGAAAGGTGTGACTCTTCCACGTCTGGAGTTGTGCGGAGCACTTCTTTTGAGTCAACTAGTGGCCAAGGTAGCAGATTCATGGAACATTACAACAAAGGAATTCCATTTATGGACCGATTCGATAATAGTTCTTGTATGGTTGAACTGTCAAGGAAACCGTCTTAAAACATACGTAGCTAATCGAATTAATCAAATACTACAGTGCACGGATTCGACGCAGTGGAATCATGTAAGAACAAACGAAAATCCGGCCGATGTGATTTCTTGTGGTATAGGAACGCAAGGATTAATGAATTCGCAGTTATGGTGGAAAGGCCCGGATTGGTTGGAGAGGGAATATAAGGATTGGGTCCCAAGTTTAGTACAAATTAAGGAAGACAGCCTGCCGGATCAACGAAGTATAAAATTAGCACTCATTGTAACAGAACCCAGCAAGGATTTGATAAACTTAAAGTCTGATTGAAACCAAATTGTGCGTTCAACAGCTTCGCTATCTCTGTTTGTCGATTACCTGAAAAACAAAGGAGTCATATCGGCCCAAAGATACCTGACAGTGACTCAGCTAAAAAGAGCCAAGTTAATACTAATAAAGTGAGTGCAAGTGGAATGCTTCGGCAAGGAAGTATCTGCCTTGAAAAACGGCGAAGAAGTGCTTAGTAGCAGTAAAGTAAGGAATTTATATCCCTTCATCCGAGATGGCATATTATTAGTTGGAGGACGGATACAAAATTCAAGTGTAAGAGAGTCTCAGAAACACCCAATGGTCCTTCCTGCTAGTCATAAAGTAACACGACATCTTCGAAAATTGTCATCAAGAAATTTTACATTGCGGACCACAAGCATTATTAGCTCAACAAAGGCAAACCTACTGGCCTTTACGTGGAAGAATAACTGCACGAGCTGTAGTGAAAAAATGTATCAAATGCGTTCGAGCACAACCAAGATTTAATGAACCACTCATGGCGCCTCTTCCGAAACATCGAGTGCAAGGTACAAGACCTTTTCGGCGGCCTATGGGAAGCTGCAGTTAAGAGCGCCAAGTACCATTTAAAGCGAGTTATGGGTGAAACAAGGTTGACGTTATCGGAGTTAAATACGTTAGTTTGTCAAATCGAAGCATGCCTTAATTCCAGACCGATTACACCAATAAGCAGTGAACCATATGAATCCGAAGCCCTAACGCCGGCACATTTCCTTGTTGGTGAACCGATGAGTTTACCTCCTGAACCTGATATGAGATAAGAAATACCAGGAAGTCTTCGACGATGGAAGCAAGTACAACACCTTTTGCAAATTTTTTGGGACAGATGGTACAAGGAATATCTACCACAATGTCAAATACGCGGCAAATGGGTGCAGAAAAAACGTCCATTAGAAATTAATGACATAGTAATTATGAAAGAGGACAATACGCCGCCTACCAAATGGAAACTAGCAAGGGTAATTAAAGTCCATCCTGGAGGTGATGATCCGAGAGGAGGAACCGAGATCAAGAGGCCTACTGTTAAACTTTGTTTACTCCCAAACGAAGCGGATTTCGATAGCTCACCAGGATCTATAGAAAACCAAAATTTTCAACGGGGGGAGGATTTTGGCACCAATAGCGGGTAGGGTAATAGTCCGGCCACCCAGGCAGCCACTAATTAAGTCGATATGACCATAATTATATAAAATATCGGCCACACACACGCACACACACACAGACCCGCGCCCGTTAGTGTTATAAGTGTATTACCTGTTATCTGTGTTGTGAATTAAATAATATTATTTAAATGTGTCGTGTATTATATTAAATTGCTTTTCCCGTCCCGCTGTCTGTTATGTTCCGTCCACCGTACGTGCAATATCCGCTGTGTGCGATTTATATTTTTTCTTTTATACGTGTGCTAATCGCCGTCATTTTGTTCTTATTATTATTTGTATATTAAGGTGCGTGCTCAAATCGTCGTGATTTTTAATATTATAATTTTTAAGCGTACGCTAATCGTCGTTTAGTTATTAGTATTAGTTATTATTATTTATATTTTTGTGTGCGCTAATCGCAACGATCAATTGTGAATTTTATTATATTATATTTTTATTAGTGTGTGTGTGAAATTTTATATTATAAGTTTAGGTACAGGAAGCAGCTGGCCAGTCTGCGCACCAATAAACTGTGAGTTTTTAGTTATTATATTTATTTTCTTTCTTTAATTTATACATTTTTTAAGTGTTGGGCCAAAAGGGCCGTAATCTATATTAATTTATTTATATATATATATATATATATATATATATATATATATATATATATATATCTGTGTTGGTGTGAATTCTTCTCTTTTATACTTTTATTAATTATTATTATCATTATTTGAGCCAACTGGCTAATTGTTTATTTATTTATATTTATTATACAGCAACACCAGTTACCATCTTAAATTGTATTACCATTTTTTATAGTTATTAGTTACCTCTTCCCATAGTTTTAAGTACACACCACAAATATACACACCATACACACTGGACACCATCACCACGTAGCTCGTCAGATTTGCGCGGCGAACCCAACCACTCTGACTGAGCTACACACACGTATACACACATACACACGGTGTGGCCGACAAATAAGGTTGTAGGTAGTGCTTGGGGGTGCGCACGAATAATTTTGTGTCCGGGTTGCGCGTAGCATTATTTTACGCACCCGGCCCGTACACATGGTGACCTCGACGTAATTTATTCTGTGTATGTTGTAATTTGTTGTTTGATTTTATTTATTTCGGCGTTTTGAATTCTTCTGTTTTTTGGTCTACATCGTCGGTAAATTTTCGTGGTATTGAAAATTTTGGTTTGCTGTTTGATTTTTATCTCGATGTGAGTTTTAAATATTTATCTGTGTTAATCTATTGTGATTGTATTATTCTAATTGAGTTATTGTTACTTGGCACATACTTTTGTCTACTATCAATTGGTTTTTGAGTTTTTAATTGTATCTTATTTGAGAGTCAATAACTTCTAAGTTTGCTATTTTGACGCGGTCCCGTGTGGCATCCGTAATATGCGTATGTCGCCGGCCGTGTCGATATTTCTTTATCAACCGCAAACTCACGGCACACACCGTCACAAGCGGAACCCCGCTTACCCATCTATCAATAGAAGGGAACGCGGGCGCAAGTCCGCGACGACGGCCGCCGGGCCGGGAACAAAACCAGTCCACTTCGAGTCCGACGTTAGACACGCGACGGAACGTCCGACCATTTTCGTTTAACAATTATTGTTCTTTTTTTTCGTTTCACAATCACTTGTTTTTTTTTCTGTTTATTATATTTTTATGTAATACAGTTGTTTTAGCGAGCAATAAGTTTTTTATCTCTTATTTTTTTGCTTTTGCTTACTATCTATATTTTTTTGTTCGTGTCCTTCGTTCCTCACGCGACCGAGACGTGACCACCCCGGACGGACCACGACAATTTGAATAGTTGGTTTCTACCTCTATAAATCATCATGGGATTAGATGAGGAACAAAAGAAGGTGTTATCGGATTTAAAAAGAAAGCGTGGAATTATAAAGGCTGCACTTACGCGCGTTTAAACATTAATAACAAAGTTTGACCCGGCTGAACAAGCAGTCTCATTAATAGGGTTTAGACAAGAAGAATTACCTTTAATTAATAGGAAATTTGATGATATTCAGTCACAGATCGAGTTAATCGATGTAGATGATATGGAAGGAGCTGAAGCTGAGAGGGATAAGTTCGAAACCGATTATTTTGCAGTAAGGTCACAGATGCAAGAAATTATGGATCATGAAAAGGCAATGATTACGACGGTTCATAATACATCACATAGTAATTCGGTTAATTTAAACCGTACACAGCTCGCTCCTATACCCTTACCTAAGTTCAGTGGTGACATCCAGGATTGGGCATCATTTTCTACGATATATTTCAAGCGATGGTCCACAATGAAGATGGATATTCTGCAGCCCAAAAATGCTACTATCTGCGTTCATGTTTAGAAGGAGCTGCCCTAGATTTAGTGCGCTCAACTCCAATCTGCGATGGGAATTATGAAGTAGTAATAGTAGTATATAAATGAGGCTTCTGAATCCATTTTTTAGACTTTTTTTTTTTAACCGTGAATTCCGTGGATAAAATTAAAAAAATTGGCTTCTTTTTAAAAGTTGATTTGGCTTCTTTTAAAAAAAATTGTTTAACCGTGAATTTGCTGGATAAAGTTATAATATTTGGCTTCTTTTTAAAAGTCGATTTGGCTTCTTTTTAAAAAGTATATTCTTAGTGAAAATCCCACCATTTTATAAGTCTTAATTTTTTATTTTTTTGAAAAATATTTTTATTTCTGAATATAATATCTTATTTTCTAAATAAATAACTATTGAAAATCAATTTTTGAAATATTGTTTTTATTATAATAATCCATATAAAATAAGACATACAATTTTAATAATTTTAAACAAGTTTTCTAACTTCTCTAGTAAAAGGTACATATTCAATAATACGATCATGAATTAACAAACAATATGCTGTTACATAAGTAAGATTTTCTAAAGCCTCTATTTCTATTCTTACATCAATAGTTGATGCTGTACTTGTATCACTCTGTTTTGAAGTATCTATAACTATGATTGGTGCTTGTGATAAAAATGTAGACGGACTTAAAATTGGATTACGATCTTTGTTTTCGTAATATGAATCTTGGAATGAAGTATACATGTTATATAACGTTGCAAAACCATTTTTTTTAAAATCTAGATTTAAATTATCATACGGATAAATGTGTGGATTTAGAAAAACTTTTACGTTTACTAAATCACAATGGTCGAACATACTACAGTCTTTCTCAAAAGAATTTTTTCTACTTTTTTGTAATCCTATAATAACAAAACGCGGTTTTTCCAATTTTGATGCAGTTTTTAGATTCCAAACTACGCTTTTAGTATTCCCTAGTTCGGGATATTCATATGTTTCAAAAGATCTAAAAGGAATAAATAAACTTTTTTCTTTTTCTACAATTTTCATTATTTTTAGTCGTTCTGAATCATCTATACTAATATGTGGAATTTTCCAAGTTACCTTTTGAAGAGTAATAGAACCAGCAGTTGCAGGTACATCAGTTTTAGACATTAAAAAATGTTTATCATTATTATTTCTGGTTAAAATCAATTCGATTCGACAATTTATTAAAATTTTAGTAAAGTCTTCAAAAAAACCTAACCAATATTTTAATGGGTATTCCATATTTTTCAGCGTTTTCGTAACAATAGTAATTATCCGGTCTACACGATAAATATCCTTTTAACGAACTTGCTCACGGTATTGCCGAGTTCCATCAACCTCAACCCCATTAATTTCTAACCGTGCCTGATCAAAAAAATAAGATATAGCATTGTTACAAAGTTTAACTTTTTTTGGATCTTCTATTTTTCCTTCGATAAAAATAAAGCTGTCGTGAAGAAACGGATATACATCTGTTTGTTGGACCGATATTCGTATTTCGTCATTACTGTTAAAGGAAGCGGTATATGGTACATGTGAATGATATTCGATTTTAGTTATTTTCGAGTCCATCACATAATGTGAATCAACATCTAAAATATTACTTTCTGGCATTTTAAGTACTAATATATCCTAAGTTTTTTAAAATGTTCTTACTCCGAACCGTTAAATTCTGAATTGGTTTGTTTTTTATTTTATTATTATTTTTTAATGTTGAAGTCTTGAATTCTTTTTTAAGACTAAATAATTTTTCATAATGTAATGGATTTATATTATTAAATTTTAAACCCATATCAAGAACCACACCGTTTAATATGTAAAATAATTGATACTTTATCTCCTAAATTATGAATTGGTATATAGTCTTGATCTAATAAAGTTATATTTATAGAATCTATGATATTTGTTGTTAAAGGATAATAAATTAAGTTATTCGGTTTTTCAATTAATTTTCTTCCTATATTTACATCTGGAGAAAATTCATATATAGCATGCGATGACTTTCCATTGTGAAATGATCCTTTTGCTATATCACACATAACTTTTATAGTATTCACAGAGTTTATGTTCAAAATGTTCGATGATACATGCAATTTATTTGGTTCTAATACAATTTTTTCAAACCCTAAAACTGATGATAGACTATTTTTTATATTAAAATCTATTTTATAATTACAAAGAATATTACACTTTAAATTCTTACTATCAATCCATAGATCAAATACTATATCTACATTTAATTCTTTCTTAATTTTTTTGATTTCGTTTAAAATATATTGAGATATATCCACAAATTCGTAACAACCATATTCCAGTTCAATTGATTTATTGTATGTATTGAATCCTTTTTCTATTATTATTACTACTTGGTTGTTAGATTCGTTAATGTTAGGAAAAGTATTATACGTTTGTAGACTTAATAGCGCAATTTCAGAGTTTTCATATACATTTATCGGTGGAAAATAAGTTGAGTATAACGATGTTTTATTTTCTGTTAAGCTTAAAGTAACTGATTCATACATTGTAAAAATTCAAGACACAGATGTCCGCATATGAATGTATAATATTTTTGATAATTTGTGTAGTTGAATAAAATATTATAATTTTGAAAATATGTTTGTAATTCAGCTGGCGGTGGTAGACCACCAAAACTATCAAAATACACAATTTGATTATGATTTTTATGATATGCTACCCAATGAGTTCCTTTACCTTTAAAAGTATCTAAATTTAACACTGCGCACTCAATTTCTAACGGTTTTTTAGGTAAGTTATCTCGTGAAAAGACTCCGCGGAAATGTTTAATTTTCAACTTGTCCACATATTTTATAACATCTTCACTGGTAAGAGCTCTGTCAGGTAACGCTAATTTTTTTTCATTTTTTTTTTTGTTTTTTACTCCTGAACCTTCTCTATTTAAATACAAACCTTTTCCTATATTATTGTTTAAATATAAACCATTACCTTTTTTAACTGCATTATATATACTTGATGCACCAGAGGCTAAACTTCCTAGTGCTGATAACCCTGCAAATATTGGTATAAGTGGTAAAACACCGCCTACTTGATTTGGACATGGAATAACTCTTTCACCGTTTTTTCTTGATTTCCTCTTTTTTTTCTTTGCTAATATATATTTTTTATTATTACGCTTATTACCCATACCGATTTTTCTCTTAGTTTTCATAGCGTTTACTATTGCGTATGCAACAAGTTTTTCCTTTTTAGAACTATCGGCAGCTTTAACTCTTTGCCAAGCTTGATCTTCTAATAACTTATCGGCTTTATGTCTAATATCTAAGTTATTACTGTTTTCAGAAGCAATATCATGTGTTCGACAAGCGGAATCTAATGGATTTATTCCTTTATCCCCACGAGCCAATCTCTTTTTTAATTTAGTACCAGGCCCACAAAATTGATACCCAGGGATGTGAGCTTCAAATGGAAGTCTATTTATAGCAGTGTTTAAAACTCCTTTACCGGTCTTAACATTTTTTTGCTTACAAGTTGGACGCATTATATATAACTGGTTTTATTTTTTAAAATTACATAGTATTTATATTAAAAATGAAATTAATCGAGCAAAAAGATAAATTAAACATTAAAAACGTAGATGCACAAATCACTAAAAGACCGTCAAGGCATGGATCATTGTTACCAGAAAGTATTCGCGGAATACTTGTAGGACCTTCAGGATACGGAAAAACAAATGTTATGTTTAATCTTATAACTCATAAAAATGGTGTAAAATTTGAAAACATTTATTTATACTCCAAAACACCAAATCAAGAAAAATATGTGTTATTAAAAAATTTGATAGATAGTATTAAAGGAATTAATTTTTACACATTTACAAATGCGGATCAAGTTATAAAACCTAGTTTAGTTAAAAAAAAATTCAATTTTTATATTCGATGATGTAATTTGTGATAATCAAACACCTATTCGTGATTACTTCAGTATGGGAAGACATTCTGGTGCAAATTCTATTTTTTACTTGGCACAGACATATTCGAAAATACCGAAACAGTTAGTAAGAGACAACACAAATTTTTTAATAGTATTCAAGCAAGATGATAAAAATCTACGACATATATTCGACGATCATTGTTCCTCAGATATAGATTTTATAGAGTTTCGTAAAATGTGTCATCTATGTTGGAACCGTGAAGATTACGGATTTATAGTAATTGATAAAACTCGTAAAATGGATCAAGGAAGATACAGATGTGGTTTCCATACATTTATAAAAATTAATTAAAATGTATGTTTAAATATGAAAGTATTTTTGGTTTGACTACATTTGACTGACTGTGTACAAACATTCAACATTAAATTATTTCTACTTAAAATGAGTGAAAAAAAAGTTTTATTGAATAATTTAATATCCTGTCAGAAAAACATAAAACGTAAAGTTTTAGACATGAAAAGAGGTGTTATAGATTCTAATAATTATTTTCGCGAAACATTTAATCCAATAACTGACCCCCTTAATACAATTATAGAAAAAACAAATATGAACAACGAACCAGAATTTCAAAATATTAATATTGGTGGATATAGTAATGAAGAAGATGATGTATCATCAGACTTTGAACACTTTTTAAATGCTTCTCCTCAAAGTAGAACTTATGACAAATCGTTTGGGTTACATTATGATGAAAAAGATGAACAACTTAAAATATCAAATTATCCTGTAACCATCAGTAACAATAATTTAAAGGTTTTGGATAAGAGTTACCCGTGGACTCGTGGTCTTTGGTCTTTATTGTGTGAAAAAAATCCGTCAAATTATAAATATGATGATTACGAAGCATATTATGACATTTTAAAATCTACAAAAGTTCACCTCAAGTCAGATGGTAAACCTAAAGCTAATAGTGCTAATAAATGGATTTCTATTGTTAAACCTCTATATGAACGTATCAGAAAAGAATTAAATTATTTAAATAACAAAAATATAATGCCGAATATGGAAGAGTCTGATAATATAAATGAAATAAAAAAACGAAGTAAACCTTTAATCAGTCCAACACTTCAAAACAAAAAATTTAAGTATTCAAAGTCTAACGATAAATTAAACGTTAGTAAATCTCTTGACGACTTAGAGTAACCTGGGGTAAGAGTCCGTATGGGGTAAGAGTCAAATTGTGAAATAAATAATTAATTTCTATACATATGGTCAAACTGTTAATATAAATTAAATCTGTTATCATTTCCGCACGTATTTCAGTCACTCTTTCGCGTAACGGACAACAATTTAATTAAACATGAGGTATGTAAGTTTTTATACGATATGAATGTAATACTATGCTAGATTAGAATGTAGTATTAACCGTTTGAAACATTTATAGTTAACAAATATTATTTTTTTGTTGAATTCGTAACATTGTTATTTATTTATAATGATTACTAACATCATGTTATCATCAAAACTATTTTTATGAACATTTAATAGATAATAATTTTTCATTTGGGGTAAGAGTGCGCAGTCTTATTGGGGTATAAGTACGCACTGCGAACTCTTGCCCCATATCAATACAAAAAACATTTTTTAATTAAATGAAATTATAGAAATAGTTATTATACTATGTATAATGTTATAAATAAATTTTTTTGTAAAAGAGCCTATAATCCATAAGACTATAAATATTTAAGATTAATTTCATGCGTTATTGGTTTAAATTGTAGGGTACATGAGAGAAAAAGTAATCGCATTCCTATAACTAATGAACTATTGCAAGCTGCTAAAGTTTTAATTAATAATGGTACGTCTAAACGTAAAGCTGCTGAAACATTAGGTATAGGAGAATCTGCTCTAAGGAAACGATTAAAAATAGGGACCGGAGTCGTATCATTGGGGCGTTTCAAAAGGACATTTAATGACGAAAAAGAGAAAGAACTAGCTAATCATTGTAAAGATTTAGATTCTAGGTTTTATGGGCTTTCATTCAAAAAATTACAACAACTAAGTTTCCAATTTGCAGAAAAAAATGGCATAACAAATAAATTTAATAAAGAAAAACAATTGGCAGGATATGATTGGACTATTTCATTTATAAAAAGACATAGTCTTTCTCTAAGGACGCCTCAAAAGACCAGCGTTGCTAGAATAATGGGTTTTAATCTTTATCAAATTAACATTTTTTATGAAAACTTAAAACTAGTTTACACTAATTTTAATTTCCCTCCAAGTCGAATATACAATATGGACGAGACTGGTATATTGACTGTTCCTAATAAAATACCAAAAGTGATTTCACCAAAAGGGAAAAAAATAGTGGGCAAGTCAGTCGCTGCTGAACGTGGTGAACTTGTAACCGCGGTTTGCTGCTTTAGTGCAAGTGGTCTTTATGTGCCACCAAATTTAATTTTTCCTCGAAAAAGAATGAAAGCTGAATACTTAAATGGTGCTCCACCCGAAACAATAGCATCTTTGTCTGATAGTGGTTATATAAACTCTGAACTTTTTATTAAATGGATTGAACATTTTAAAAATCATACAAAACCATCACAATTCTCACCGGTTTTACTCATACTTGACAATCATAGTTCACATATAAATCTAACCACTATTACATTTTGTCGAGAAAATTACATTCATCTTGTAAGTATTCCTCCACATTCAAGCCATCGGACACAGCCTCTTGACAGATGTTTTTTCAAACCACTAAAAGATCGTTATGCATTTCATTACGATTTATGGACAACTTCTCATCCGGGACGAACAGTGACATTATACCAAATAGCAGAGATTTTTGGACAGGCATATGCTCAAACAGCAACAATGGAAAAGGCTCTAAATGCGTTTAAAATGTGTGGAATTTGGCCTTTAAATCCCAATATTTTTAACGATTTAGATTTTCTACCATCCACAGTTACAGACCAAAGTCATTTGTATAATCAAGAAAATATTATGACAAATACACTAGTGTTAAATAATCAGGCTATAATGGAAAATAATAGAGATATTTTAAATATTATGGACATGCCTGTTGAATTTGGGCATACTGATGAAACCGAATGTACTGCTGAGCTAACATCACTTGTTGTTGTGGTTCCTTCAGAACACTCGAGTCAAACAATGATATTAAATGAAAGAGATACTGCAATACTACCATCAGATATAATACCTATTCCTAAAGTAACTATTCAAAGAAACCGTCGTTTAAAAGGAAAGAAGTCTGAAATATTGTCCTCATCACCATATAAAGCACAAATGGAAGCACTAGAAAACGAAAAAAAAGAAAAAGAAAAGGCAAAGTTAGAAACATTAGCAAAAAGGAGAGAAACTAAAGCTCAGAATACTAAGAAAAGCAAAAATAAACAGTTGGTATCCAATAATTCTTCTATACCTGTTGTACAATCAATGATTGATTCCTCTACATCAGCAAATTCTACAACGTCTACGGAAATAGTATGTCCAGCATGTGAAGAAACATATTGTGACCCACCAACCGAGGACTGGATTATGTGTAGCGTTTGTAAAATTTGGTGGCATGAAACTTGCACATATTATGAAGGAGTATCAGACTTTATGTGTGACTTATGTTATCAATCATAAGTCTATTTATATATTATGAATATTTTTTATTTCTTTTATGTATTTTTAATAAAACGAAAAGGCTGACAAGGTAGTCAAATAGATATTTAAGATCATTTTGTACTTTAAAATTTTAATTTGTTAATGTATTGTTTTATTTTAATTAGTTTAGAAAGTTAATATTTTTTTTATAATATGTATATTGTTATTTAACTATAAAAAAACCTTATATAGATGTAAATGAACTATTTGTATTAATTATTACAAAAAGGTTAATTTCAAGTTACTGTTATGGACTTTATTTATTTATTTACCTAATTTATTATACACTGGACTCTTACCCCATATCACCTGGACTCTTACCCCATAGCTGGGGTAAAAGTCCGTTATTATTATTTTTGGTTCTAATGTAAATAACTCCTTAAATAAACATTAATTGTGTATTTTAATATATAATTTATATTATTTAATAATGTATTTAATCAAAAAATATCAGCTTAAACCACTCATCAACACATATAAATTATTACATGTGATAGAAAAATATTTGCGTACTCTTACCCCAGGTTACTCTATCACTAGAAAATAGTTCATTACATTCTATAGAAGAATTACGAAATAGCTCAGACTTAATAGATTTCGGGAAAACGTTACAATCTGATCAAATAGGTTCAAGTCTATATAAAGACGTAATACCCAACACACAGCTAGTTTATTATGACGATCCGGATGAATTAGTTACGAGATTAAACCTTTTAATATCTTCTCAAAATGCTGACAATACAGGTGTTAATAATGAAATTATTTCTATTCTAGAAAAATTACGTGAGAGGAAACTTATTGTATAGAGAAAAAAATTAAAGAAATGTTTAATTAAAAAACTTATTATTAATTATATCACATAAAATCATAGTTATCCTAAGTTATCTAGTCTTGAAATACGTTAACTACTGAAATAGGTTCAGCATTCGACCGGTTAATTAATCTCCAAATCGTGGTATCAACATAATATTTTCCAGTGATCCAGGACATATATTGATCACTTGCTATCAACTCTCCATGATATTGCATTGCTATTACTGGTTTATTTATTGTATGCCTAAGTTCTTGTAATAAATCAATATTCATTCTTTGGATTTTTCGGGCCGTACGTGGAAATGTTTTTTGATCATTGGTACGACACGACCCACAAGCTTACCTTCATATTGATTGAATAATTCCATTTGGAAAAATAATGTTTTGACTAGAAAAAAAATTAAAAATGACAACATTAGAAAAAATAGCAGAGGAGCTACATAAACCAGCTAGAAAAACTTTTCCTAGACGTAAAATAATTTCTCTATTCAAGGATCATCTCTGGCAGGCAGACCTCATCGATATTAAATCGTATTCAAAAAATAATAAAGGTTTTAAATTTATTTTAATAGTTATAGACACATATACTAAGTATGTATGGGTGCATGCCTTAAAAAATAAATCTGCAAAACAAGTTACACTAGGCATGTTAAAATTATTAAAAATAAATCGTCCGAAATTTTTACAAACAGATAGCGGTACAGAGTTTTATAACAAATAATTTCAAGAACTTATGAAGAAATATAATATTAAACATTATTCTACATACAGTGGCATAAAAGCAGCAATGGCCGAACGTGTTTACGTACAATTAAAAATAAAATGTACAAACATTTTACAGCAACTGGTTCATATAATTGACACAATTCAAAATCTAAACTTATACATAATTACAATAATACTAAACATACAGCAATTAAATGTACACCACATGAAGCTCGAACAAAAACTATAAAGGTACAGTTATTCAAACAAATAAAACAAAATATAAAACCTAAATTTAAAGTTAATGATATAGTAAGAATTTCAAAAAACAAATATACGTTTAGTAAAGGTTATAAGCCGCAATGGTCAACAGAGCTATTTACAATTTCAAAAGTTTTTCAATCAGATCCAGTAACATACAACATAAAAGATAGTCAGAATAATATAGTTTTAGGTCGATTTTATAATCAAGAACTTTTAAAAACTGATTTTCCAAACATCTATCTTGTTGAACGTATTATAAAAAGAGATAAAAATAAAATTTTAGTGAAATGGTTAGGATTTGATTCCAGCCATAATTCATGGATTTCATCAAACGATATTCAAAAGTAATTTTATAAATTATTATAAAATAGTAGGATGAATATGAGGCTTCTTGACAATAGAAAATTCCATGTTACCTTGTTATATATATATATTTTTTTTTAAATAAATTTCTTTTATATTTAAATTTAAATTTTCAATAACTTTAATTTTTATGATGTAAAATTTGTTTGTTATATCTATTAAAAAAAATGTATATGTATTTACTCTTTTTATATTATGTTAGTTTCAATAAAAAAAAAAGAGTAAGCACTTCTAAAATTAATTAATTTTTAATATAATATAATATTCAAATATATAGTTATATAATTTACTCATAATCTCCATAGTCACTATCCCAATACCAAAATATATGCCGGTCAAATTCATTACCAAATATATTTGGACGAACTATATTTTGGTTGTGACATTTACGTAAATGTTTTCTCATTTTTGATTTATGAATTATATGGCTCAAATCGAAGGGGTATTTCATATAAAGTGTACAAGATAATGCCCCTTTTTCATGGCTGAATTGCGGAATCATTAGACTCACATCAGTTTTTTGAGTCACTTTACTGAAATCAAAAATAATTATTATGACGTTAGAAAAAATTGTAGAAAAGCTTTATAAACCAGCTAGAAAAAACATTTCCTAGGCATAAAGTAATCTCTTTATTTAAATAGTTGATCGGTGTTGGAAAACTAATACATTTAAAATTTAAACTTGTTTTTGTTCTAACATTTTAAAATTACGTTTACTAAATTTAATTTTATCTGAACGAACATTATATTAAGTTAATATCGCATACATAAAACATTTATGATCATCATTATTTTGAATATTTATCACAGCTTTTTTTATTTTTAATATATGTTATGTAGGTAAATCTATATAATATATATATATATATATATATATATATATATATATATATATATATATATATATATATATATATATATATATGTAGACCCCCTAAGAGGATTTACATAATTTATTCTTAATTGTAATCTATCTATTGATTCAAGTGACCATCCAGAACCTTTAGCAATATATTCAGATTCTTCTTCTAATATGTTGCTAAACATGTTATCTAATAAACTCATAAAATTAGATGAATTACTAGCAAGTATATTTTTAGTTTTAAAAGCTACATTCTGTGTTTCATTTGATAGTACACGTTCATATACACTATCAACATGAAGATTAAATTTAATTGATGTTTGTATACATGAATGTTTTAATTTAGAAATTATTTTATCAGAAATAGAATTGAAAAATAATGGATAATGTATAAATTTGGATGTATTTTTTATAAAAAATGTTTTTGAAGATTTTTTAAAACGTTCTATTTCTACAAGACCATCTCCAATTGTGTTCATACGGATACTTTTTGAAATCGTTTGTCGTTTCATTTTCACAAAAAAAAAAATATATATTAATACGTTGTGTTATAATTATCAGATATTTTTTTATGATTACTATTTTTATGTTGATGTCTTACAGTAAATTTTACTTATTATATAGTATAATGTATTTCTATGAATTACTTTTTCGCTTTAATTAACAAAATCAGAAAAAATTAAACTATAATTAGAAAAAAAAAATGTACAGTAAAATAACATAAAACAACTGTCTTATAAAAATATGTGTACGATGTAATGTATTTATATAAAGACTTACATTTATTAATGGTGAGAAAAATTTCAATATTTTCTAACAGCAACAATTGTGAAAACGTAGAGTATTTCCCAACTTTGAAACTGTTTTATAATAAATAATGTTGAATAAATAATTACTCGGTCGATCTAATTGATTAAATAGAAAAAAAATGAAACGATGATTAGAAAAATGAACAGTAAACCTAGGTAATACTTTAAAAAAAAAAATAATTTATATGTATGGTATAATATATTCATTATTGACGATGATATACCAATCGATTTTTATTCTTCAACAAAAAAATCTTTTCATACGTTGTAAATATAGTTTGATAGTCTTTGAATAAGATAAACAGTTAGAAGTAGTTGCTGTTACACTATTAAGAGTTGTTTTAAATTCAACAGAAGAGATAGTAGTTTTTATCAAGGATAACTAAATATCAACGAGATTGTAGTTTTCGGGAATGGAATACTACTTATCAAAGTATAAAGAGTTCACCATATAATGTAATATATTCGCTTGTGTGAAACATTAATACTTACGTAACATGGTTTTTAATGACTCCAATAATCGTGTACCGTATTCTAAAGCCGCGTACACACTTGTAACATTTTTGCGTATCGTAACGCCGCAACATAAATCTGTAGTGTTACGTGTTACGTGTTACGTGTTACGATATCATTATTTGTGTGAAGGTGTTGCGATGTTGCGATGTTGCTGTGTTGCGTAGTGTTCCATGTTTATTTATTTATTTACTGAGCATACTGCTTGGAGTAAATTTAGTTTACCGTGGTTCTTTACAGTGGTAGTACGTTAATACGTTATACGTTTTTTACGTCATAATACGTTTTTTGACAATTTGTATTTTGACTTTTTTTTTAACAATGTCTAATTTGCAACTAAGTGCTGCAGCATATATATATATTCATTACGCATTAAAAAAAAAAAGGAAACAAAGAAGATGGTGGCAGACGCAACTTTTTAAAAGCAGAGATGAACATAGTGGAAACGTGTTATTGGCTGATTTAAAATTTCAAGCTATAAGTGGACAATACAAGAATTTTACACGAATGTCACCAACTGATTTTGAATACTTGATTAATTTAATTGGACCGAAAATCGCCAAACAGGATACATTCATGCGAAAATCAATTACCGTTCAAGAGAGACTGTCTATAACTTTACGCTTTTTGGCAACAGGCGATCACTATAGTAGTTTACAATACCTTTTTAGAGTATCCAAACAAGCAATCAGTCAAATAATTCCAGAAGTCTGTAAAGCTCTAATTGAAGCACTGAAATACAATATACAGGTAATATTAATTAATTTGTATTTATTTGCATCTTATTTTATAATATTGATGTTTTATAACGTCAAAGTAAACTAAAAATGTAAACATTATATAGAATTGATTGATTTTTTGGATTAGCTACTAAATTTTTTCTATTGAAATTTAATAAGAAAATCAAAAATTTTTAACTGTATAGAAATAGCTCAGAATACTCTTCAAATAATAACTCAGTACCTAGTATTGTATACAAAATTATCACATAGCAGGGGTGAATGCAGGAAAAAATTACGGAGGGGGGAGTTGAAAACATTTAAAGAAGGTATTCATAAATATCAAATTATTCATGCTGTATTATACTTATACTATATTTTATTTTAGGCACTTATACTATATACATAATACATATACATATTACATATTATAGAGAAAAGGGAAACTTTTTAATAACTAATAATTTATTTTAATCTTTTTGAAATGTTATTAGTAGGACCCGGAACTTGATGATCTAAAAATATATAAAATATGCACAAAACAAAAATGCATAAAATGACGTATACATTTTAAAAAGTGACACGAAAAAATGATACTAAAAATGTAGGTATATTTTACTGTAAAAATTGATAAATATTGTTTTGATACAAAAATCATTGAAATTATTTTTATTTAACTCAATAAAACTATATATTAAAAAATACTACTTTTCGTAAAATTTCTTTTTTTGTCTTGTTATTCAAATTCAATAGTAAATTTTCTGTCACCTTAACTTCACAAAATTTACAAAACAAAACTGTCCCGTCAATGGAAAAAAATATAATTTTCAAATTCATCAATAAATACTGGTAAACGCGATCTATTGAATTTAGGCATTTTTAATTTACGTTGAAAATTAATAAAAAATTACACAACACAGATAAAAGAACATTACACTTAATACTCCTACAGTAGACACTATCGAACTCAAATTAAATGACACACGGGTGTCCCAGACCTAAAATAGTATATTTCAGAGTTTATTAAATAATCGTAAATCAAGACAAAAAAAAAGATAATGTACGTTGATAATTGACATGCCAATGGAAACTGTATGTGTTACAGTAAAATGTAACTTTTTCAACAAGAAAAATGCAAATATATGTAAAAAAAAAAAGTACAAAAATTAATAAAATGCACCAAAACTACTAAAAAATGACCGTAAAACATAAAATTCCCTAAAAATGCAAAAAATGCAAGATAAAAATAGCATCTTTAAATCAATAAATCCCCCTGCGTTCGCCCCTGTCACATACTATACCTAAAAAAATGTGATTTTTAACAACTGTGTTTAAATTATTGATTTTTTAGATACCATCCACAGAAGAAGGTTGGTTAGATATTGAACGACAGTTTGAAGAAAATTGGAACTTCCCCCATTGCTTGGGCTCATTAGATGGCAAGCACATTGTTAT
This sequence comes from Therioaphis trifolii, assembly GCA_027580255.1. Classification (NCBI taxonomy): domain Eukaryota; kingdom Metazoa; phylum Arthropoda; class Insecta; order Hemiptera; family Aphididae; genus Therioaphis; species Therioaphis trifolii. Next base: position 52,573 of record JALBXZ010000072.1, read on the forward strand.
TCAAGCACCCATTAATAGCGGCAGTGAATTTTTCAATTATAAAAATTCATTTAGCATTGTGCTTTTTGCTTTAGTCGACGCAAATTATAATTTTTTGTTCGTCGATATAGGGTGTCAGGGAAGAATTTCCGATGGCGGTGTTTTTAAAAACTCTACTTTGTACAAAAAACTCGAAAATAAACAGCTACGATTTCCTAAACCAGAACCATTACCTAATAGACAAAGAGAAATTAGTTTTTTTTTTATTGGGGATGATGCGTTTGCTTTGAACGAAAACCTGATGAAAGTATTTTCTGGAGTTTATCCCAAAGGTTCTCTTCAAAGAATATTTAACTATAGGCTATCGAGAGCTAGAAGAGTTGTAGAGAACGCATTTGGCATCAGCTCATCGATTTTTCGTGTACTTCGAAAACCGATTCTGTTGGAGCCAGAAAATACTCAAATTATTGTAAAAACAGTTGCACATCTTCATAATTTTTTAAGGAGGGATACTACTTCTTCAAATATTTACTCACCACATGGAAGTATGGACTATTATGTAAACGGCGAGTTGGTATATGGTTCATGGAGAAATGATGGCTATGAAAATAGAACCTCATTACTGGATTTAAGAAATGTTGCTCGTCGATCGCCTTTAGTAGCGAAAGAAATTCGTGAAGAATTAGCAGACTATTTCATAAATGAAGGACAAGTTTCTTGGCAAAATGACTACAATTGATTTTAATCATTTTGTCGGTTTATATATGTACATTTTATAATTACTAAAACAGTTTTCATTATTTTTTTTATAACTTTTATTTTGATGTATTGTATATTAATGTACTTATAAGTATTATTATATAGGTGTACTGTTTATTCAAAAAAACTTATAAAAATGTATATATTATTATACCTGTATCATTAAAATGTGAAAAGTTATATAATTTATTATTATATAATATTAACTTATTTAAAAGCGTGTTAATCGAAGTATAAAAAAAAACAAATTTAATGTAATATCGAAAAGTTTAAAATGTCTCCGTCGTCAACTTGAGGTGAATGAACTTGTAGAGATTCTGGAGGAGTTGGTGTCGGAGTGGAGTAAGTGGATGACAAATTAGAAACCTGAGACATGTTTGATGTTGAGCGAGAAGGATAATCAAAAGTATACGGCAAAGGCTGTTCATACATTCCATTATCAGCATTCAGAAAGATACCCATGAAAGTATGTTGAATGGCACTTTGTGTCCTAGCAGAGTATTTTTTTAATTTGTTTGCCACAAAATTGCCAAAGTTTTGTTGTTCGTCAGAAGTTGTAGCAGCAGCTGCAGCAGTTAGAAGTCCAAAAGCTTGATCTAAGCGATGATCTTCTTGATTTTTTCTTTTTTTTGAGGACGGTGGAGTCGGTGTTGAAAGACTCGGTGGTGGAAGTGATGAGCTTGTAGAAGGGGTGTTTACATCAATTTCTGTCACTGGGATATTTTGTATGTCCGTTTCTTCTTCAATCTGTATCTGTTTAAAATTTAAAATATAGTTATTAAATATTAATGTTATCATATTAATTATTTTATTTTTATTTTTTTATAGTAATATATTCGTATAGTGGTCGTTATCACGGAAAAAAATTACTAGTGTAGTTTCAATAACTATAATAATAATAATAGTAACATTATCATAGCTGACACATTATTCATATAATTATAAATTATGATTAAATTAAACCTAAAATTAGTAAAAAAAAATATTTTTTCCATGATATTATTTAGGTATAACAAAATTACCATCTATTTTTGAACGATACCTGCAGTACTATGGACTATTTTTAGTTTTTAGTTTATATTTTTTCGTTTTTATTTTGTATGTCTTAATTTATATTCAAAGTATTAGTATTCGTATTATTATATTAATATTATATTAAGTATTTTAATAGGTAGTAACTTAACTTAAACTTATTCCTAATAACATAAAATATAAACTATTTTATACTCACAGAACTCGTTGTTTGACTAGGTGTATCCTTATCCTGGAGATATTTCATATGCTTGTATGCATACCAAGAACTTTCATAAATTTCATCTGCTCCTATGAAAAATATAATTATTATCTATTTAAAACATTTACTTTTACATGTAATTTTTCTTACCTTTCCCTGTTCCAAAACTTTTTTTAATTTTTGCTTTTTCTCTTCTCATAGCAGATAACAAGCTATTCATTTTTTTCCTACATTCATCAGCAGTACACCCAATTTCTTTTGCTATCTGTTCCAAGGCATCATTTCTTTTGATTTTATTATAATATTGAGGGTGTTTTGCATGCCAAAGTAACGGTTTTTGTTCATACAATTCTATAAATTGGATTGTATTTTCTTCGTTCCACTCCATTATAGTCACAAATATTAATAACCGACAACAGTGTTTACGATTTAAAGCGTATACCGTGATGGTCAGAAATCAAAACACAAATAATGCGTTGTTGCGTTATTATTTACGTCCACACTATTCGTATCCCCACCTCGCAACAATCCTTTGATGCGGTTCAAATTTACCGACAACTCGTGGGACGCGCCGCAACTTCGTCGCGTATCAACTTTTGTCACGCGGCGTTGTTGCGCCTTCACGTCCACACGTCGATTGCTGTTACGCGTCTATGATACGTTACAGCGTTACGTTACGCGCAAATGTTACAAGTGTGTACGCGGCTTAAGAAAAAAAAAATAAAAATTCTGAACACGTTAAGGTCCGCGCACACTGCCGCGGTGGCGGTGGCGGTGGCGATAACGGATATCGCTAGCCCGCGCACACTGCGGCGGTGGCGGTGGCGGTGGCGGTGACGGTGACTATCACTGTCCACGCACACGGGCACACGAACACTGCATAATTTGCAAAGATTTTCATGTACACATATATAACATATATAAATATAATACACATATATAAATAAATAATACACAATAAATAATAACATAATACACATATATAAATAAATATACCTAATGAAAGTTGATTAATTAAATATTCATTAAATTAGAATAATTTATCTAATATGATATGGACTAAGTTTCACAATTTGTAATAGAAACGTTTTATGTACGTATGCCTATAGGATCTAGGTAATATAATGTGGCCTTTTGTATTATTTTCAATGAAAATTTGTAGCTGTTGAAGTATTTCTATTCAATAATCGTTTATTACAAATCACACAACATAGCTTATATTATTGTTGATTGGTCTCTAAAATTAAATTCCCGGGAAAAAATAAACTACCTATGCCACAGTCATAATTATTATACATATAAAATTATACCTATCACATATTTGATATTTCAAATATTGTCTGAAAATGTTTCAATATATTTATGATTTTGATATAAACACGGTTACACCCAAATAAACTAAGTATTTAGAAGAAATAGTCTAATATAATAAAACACACAGTGTAAAATTAAAAATATTTAGATTATAAAATAAAAAAATATAATATCAAATGAATATGAAAAATTATAATATTGTAACATTTAATCTAACGTAATATATTCTAGATAAATTATAGTTAACATACATTAACAACTAAAATGACAATTTAAAATAATTTTTGAAACCTTGTAAATATAGTAGTACTAGTAGCAAGTAGTAACTACAGTAACCACTAACCAGGAGTATGCGTAGAAATTTTCATAATATATTTATTTAATAATTTTGGCATATATATATAAAATTTCTGGGGGGTTGAACACCCCTCCCCTAGACACGCTACAACAGTAACTACATGAGCATATTATATATAAGTACTGTAATACTGTAATACTGTACAATACTATCAACATATATAATATATACATTGTATATACTATAAGCAGTGTTGATTCTTATCTTATCTTAGATTTACCGCGTCGCGGTGGCGGTGAAAATAGGTCCGGACGCGATATTTGGTTTCACCGCGCTGCGATATTCTTACCGCCACCGCCACCGCGTTGCAGTGTGCGCGCCGACTATGCTTTACATGGGATCTATTTTACCGCCACCGCCACCGCCACTGCCACCGCCACCGCGGCAGTGTGCGCGGAGCTTTATACGTAATAACAATTTTATACACTTTACACTTGAGTATTTACCAAAACTAGTTTTTACAAAAGAGTTCACCATTCAAGGTTCGTATGAAAGTAGTGGTATAGTAGTTTCTACAATAAATAACGTAAACATTTTGTATGATATCACCAGTGAATAGTGGAACGTTTAAAGTGAATATTATATTTTTCGAGTATTGACAATATACCTACCTACAATGTCACAATTTGAATATTCTGCTCTGACTGAGAATTCATCAGACAACGTCAGTGATGTAAGTAAAATTACAATTAATATCAGCTAAAATATTATTTTGAAGACATATTTTTTTTTGTTTTTATAATTTAAAGTTTAGATTTGTCACGTGTTTTAAAAATAATGTATTTGCATTACAGAAAAAAATATTTTAATAATTTTTTTCTATATTTCTTATTTCAAAAGTACTTTTTAAAGTCAGAAATTCATATACTTAAACTATATAAAAAATATTAGAAGTGAAACTAGATAAAATTAATTAACTTAAATAACTGTAATGTACCTAGTAGTATAATAGTAGTTAAAATATTACATACAATATCATTGGTAATTATTATAATATAAAATTGGATTAAATATTTCAAATTTACCTAGACCTAAATTAACGTAAATGTACATTTACATAAACCAAAAAAACGTAAATTCTCATTTAACTTCAAACTTTTAATAAAAGTATATAAAATCTAACGAATTTATTTAAACAAAAAACCTTATATTAAAAATGTTTTTTCTTTGTACTCTAATATGTTATTATATTTATTTAATATAGTCCGATTTAAGTGTGAAATCGAATGGAAATACAGGAAAGGTCTTAGATAATCCATTAAAAAAACAAAAAACTGCAAAAATCAATATTAAGAGGAAAACGAACAATACAGGATTAAAACATTTAAAAAAAATTAAAACTGAAAAAGTAATTTTTTTAAATTTTATAACATAAATTAATTGTTTAACCTTTAATTACATTTTGTTTTATTAATCAGGTTGCATCCTACAAAACAAAATTGAATTCACTTATAAGTTCGGGGGAATACAGTAATTCAAACTCTCATACAAGTGATACTATTTCAATTAAACAAGGAGAGAAAACGTATACGTTAAAATGTCCTACTATAGATGGGGATGACTATTGGGTCATCCAGCATTATAAAACAGAAGAAATAGCCAACGTTTCACCACAGGAAAGGTAATGTTAAACACGAGATCTTAAATAATTGAGTATTAACATTTTTTCAATTTTAGATGGAAACATGCTGAATGTTCAATAAAAATAACAACGTCTAAACAGAAAAATAAGGATAAGGATATCAACCATAAGCTAAATTCAGTTGTGGAGAACATTCTGGATCGTTTCATGGCTGATCCACAACATAAAATGACAATTAATAAAAATTTATGAGAAAATTAAAAATTGAAAATCATTGAAAATATAAAAATGAATATAATTTTTAAAATATATCTGATTATATTAAAAATAAAATATGTATCATATTATTTTTTTGTTTAAAAAGAAAAAATACTGATTATTACAAAATGACTATCTAATGATAAAACTATCAATATAATTATGAACTGTTTGAAAAATTTACAATTGAAAATCGATGAAAATATACAATTAAAATATATCTGATTATATTAAAAATAAAATATGTGTCATATTATTTTTAATAAGAAAAAAATTAAAAATATTATATCTTAAATAAAAATTGTATTCATGAAATTAGTAAACATCTAATATTCGGTTAGACGTGATCTACCTAATTTTAATTAGATAGTTGTGCAGTATATTTATGTTTACTAATTTCATGAATAAAATTTTTATTTAAGATATCATATTTTTAATTATTTTCTGATTAGAAAGAAAAAAACTAATGACTTGAAAATGACTATCTAACGATATAAATATCAATATTATGATAAATTGTATGAAAAAATTGAAAATTGAAAATCGATGAAAATGAATAAAAAATATAAAATTTAATAATTAGATAGTAGTATTGTAGTATGGTATACTACAAAATGACTATCTAACGATATAAATATCAATATTATGATAAACTGTATGAAAAAATTGAAAATTGAAAATCGATGAAAATGAATAAAAAATATAAAATTTAATAATTAGATAGTAGTATTGTAGTATGGTATACTACACAATGACTATCTAACGATATAAATATCAATATTATGATAAACTGTATGAAAAAATTGAAAATTGAAAATCGATGAAAATGAATAAAAAATATAAAATGTAATAATTAGATAGTAGTATTGTAAGTAGTATTGTAGTATGGTATACTACAAAATGACTATCTAACGATATAAATATCAATATTATTATAAACTGTATGAAAAAAATTACAACATATTTAAAAATCGATAAAAAATATAAAATTTAATAATTCGGTAGTAGTATTGTAGTATGATATACTACAAAATGACTATCTAACGATATAACTATCAATATTATTATAAACTGTATGAAAAAAAAAATTACAACATATTTAAAAATCGATGAAAATATTTAATTTATAAAATTTATATCGGATACCTGTTTTAACATTTTAATTATTTTTCTATTGATATAAGTCTTGTAATATTAAATCAGATAATTTAACATATTGAAATTGTTGAATCTCGCTTATTAAAGACATACCTTCTAAGTCTGAGTCGTAACCATAATTCTGTATCAATTGATATGTTAAAGCATTTCATTGGCAGCTAGCTGGAAGATTTGATATAGATTCTTTTAATGTTGAGTAGAATAAATTATACCAATTTTGAAAATAATTAATTTTTTTCTGTTTTTCTATTATGTTTGATTCTATACAAATTTGAATTTTTTTTAAACGACAAAGATCGATAATACTTAATGATATAGAATTATTATTCAATCTTAGTGTAATTGAAGAATATTTTGCATTTATAGAATAATTTAAATTTTCATTTAATTGAACTGGAGACTTGCAACGTGCAGTGGCGTATTTGAGCCTTCGCCTAGGGGGGGGGACGATATTAAGAGAGAGTAAACCACCCCCACCAATTAAAAACATGTTTTTTAGACATACAATTTTTATTTACAATACAAAATCTATATTTCTTTTTTTAAGACTTGTGAATCGATCAATTACATCATCAACATTTATTTCTATAGATCTATGAATGTTTAATAATGCCAACCCTGTAAGCCGATCCTGGCCCGTTCTTGATCTCAGCCAAGTTTTTAACCTATTGACAAAATAATATAAAGTAACAGATATGACTAATATAAGCATATAAATAATAAGAAATGGAAAAGCCAAAAAGTGGATGTGTGAAGTCGAGGAGAGTAGTAAACGAAAATAACAAAGAGATAATGTAACTACTATTACTAAAAACTAAATACAGAGCGATTAAGCATATGCCACATTCCGAATAATTAAAACATTTGTTTCGAGGTTGTTAGTAAAGATTTATACAGTCGAGATAACTCGAAAAACTTGACAACTTGATTTTTTTTTTATTCCCCTAGAACCTCGTTTACCCTAAATTCGAGTAAAATATCTCGACTAATACATATTTCGAAGTAAAAACCCTTCAAGTTATCGCGACTTCACTGTATATCAAATATGTAAATATTATTGCTTTTTAATTAATACATGCATTCAAAACTTCTAAGAGTAGAGAAGCTGCGTTCAGCAGAAGCAACACTAATAGGCAGAGAAGCGATTATATATAATAATTTGTGCACATTAGGGAATATAATAGAATTTCAGTTATCAATTGATAACAAAGCGTCTTGACAAAGTTCCTGGCCTGAAAAAAAAAATATTCAACAAATTATAGAATATACAAGATCTATCTAGAAATTAATATTGATATTAGGTACCTTCATTTTTTACACCCTGCCATTTTGTTTTCCATAGTTCCAATTCTGTCTGTAGTTCCAACGTATCATCAAGTACTGTTTCATTGAAATTATATAATTTTGTGGCAGCTTCAATTATTTTTTTAAAATCTTCACCAGTAATATCTACAATATATCGTGGAACTAACAGGCATAGATTCAATAACAACTTATTTTCTTTACTCAAGAACCGTGATTTTAAATCTTCAATAATGCTATCAAGTAATGGTATATAAACAGAAACTCGATAATATTCTTCTGTTGTTTTTGCCGGATGGTTAGCACGGTTGGTTTGTTTTTTTGATAATCTAGGCACTTTAACATCAATATCCAATTCAACCATTAACTCTTCGCATTCTTTAAATATCTCTTCAAATATTAATTGGCAATTATTACGTTTATTTTCTAAATTTGAAATAATATTGTCAATACAGTTTTTAGCACATAACACATCATTATTTATAACTTGAAGAATACTACTTATTGGAGCTGTCACACATAAAATATTCGATAAACATTGAATTGCGATTATAAATTAACAACTGCACATAGCTGATAATAAACTTTTAGCTTTAGATGAAGAGACAAGTTCATTCCATTCAGAAATTTTAGTTAAAGCATCAATCGTATAGGGTATAGATTTTTTAAATATCATAACACTGTCATGGCGTTCTATCCAGCGGGTCTCACATAAACTTTGTAAACGAGGCTGACCATCCAGGACAGTTTTTAAGATAAAATTTCTTTTAGATGAACAATTGAAAAACTCTATTACTTCTTTCATTAATCCTACGCTGTTCCTAATACTTTGGACTGATGATGATTTTGAAATAGAGAGATTCAATGCATGATTTGCACATGGGCAATGGATAGCATTTTTGGCATATGATTGAATTTTTTGCACAGCTCCTCGCACTAACGATACCATAACTGAACAGCCGTCTGTTCCAATGCCCACGCAGTATTTAAGATCTAAATCAAATTTTTGTAATAATGAAATTACTGCGTCGCCCAAAACTTCACCATTTAATTTTGGTTCTAAGTTTTTTTCTGTATCTGTATTGTAAACATATGCATGACAATCGATAAACGCAATAAAATTTTCTTTTACAACTGCTTTATGTACGTATCGTATAACTAAACTCATTTGAGATGAATGACTAATATCAGTAGTTTCATCAAAAATAACGGAATAGAATTTTGATTCTTTTATTTCTTTTAAAATGATTTCTGTTACAATTGTACTACAACAATCAATTAGTTCATTCTGAACAACAGGACTGATATATATAGCTTTAGAATGTGTAGTTTTCAAATGCTTTTCTAGAATTGAATCCCCAGAATTGATTCGGTAATGTAGAAGTTCACGAAAGTTACCTTTATAGACTATAGAATTTTTTTCGAGATCATTTTCAAAAAAAATACCGTGATCACGGTGGCCCCGAAAGGGAATATTCTGTCGACCTAAAAATATAATAGACTCCACAATAGGTTTCAAACGATTCCGGTTTTCTTCAACCTGTTTTTTTCTCTCAGTATTTATCAAATTTATAACTTCCTTTTTTGGATTATTAAAAGTAGTCATAAAACTATCTGCAACTTCAACACAAGCTACATGATAATGGTTTTTACTATGAACTTCTAGATCTCCGTCTTTACCTAGGAGTTTGGCATATTTTTTAAGCGGCTTAGAAACAAATTTGCATAATTGAATAGTTTTATATCGACCACCTTTATCACTAAACAAAACACAATATTTACAAAACAATCCAGACATCTTTTTAGAATATGTCAACCATTTATATTTCTCAAAATAAATTTTACTTAGGTACCTTTTTTCTTCTTTGCCTTTTTTGGAATGTATAGAAAATGGATAAACAAAATCAATATCAGGTATATTACTCGATTTTATCAATACAGCACGGTCATGGTCAGTTATACTAATGTTAGAGTCTTTTAAAAAGTTTGCTATATCTAAATTAAATGTGGTAGTTGCACTACCAGATGAAATACTAGTTACTGCTGTATTCAGCGATGATGAACTTGCATATGTCGGTGCGGTTATCTTTGTCGTAGTGTCATTTTTCATTTTTTTGCTGTTATTGTCAGGATCATTGTCAACATCTTTGCGTTTTAACCATTGACTCAATAAATTGGACATGGCAGTTAAAAGGTAGTTAAAAGGAAAGATTAGTATTTACCTGTAACAGCAATTACAACTGGTGAATTTCGCACGAGTACAAAATAATACTATACACGACGACCGTGTGAATGTGTGATGAATTAATGACGGCACAATGGCGCTTATATAAAATAGCCTGAAGCCGTGAATGGGGAAAGATAATATCAGATAAGTTACAATGACGAAACAGTGTTGCCAGGTCAAATAATTTTAAGTTTCGTTATTTTTTCCAAAAGTTTCAATTTTATCATCAATTTCCCCAGATATAAAATTTTTTCTCGGACCTTCGGTCCTCGATTCTTAACAGTTGTCAGAATAATCATAAATTCAGTTTTCATATTAGTTATTACCGAAAAGTATTATTGTGTATGAAATAAACATTAAAGTATTAAACACAAACAGCAGTCAGTACTATAGCCACAGAATAGATTACATTTTTATCATAGAGCAATCACTAATCAGTAATCCGATTTATCCGATATAATATGTGTTATCAGTTGCCAGTTATCACAAAAATTTCTCATCCAAAAAATATTATTTATTTATGAATTAAAATATTTAGATACACTTATAACTTCAACAATCATAAAATATTATTTTCAAAGATCTCTCGGGAGGGGCGATCGCCCCTATCGCCCCCCCTCAAATACGCCACTGGCAACGTGTTTGTAAATTTTTTAAAATCATATTAAAATTAGATTCACGCATTAAATCATTCCAATTAGATAAATTTAGGCTGAAAACATTTCTACCTGATTCAATTAATACAACAATTGAAATATCCTTTTCAAGTAAATATTCGACTGAAACATATTTTTAATAAGGAATTTCAAATTTTGATTTACCAACTATTGAAACTGACGAATACATGTTTGATTATTTGTTTTTTAAAAAAGTATGTAAATTATATACTAAATATTACAAAAACGTAACGGTACGACAAATGAGTTAACACAGTCTAACTCATTTGGTGACGAGTACATAACTAATACAAATGAAACAATTTTTTTATTTATATACCAACAAAAAATAAAAGTGAACACTGTGTTGTAATGGTTTGAGACGTGACTTTTTATTTAAACATTTACCTACCACACTAAGTATTCTATCCTTACCCCACCTATTAAATTATTATTTAAACCTAACATATTTATCTTAAAGAGTGACGTCTTAAACCGTTAGAACACAGTGTCTTAACTTTTGCTGACAGTCTGTCCAGATGTTCTTTATACGTAAGAGTCCTATCTAATACCACGCCTAAGTACCTAGGGTGTTGACTATTTTTTATTTTCTGTTCATCAAAATGGACATTTATTTTATGGTTCGCCATTCTATTATTAAGATGAAACAAAGTCACTTCAGTTTTTAGCGGGTTTGGCTTAAGTCTCCAACGCTTGAAGTACGAGTTTAGCAGTCCAAGGTCACTAGTCAACGTGTTTTCGAGGTCCTGAAAGTCATTACTCTGACTAGCTAATGCAATATCATCTGCATATATAAATTTTCTTGAGCTTGTTAGAGGAAGGTCTTTAGTATACAGGTTGAATAAAAGTGGTGACAGGACCGAACCTTGTGGTAAACCATTATTTAGTAATCTCATCTTGCTTTTTTCTTCTCCTATGTGCACTATAATTTCCCTATTGCTAAGCATATTGTTAAGCAAAGTGTATAGCGTCTTACATGGGATTACATCTAGAAATTTTGATAGTAGGCCTTTTCGCCATACCGTATCATACGCGGACGACAAATCGATGAAGGCCACGGCAGTTTTTTGCTTGTTATTGTATCCATTTTCGATATGGGTGGTGAACGCCATTACTTGGTCACAGCAGTTTCTGTGTGGGCGGAAGCCTGCTTGTTCTGGTGGAATAATTTTTTCGATTTCTTCTGAGATGCGATTATAGATTAATCTCTCTAGGAGCTTGTAACATGTACTTAAAAGTGATATAGGTCTATAGTTCTTCACATCATCATCTGGTTTTTCTGGTTTTAAAACTGCTAGTATTTTTGTTTGTTAGAACTTTTTTGGTAATCGTCCTGTGTGTAGGATATCAGTGAAGAAGTTCGAGAGCCATTTCATTGTATTTGGACCACAGTGTTTGAGAAATTCCGGGTATATGTCATCTAAACCTGCTGCTTTGCCAAGTTTTACGCTTTTTAACGCATTTTGCACTTCCTCTATTCCGAAATTCTCTGCCCACCTAGACCTTTCTTCTGCGTTCGTTTTCTTAATCTGTAGGCTAATTGTTACTTCTCTAGATGATTTCTTTTCCAACTGAGCTCTGCTCATTTCCACTATTCGGTTCGCAAAAATATTGGGCTTAATTTTTGGTGTCCCTTTTGTTCTTGTAGGGTTTGGTTCCAATTTTCGAAGGAGGTTCCACGCTTCTCTGCTCGATCGTTTGAAGTCTAACTTTTCCATAGTTTCAGCCCATCTATCCTTGCGTGATTTAGCCAGTGACATCAAAAGTTTATCTGCAGTCTCAGTCCTGCCTTTTTTTTTGATATTCAATATAAAGACTATTACTTTCGTTGTTACAACAGGGTATATATTCTCGTCTATAGCCACGGGGAATATGACGCTTTGCAGTTTCATTTACAACTCCGACAAAGCGATCGTAGTTATTCACCGTAGGTTGGATCCATCTAATGTTTGAATCAAGAGATTTCTTAAAATTATTCCAATCTGCCTTTTTAAAATTCCATCTTGGTTTTTGGATGGTTTTCACAATTGGTATTTGTATTCCGACATTTATGAGTACTGGTCTATGCTGACTTCTAGGAAAATGATTTAGAACTTTCCTATGAGTTTGTAGTGCTATGTATCTTTTATCCTTTGAAACTATGCATAAGTCTGGGTTATATCCTCGGTTCCATCGACCCGAGTGGAACGTTTTCCCATCTTTGGCATTAAATACAAGATGCATATTTTCGTCCTCTATCCAGTCATTTAAAATAGCGCCATTTTCGTCAGTTGACTCATATCCCCAGTTGGTATGATGACTATTAAAGTCACTGGCTAGTACTGATGGGTGTGGGGTAGTTGGTAGGGGTGGGGAAGGCCAAACAACATTTGGTGGCTTATATATATTAAGAAGTGTTATGTCTGCTACACATATGGCTATAACGAATATCGAGTCAGCTATCGTAGAGTATAGGTGGCTCCAGTTGTATATTCCATTTCTGACATAGGTAGCAGAACCATAGCTTCTATGGTATAGAGCTGAGGACATCGTAAAGCCAGTGATTCTCGCTCTTCGTGTCATCTGTTGTTCGTCTGGCACATGAGTTTCCTGAAGCATGACAACATCTATTTTTCGTTCTTGTAGTAGTCGTTCGAGATAGCTACTTTTCTCCATACTAATTCCTTCCACGTTTAGTTGTAAGATCCTGAGCTGAAGGCCCAGGTCTCGGGTCAGGTAGCCCTTAGAAGGGCTGTTTTCATGGTAAGATGTTTCGGTGTTGCTCATGATTGCTGGGAGGTTTGAGGATCCAAAAAAACAGTTCAGCAGCCGTTGGTGGTAGACCTTTTGCCGTCAAAGACGTTGCCCGGGGTACACTACGGGGAAGCGGTCTACTATTGTACCCCATTGAATTAATAAAAAAGGATAACACGTAGAAATGGGAGGACAGACATATTAAAGCATTTGAGGAATCAAAAACGGCATTCTTGAATGAAATTATCACAAAATTTCCAGACTTTTCGTTACCATTCTATATTAATGCAGACGCGTCAACTTCAGCTATAGGTGGGTAACTATTCCAAATGGTAAATAACGAAAGACAAACGGATTTGCGAGCAACCTGCAGAGACACGATACACAATAACAGAGCTAGAGGCGTTAGCAATATTATACTGTTGCACAACATTTAGACCATACTTAATAGGGAATATGATCATTCAGACCGACCACCATGCACTAACATTTATAAAACAATGTAAACTAACAAGTGGAAGATTAACAAGATGGACTTAAGCTTTGCAATAATTTGATTACACAGTCGAATATATACCAGGCAAAGATAATATCGCAACGGATACGTTAACAAGATACCCAAGAACAGGGGAAGAGATACCGGAAGAAAAAATTAAGTTGAACAAAATGTCATCAATATCGATTAACAAACAACTAATTGAAAAAATTAAAAACATCGCACAGGAACAAAAAAGGACAAACACGTGGAAAAAATGAAGGAAAACGAGCATGTGACAAAAAAGAATGGAATAACATTAGTAAGACACAAAATAAACGACAGGTGGAAAGTAGTTATTCCAAACCATTTAGCCAAAGACCTAATAAAAGAAACACACGCAAACATGGGACACCCAGGACGATTCAAAACAAATCGCGCGCTAAGAGACACATGTACATTTCAAAATATGCAGAAGCTTATATCAGAAGTAACGAAAAATTGTGACAGTTGCCAAAAAAATAAACCAATAAATTACAATGCCAGTGGAAAATCAAGTTCTCACAAACCAACGAAACCATTGGAAAAAGTATCGATCGACATGATGGGACCACTCCCGACTGGAAGAGGTGGCACTCCTTATATACTAGCAATATTAGATGTATTTTCGAAGTACATCAGACTATACGCGATAAAACGAGCCACAACCAAATCAATTACTAACAAACTAATTAACGATTATATACCAACTACCGGCAAGCCCGAATCAATAATATCAGACAACGGTACATTCTCCAGGTGATCAAAGCCAAGACACTAGTTTTGGTGCATTCCAACAGTATGATTAGTAACTGTATGATTTAAAAGTATAATAAAAAAAAATAAATACTTAAATATGTTATTATAAAGATGATGTACTTAATATAAATTGTAAAAAATGTATCTAATTCTTATTTTATGTCTTAACCAGGTGCGTTATTTTTTTTCGTGATGCACCCTATATATATATATATATATATATATTAATTTTTTTTAAAACCGTCATGTTAAAATTGGTCTGCTTTTAAATATAGTAATGACGTCCCTGGTCTTAACTTATACATCAGATTATACAACTACCTCAAACAAACAGCAAGCCGTTCTCTTGGTGTGATAGCTTTCCTCCAATGTGTATCTTGCTTTTTCAGATGCACTTCCAACTTGCTCAACAGTAAGTTGAATGAATATTCAGATGACATAAAATATTCAAAAAACTTTATTCCATCAACTTCTAATAGAGAGTGGAAAAAATTCTCCTTCAGTTGGTTTTTTCTTCCATGCCTTCTTCCACATCCGTTTTTTCACTGCTTTTTCTTCCTCTTCTTCGTCCAAAATCAAAGCAATCATCAATAGATCATTTTCTGAAGACATAGTCATCTTTGCCACGAGGTTTGGTCAATGACAGCGATACAGCACTTAACTCAACGATGACGGATGAAACACTGACTACTGTGAATAGAAATCACGGCTGGTAGAATCACGGAACGGGTACGGTACGGTCACGGCACTGTCACGTCACTGCTATGTGTGAATAGACCTTTAGTGTCGACGTCACATTTAATCTATTTCGATATTTAGTCTTGGTTGCAGTGACTGCTGAGAATCCACTTTCACATAAGTATGTTGAAAGAAAAGGAAGTAGGACTTCCAACGCCTTTTTACTTAATACCTCATATTCGCTGTGAACTTCTATCCAAAATTTATCTAGTGATGAATTGTTTTTTAAGTTTTTTAACGTGACGTCCGAGGAAAGATTTGCCAACACATCCTCTTCATTCATAGGTAGAGTATTTGTTGAGCTATTGGCACTGAATGGATCCAAAATTCCATAATAAACCATCTCTTGGGTCTTGATTTGAAGGGAAATATTAGGGAAAACATATCCAAATGATTAACAATAATCAGTTTAAGTTGAGTAATATTGTAATCTTCATTATTCTCGTTTACCCTACTCATGAACTCTATTAAGGTGCTGAAAATTTCAAAACAGTTGTTTTCAGTTCTTGTGATCCACAGCTTAATTTTTTTCTTTTGCCCTGCTATTATACTATAACTGTGAAACATGGTTTTCTGTGTTCCTTGAAGAGACAGGTTTAGCTCATTCAAAAGTTGAAATATATCTGCAAGATAACATGATTTCATGTTCCAATCTATGTCTTTGAAGTACTGAATCAGACCGCAATTTTTGCTTGATAAAAATATTATTATTTCTTCTCTAAGTTCACACAGTCTTTTTAATATCCGACCTCTCGAAAGCCAGTGAACTTCCGCATGCGTTAACCACATAACGTTCTATGTGTGGATCCCATTTCATCACACAACATTGCAAACATTCGTGAAATAAGAGAGCTGGAATTAATAAAATTTACCGTTTTGACAGCTGTTGTTCGTACTTGATTAAACTCGGCATTCATTCTTTACTTGCTAGCATTTCTCGATATATCATACAATGTGTGCTTTGTATATTTGGAGCTACTTGTTTCATTTGTGAGACTAGTCCTGCATGCCTACCAGTCATATTAGCCGCGCCATCAGTACAAATTGAGATATAGTCTGACATCTTAAAATCTGTACTTAAGAAATAATCGGACAATGCAGAAAAAATGCCAACGCCAGTTGTATGTTTCTTCAGTTCCAAGCAGTTCAAGAATTCTTCTTTGATTTCTTTTTCGTCCCAGTCCACATAGCGAATATAAATAAGTAGCAGTGCTTTATCAGTAATGTCAGTCGACTCATCTAATTGAAGAGCATAGAGCTTTGACCTTATTATTTTTCTTATAAGTTGCTGATGAACATCATCGCTCATCATAGTTATGTGATTTGAAACTGTATTATTAGAAAGAGGTATTGTTTTTATTTTTTTAGCAGCTTTATCTCCAAAAAGTGTAAGGTTGGCATCGACCATACAAGGCATAATTAAGGCTTCTCCTATGGTAAATTTTTTTTTTTGATTTTGCAATGCGAAGTGATATCAAAAATGACGCTTTTAAGGGCTAACTCGTTTTCAGTTCCCGTATTTCGAATTAGTGCCTTCTGAGCTTTCAATTCACTCTCTTTTCTTTTAAAAAAATCGATCGACTTACTCTTATACTGCTGGTGTTTTGTTTTCTAATGTCTTAAAAGTTTTGCTGGAACCATAGAACTATTAGTTAAAATTTCCGAGCAAATAACGCATTGAGGGCAATCATCTTTATATGTAAATCCGAACGCAAGGTATGAGGGATCATATTTACGAATTGTCGGTGTCTTCTGTTTTGGTTCCGACGAAGATGTGACATCACTCGTTGATGGTGTTGGTTCCTCAGCAGTAGTAATTACACTAGTATTTGGATTTTTCAAAAAGAAATCCAACTTCTTTTGTTTACTCATATTTTAATAAATTGCCACACACAACTGACGACGAACAACGGACAACGAACGACTACGTACTGACGTACAATATTGATAATATTATACTTCGTAAAATAATATTTTATAATAATATCGTATATAATCGTAGGGGCACATGGGGCAAAGTGGGGACGCTAGTGTTTGTTAGCATGTCATTTGCTTAAAAATCAATTTTTTTCTTTCAAATTTTGTTTACTCAATCCATATGTTATGGTTATTGAATAAACATTTATTATGAAAATAAAAATTATTTTTTTATTTAAAATTTAAAAGGATGTAAAAAATTTACAGTTTAAAAAAAATTATTTAAATTTTATATGTTTTAATTAATTTTTCAAACAAAACAAATTATTTATAAAAAAATACATTAATATACATATATGTATACTTAACTTAACGTTACTAAAGGAAATAAACATAAATTGTAACTTTTTAAATGCTATAAAACTTAAAAATAATTTCAGGAACAAAATTCACAATTAAACCTTGTCTCATAATCTTTTTCTTCAATTCCAGAACAAAGACAATGAGCCCATTTTTTACACTGACAACACTGAATTCACACATCAATTGAAGTTGAGTAGGGCTCATCACAATACAAACATTTTTCATCCTCTTCACTGGTTTTAGTTTTTTTACTAACATTTTTCTTGATTGTTCTAATATTTTTTTTTCGCCCGAACGATAAAGAACGTTTTACATGTCTGGGTGGTACACTTAATAAGTTAGCAGCCAATAGTTCATTTTTGTAAGGAGATTCTGTGAGAATTGCTGTTTTCCCTCTTCTCTTAGATATTCGTGCAGTAGTTTTATTACTTTTTGGGATAGGTTGAATTTCTTCAGGAGATAAAGCAAAACATGATTTTTTAACTGATTTTTCAGTACCTGCTGACCAATGAGAATATCCTGGTAAACTATTCTGTGTTATAGAAAGAGTTGAGTCATTATTTTGTTGTCCAATAGGATTTGAAATTGCAAGATGAGTGATGGGCAGACTATTTGTTTTTACGTTTGGGGTTAACAATGCTACTTGAACCGGGAGCACATTGTTTGAAATATTTTGCTGATCTGTAACTGAAACATTTAAATCAATGTCAGTAGCAGCACTAGCAAGGAAGTCATGTTCTTTAAATATGTTGGCATCTACTGGCCAAATGTCTGTTGCTCTAAAGCCACTAATTGCTGTCGCATAGTTGACGCTTTTAAATATGCTTTACCAAAAAGCGATGCGATCTGAAACTGCGTAACAACTCTGTGATCTTTAGCGTGCTCCCTAAGCCATTTCTTATTTTCATCACTGTAATATAAGCTAAGTGGTTTCATAAAAGCTACATCTAATGGTTGAAGTCTATGCGTGCGATGAGGTGGAAAGCAAAGCCATATAACACCAGCATCTCTAGCTTTATCAATAAGTTCTAATGATTTAGTATGGGTAGCATGACGATCTAATAAAAGCAAAACCTTATGACTCTTAGATGCTCTAGAAAAAATTACAAATATATCAAACCATTTATGAAACAAATCGGTCTGTATCCATCCACTTGGATGAACTTCAGCCCATGCACCAGGTGGTCCACCATCTATAAGTTCTGGTTTATTTCTTATACGAGGAAAAATAAGCATTGGAGGCATGTATGACCCATCAGCACCCATACATAATTCAGCTTTTATTGTCTGGCCCCTTTCAGCAGAAGTGATTGTTCCTACTTGTCGACGACCACGGCATGCAATAACTTTACTATGAAATTTTGGAACACAAGTTATACCAGTCTAGTCGACGTTGAATATTTGTGAAGCTGTTAATTTATTTTTATCCACCACTTCAGTTAGCAAAGCAAAAAACTTACCAACAGCAACCGGATTGAAGCCTGATGCTCTAGTAGCTGACGTAGCTTCAGGTTGACGTAATGACAAATCTGAATGTCGTTTGATAAAGCCATACAACCAGTCCACTCCTGCTAAATCATCTTTAAATGTATGGTTTATGTTATTTTTAACTGCTAATTGGTATGCTAAACTTCTCAATTCTAATGAAGTTAAACCAAATAAACGTGCTGCCATAGTCTTTATGTATTCTACTAATTGTGCCTCCTGCTCTTTAGTAAACACAGTTTTGAATCTTCCAAGAGCTATGAAATTAAAAAGTCAAGTTAATTAATTTAACTTCATATAATACTTAGTACACCTAATTATTTGAGATATGTAAATTGTAAACATAAATTTATTATAAGTATTTAATAAAGTTTCAAATTGATAAAATTAAAATTGGTATAAATTGAATATAAATTATTATATTATTATCTTAAACATATGAAACCTGAATTTTTAATTTTTTTATTGTGTTTATTATGTAATTATAAACAAAAACATGTTACCTTTTGTGCTCGCTTTAGCTAAATTTTCAGTTGCTGCATATTGTTTTGCTCTTCTTTCCAGAGTAGTTTGATGAACACCAAAAGATAATACAGCTCTTCTGAATCCCATCTCCTTATTATGATATGCTAATATTGCAGACTTCATAGAGTCTTCAGACCATGCAAGTTGGTTGGTTTTTCTTTTATAATGTCTAACCATTCTGAAATCGCAATATTTAAATTTAATACAATTTGAAATATGGGGCAAAGTGGGGACGTCCCCACATTGCCCCAGGCAGGTATAAACCACTTTGCCCCAATTGATTAACTTACCTAGATCCTTTGATTTGATTTTATTCAAATAGTTAAATTGAAATAAAGAACTGAATAACAAGAACAAGAACACACACTATTTAATAAAAAAAAAAATTACCAAAAACGGATCACAGAATAATTTATTAGATCGATCACAAAAAATCAAATTTGATTATCAATTAAACGATAACAGGCACATGTACAGTTTTTCATCGGTTATCATGCTGATACGAGCAAGGAAGCTATAAATCTAATAATTTAATTAATGTTATACATTAATACCTAAATATCACGATGTCCCCACTTTGCCCTATGTTCCCCTATATTATATAATAATATACGATAACATGCAGTTATAAATAATTATTCGATACTGTCATGCTATTGTCGTTGCCCTTATCGTCATCATTAAAACTCATTAAAAAAATTAACTGTAATTTAAATCGTATATAAAAATATAATAATATCTTATAAGTTATACTATATACAATATATTGTGCACGTATAACGGGTTTTTCTACTAGATTCCACTAGAATTCTAGCTTTTTTCTATTTAATATTTTGATAAAAGCACAGCACTTTCGCGGAACACAGGTTAAGAAACACTGCGCTAAAATATCTTGATATTGAACATCCACGAGTTCGCAGAATTTTTTGAACCTTTCCACGCGAACAGTATGTATAATATATGAAAATAACCGAAAAGTTTAACTATAATAGCTTCAACATCTATTGGTAGACTATCCGCAGCATTTTGTATAGCGTTATGTAATACATGAGCGCAAAAACCTAATCCAATAACACATTTTTTAAATTCGGTCTGGACTTTCACATGAACATTATTTTTTCCTTTCCGGGCAAGTACTCCGAAATTTGTGTTAGTATTATCCACTGACAAAGCTACAATTTTTTTTTTTAATCCAAAATTTTGTAAGAACGTCAATTATTTTTCTAGTGATTAAATCTGACGTTTCACCACGTAAATTTGAAAATTCGGGTATTTTATTTTTAATACTAAAATCAGAAAAAATAACAAAAATAACAAAAAATAACGGATAACAATTGGTACTAATTTAATTGCTTTATGGTTTGAACCGTCAACAAAACCGAAATAAGTCTGGTGGAATGCAGTTCTTCACCCATTTTATCAATAATATACGGACAAATTACATTTACAATGATTTATTTTGTTTCAATTTTTGCGCACGTAAATTTTTTGTCGTTTAAGCAGTGGTTTCCTTTAAACACGCGTCCGTAATTGCATGATGCGCGATGCGCGATTGCTCGGTCACACTTGCGTGATGCGTGATACAGGTGTTTTGCTACACTATGCGTGATTACATGTGCGCGGTTTGGACAATTTTCGTCAGTTGGTATTTAGTATTACATCAAAATGGATGTGGTTATGCTTTATAAAGGGGCGGATTTAAGGCACTGCGAACTATGCGGCCGCATAGGGTGGCAAATTTTGAAGGGCGGCATAATTATGTTGAATATTTATTTTAATTTTATAAAATTAGGTATATAATTTAAAAAAAAATAATATAAATTAATTTTATCTATCACTTCATAATTTTGAAATTGAGCATATTATTTATTTATTTATTTATTTATAAAATATACAGGATAAACCCTTGAAACAAATATACACATTATACTTATATCTACCTAGTTACAAATTAATTGTACAATTATGATATAATAAAAATTTAATAGCTATATACAGTAAATTATAGACAGAGAAGAAACGAAGGGTCCACATTGGCGTTTGACATCATACGTGTGATAGGCTCATTCTTAAGGTAATTAGTAGATGCGAAATGAACATAAAAAGGAGCAACAGAACGGGAATAAATTTGGGGAACTCTAAAACAAACTAAGGAAAGCAAATAGGGATTGTCAATATTACCTAGTAATAAATTATTCAGGAACTTAATGCCAGAGATCCGTCTATGCTCAGCCAGTGAAGCCAGACCTATTTGAGAAGCGACAGGTCCATAGTTATGGGGTTCGCAAGGGATATTCAACCTCAAACTAGCATACTTCAAAAATTTACGTTGTACTCTTTCAAGCGTAATAGAGTCATTTAGGTCATGAGGGTCCCAAATAACGGCACCATACTCAACAATAGGGCGAACAAGTGCACAGTAAAGCACCTTGTATGATAGACCTAATCAAAAATCCTTACATAATCTTAATACAAACCCCAAAGTTTTAAAGGCTTTACAACAAATATGCTCTATGTGGGGTGTTTGAGCGCACTGCTCAGATATTATATATGTCTACTCGAGGGACCACTCACATTGAGACGACAGGCGTAGGCGTCCTTAATTCGCCGTGTAGACAAACCGTGTAAACAAGATTAAAAGCTTAAAATTAACACGGGAAAAAGGAGTAACAAAATAAACAATATGGTAACGGTATAAATGGTAACTGTGTTGCTGGATTGGTACAATAATAAATGAAAATATACAAATAAGAAAAAAGTCACAGCAACATAAAAGAATAAAAATATAGTACCGATTAGCCACTTGGCTCCAATAAATGATAAATAAATAATAAATTAAATAATTGAAATAAATAGATGCTATAATAATAAAAATGTACGAAGGTCTGTTTAGCCCAATAATAATACAACTAATAAATAAATAAATAACAAAAAAAAAACTCACAATTTGTGTGGAGCTCGGCTGGCCAGCTGCTATACCCAATGCTATAATAATGATATGATCGCACACACAAATATAATATACAGTTAATTTGAAATAATATAATAAAAAAAAACTAATATTGGTGCTTCAATAGCGACCGAATATAAAAATGTGTTGCCTCAATGGCGAACGACGAACGACAAAAAAAATATAATAATGTTGCCTTAATAGGGAAAATCGAACGACAAAAACGAGATAAAAAAGAATAATAATAATACGTAATGTAATAATTAATAATAATAATAGTAAGGGCGTTGGCCACGAAGGTAAAATGGAAAGGAAATACACATGATAATTTTACAAAGACACTGGAAATAATTATACGATAATACTAATAATTCTAACAAAAGATAATCACGACACATATTAATTAAAAATTCACAATTTAACGATGGACGGGAGATTAGGAAGGTGGACACAGATAAGTATTGGTCGACGGCCGACGCAACGCTATACAGCGGATATTGAACTTTGCGAGTCCGCATACTCGTAAACATACTGACCCATTTGAATGCATTCAGCATTCAACACATGGGCAGTGGACAAAGTTTGATAATGGGACGTTTCAATATGCCACCTGCTGTTTGAAGAGTTGCCACTCTTACGATCCCGTCCGATGGATTTAGTTGCAAAATCCGTCCTAGTTTCCACATCAGTGGAGTCGTTGGTTCTCGGACCAGAACCAATGTATTGATGTCTAAGTTTTCAACCTTTGTTGTCCATTTTGTTCGGCGTTGGGTGGTTTGTAAATATTCATTTTGCCATCGTTTCCAAAAATGGGCGTGGATATCCTTCAATAGTCTCCAACGTTGTAACCGTGACAGTGGAATTGAATCCAGATTGGGTTCAACAGGAGCAGTACTTGGCATTAGAGTGAGGAAGTGGCTTGGCGTGAGTGCCTCGAAATCTGCTGGATCTGTGCTTAATGCACTCAAGGGTCGAGAGTTAAGGGTGGCTTCGATACGACATAATGTGTTCAGCTCTTCATACGTCAGCCGGTGGAGACCAATAGTTCGATGTAATAATGTTTTAACTGATTTTACCCCTGCTTCCCACAGGCCTCCAAAGTGGGGAGCAGACGGTGGGTTAAAATGCCAACTGATGTTACGGGTTGTTAGATAGATTTGACAATTTTTCTGATATTCTGAAGACTGCGTGAATTCGTTTACGGTTTTGAATAGTTTAGCAGCACCCACGAAATTTGTGCCGTTGTCACTGAACATTTGCTCAACCGGACCTCGTCGTGAGATAAAACGAAAAAAAGCCATAATGATTATTCTTCTTACTGGACATAGATTTAGGAGTACATATTCGTAGAGATCTCTTCTTCAGGAATGATTCTGGTTCCATAATAACCACTAAAACAATTTATATGCTCAAGTATTAATAATTATTAATTATATATTTTTATAATAATTAATTTAATTTCTGTATCACCTGAATCTACGTTTAGATCATCATTAACATTATTCAAGGGCAGTGCAAGTGGTGAAACACTTCTTGACTGACGACTGAGATTACATTCTAACAAACCTATTTTATAATTATAATTATTGTTTTATATTTACATATATAGGTAATAGCTAAATAATAAATAAATACTTTTGTTAGAATGTACATTAGAATACATAAAGTGTGGTGTAATATGAAACTTAATTATTGATATAAGCTATATTAGAATGAAATAACCAATTATTATATTATTTGGGTCATTAATTATATAAAATAAAATTAATATTGAAATATAATAGTTCCTAAATAGGTTTGTACATTTAACTAGATAAATGTTTTGTTTTGAGAATAAACCTGACAATGCAATTTTGTCATAATCGTAGGTAAGTCTTATAATGTATAAAGAATACAAATAAATGAGAAACTATTAACAAGAAAACTTATTTTACTACTTCTTTCTGGTGAAAGCAGATATTCTGGAGTTGAGCATGACTCTGAATGGCACACTCATTTTTCGTCATCATTATAATTATTGTATTTCCCTAAATATATAAAACTTTATAAGTAAAAATAAAATAATCAACTAAAGTATTTTGTATAATTACTAAATTCAAGTTCATCATTGTCCGAGTTTTCCACATCAGTGTCAATGTCTGATGGAAATTCTTCGATAAGCCACTGAACAACATTATCTTCATCATTCATATTATATAATATATAATATTATTATGAAATAGTTTTAATTAAAAAAACACTAACAAGGATAACGAACTTAGAACTTAGAATAAAATTTAATAAATAATAGGTACGTCTGAGCAAATAACATCACATTCTTAGTAATTCTTAACAATAACGCGAACGAATTCACGAGTACCTATGATAACAGTAATCTCCGCAGAAGTAGATTAGCTGCTCATGACCGACGGTACTTTTCAGTCCACTCAACAAAACAGTTGGTATCTCCCGCCAATTATTTATCAAGTGATAAAATACTGATTATTTAGTATCTGAACATAGTAACGAAAAATTTCAATGGATTAGAATCAATAAACATGGGCTCAAAAAATTAATATTAATATATAAACATAGTAGGTCTGATGATAAGAGTTGTCACAGATGTTGTTTTCTTTAGACGTAGTTTACACGTACATTGAGTAATATAATAGGTATAACTTGATAAATTTCTTGGTCTTAAAAACAGCCAACCAATAATACTAAACAATAAAACAATCGAAACACAAAACTCCGTAAAATACCTTGGTCTTCACCTTGACAAAAGACTAACTTGGACAGCCCACATAAAAAACAAAAGATCCTCCCTCAATCTAAAACTCCACAAATGCAGGCAGCTACTGCGTTCTTATATACAAACAAATCATTCGACCGGCAATGACCTTTGGCATACAAATTTGGGGAACCTCCAAAAATTCTAACTTAAATAAATTCCAAGCGTTTCAATCCATCAATCTCCGGCTACTTACCAATTCTCCTTGGTATGTCAGCAATCGTACTCTTCATAAAGATCTAAAAATTCCAACTATCTCTGAAATAGCTTCAAACCACTACAAAAAATTTCATAAAAACACCATTAATCATCCTAACCCTCTCATCTCTAACCTCTCCTCTCTTTCACTCCCAGATAACCCTATCCGCCGTCTCAAACGTAAATGGCCACGTGACCTACTTAATACTTAATGACAATTATCTTTAGTTAGTAAAAAAAAAAAAAAAAAAAATTCATTTTAACTAAATCCACCAATCTAATCAAGTTGAAGTAGTGTCACTGGACACCCTCTTCACTCACGTCATCAAGCCTTGTACAGAAAAAAAAAAAAAAACCATCACAATTACTTATTGTAAAAATATTTACAGATTGTATATTCTTTTCTAATAAAAATAAAAAAAAAAAAAAAAAAAAAAAACGATAAATTACTTACTTATTCTATATGAATAAATAAACCAACTAATTGTTTAATAAATTAATATATGCTATATTAGATTTTATACGAATTGTTCAATGTTTGGTACTCCTAAGTACCGTCGGACGACAAAGGGTTAAAAGCTGTCAATTGTTTGAAATGAAACAAAAATCCGTTTACTAATAATATAATAATGTTAAAGATTGTATTAAAGTGTATTATGATTGCTAGAAAAATTATTAAAAACCAAATTTTCGAAAATTATTAATTAGTATTTAATAATTATTAATAATTATTAATATTTAGACTTTACAAAGTGAAACACTGATGCCACCTCCTTCAACATCGTCGAATCAGTCCAGTTTTGAAATGACTACCCCATCGCCACCACAAGAAAATCCAAAGAAAACTATTACACCAACCAGAACCAATGCTACCAAAATAAGACCTATTACGGACCACTATTTAGATGAAGCTCAAAAAAAAATTAAAGAAAGTTTTGATACTTTGAACCATGTGTTAAAAGTAAAGAAGGTAGATGAAGATGAGTGCGATGTATATGCAAAACTTTTAGCAAAAAAGTTAAGAAAATATCCGGACAGAATGCGAGACCAAATCATGTACAAAATCGACGGCTTTCTTTTGGATAAACCCAACCCTGATGAACGACCATCAAGCGCCTACTCATCATATCATTATTCGTCAACACCATCTCCACACTTCCCAAATAATCCATCTCCAGCCAGTGATGTGTCACATGTTAACATGCCAGAAGAGAATGAATCACAACCTCAGTCTCTAGTAGAGTTCAGTATGCCGCTGCAAAGGAACGTATCGCAAGGAGCCATGCAACCTACTAATTTAATTGAAAATGCTTACTTGAACGCTGTTACAAAATATTACTAAATTAATAAAAGTTATGAAAGTTAAAAAGTTTAAAAAAGTTTGTTTTTGGTTTTGTTATTAAAATTATAAATGTTATAATTATACAAGTTAAACATTTTAATAATATTAAGGTCTGTTATTGAATTCATTTTGTAATTTTAAAAGCTTAATGTTTTGTACTTTTATTATTAATAAGTAATTAAATAAAAATTAAATGTATTAATATTGTTTACCTTTATTTGGTCATTGAGAACAACATTAATAGCTTTGTACACTTCAGGCACGATTAATGAAATGGCTGGTGTTGAAACCTTGAATAAACAATGAAGACTTCTATAGCTATCCCCTGTTGCTAAATACCGTAAGGTAATTGCCAAACGTATTTTCGGTGGTATAGGTTTTCGCAGTCTTGTTTGTTTTTTTATCATTGGTTCAATTTTGGCCAGAAGAAAGTTGAAGTCTTCAAGTGACATTCTACAAAAATTGGTAAACTCACCAGATTCCTCACTAGTCATCTCATTGAAAAAACTATCCATACTATTTCTGTAAAATTAAAAATAATTACGATCAACTTTTTTTAAATTCTGAAAAAAATTGTTGTGGGTGAGTTGCTTAATTATATTTGTCTTCTCTTCTACATCAATTTTTTCTATTTTAACAGGTTAAAAAATTTACAATATTAAAACAAGTAAGTACTTACAGTGTTCTATTACGATGAATTGATATCATCCACCATCTCCTCTGGCGACGACGGCGTCTATTTTCAATATTTTTCCTTTTTAAAATATTCACATAATTATTTAAACTTAGCAGACAGAGTGCCAAGGCTGTAATTATTTCAGCATCCTCCATCTCTCAATGTCGAGTCAATGTACACGCACGAAAGTAAAAAAGTTTGCAAAAGTCGTTCTTATACGCACGTTTTTAGTTTGTTATTTTTTAATTATTATACCTTGATAATGAAAGGGCTGAAACCGATCTCAAGCAGAATATAAACTCACAATCGCGCTAGCGCTGTCGGTTAACCTGCTGCTCGCACTGCTCAATTTACCGCTCTTGACGGGAGCGACAGGCAGTGACAATGCGAGGAGCATGATCAGCGCGAGTGACCTGTTTACATACTCATGCTGCCCACTTCCCTGCTCAGTGCTCACTTCCCCGAAAATTGGCTGAATGTAAACGAGGCATAAGGTCTATGGCTGGTAGTAGTATTGATAAAACGGCTACTAAATATTATTGATAAATGTGATGATAACACGTACCAAAAATCAATGTCTCCAACGAATAGTAAAAAATAAAATAATGAAAAAGCTTTGCCAGATTAGAATATAGTTGTGTAAATCGGCGTACACCACGACAGGAACACTCAATAAGCCAAATAAAACTAATTGCACTTTTAACTGATAGCTATAACAAAACAAATTAATGTAACAACGGAGAGCAATAATGAGTATACGTACGATGATAACAATTGTGGATTTTGTATTCGTTTATTTTTAGCAAAATAATATTTTCCCCGGAACTCGTTAACGACAACGACGATTGTATTTTGTTAAAGCAGAGAGCTTATATTATTGTTTATGAAATGTCTCGTAACATTATAAATGTATAATAGAATATGTATACGAATATTGGAGTACACGTAATATTTATAAACGTTCGCTTTAGAAACCGTTATCGCTTTATCGGTACAAGTTCAAGTTTACTACGTATACATGTTTCCTATTATTAAATCACTCGTTAATTAGACGAAGACTGATGTGTTATCGTATTATTGTTAATAATATAACAACGAAATTTGACAATTTCATTTTAAAATTTAACCATTTATTATGAAATATGAATTAGTCGATAGTTGTGTTTCACCGACGAGTATACGTCCGCGGTCAACGTGAATTATTTAGGACGACAGTGGTGTTATTGTGTTAACTGTTTACACGTATTTTATACGTCCGCGCGTGACTTTTTTATAGTGACGAAATTGGTGTTAAAAGTGGTGTTAATATGAACAGAAAAAAGTTAAGTGTGTAAGGTACAAAATCGCATAAAGTTATTCTAACATATCTTGTTGTTATCTACAATCAGTGAGTGTGGCATAATTGCTCGATTTCGGTGAGTTCAATGTGCTTTCTCTAAACACGGTATCGAGGACGGGCGTATATCGATTCCACCGGCTACTGTTTATAAAAATCATTTGTCGATTCCGCCGGCTAGGTACTCTTCATAGTACGCACAAAAATAATATAGTTTAGTAAATGGTTAATCATATTATGATTTTTAACCATTTTAGTTATATGATATTTTAGTAATGATAAGGCGTCGGGATAAACCTATATAGGTATCAGATATTCTAAAAAAATCATTTTCAAATGATTAAAGACGGAAATCAGAAGATGAATTGGAAAGACCATCAAAAATTATAAATAGGAGTATTGTAAATTATCCAGAGTATACAAAACATTTCACAAGTACTGATATGAACAATATTTATCAATGTTTATACCGATCTCGTAGATAAAATTATCCAAAACTTCCAAGAAGTATTTCTGAAGTTATTGATGTAATGAGCGAGCGTCATATTCTAACAATTCAAAATGAGGAATTTTTACTTAATACTGATGCAGTACACAAAATTCTTTGTTTTTCTACTACCTCAAACTTAACGCTACTTTGTTCCGTAGATCAAATTTTTGTTGATGGTACATTCACGCACTGTCCAAAATTCTTTTATCAACTTTTTACGTATCATATTTCCAAAAATGTTTTCAGTGCACGGCCATCGTGGATACAAAGTTTAAATACATATGGTTTTAATTTATATTTTATATGATTATTAGGCTTGTCTAAAGAATATAAAGATAAATCGAGTGAAATCGGTAAGTGGCAAAAATGGTTATTCGGTTTACCATTATTGGATCCGGAAGAAGTTAGTGAATGTTTCACATCCGATATGATGTCGATTTGTCCTAATGATGAAAGAGTAATTAAGTTTTGCGATTATTTGGTTGAAAATTATATTGATAATGGAGCAAAGTTTAATCCCTGCATATGGGCATCAAGGAAAATTACATCAGAACATTAGGTTAGACGTCTCCGTACGTTACGGAACCATAGTCCATCTTTTCATATTCGTTCTGTGCAGAGCCATGATCGGCGAAAGGAAATCACCACGTAATCACCGGCATTAATAATTTATAAATATGTTCATTATGTGCGGATATCGGCCAATTAATTTATTTTATTATTTAATTATCTCCCCGTCCATTGTCCGTCCGCTCAGCGATGGTGTGTAATTGGCAAATCGGAAAATATCCGACTGTCTTTTTCCTTCCTTTGTTGCGCGAACATCATGAGCGGTTAAAGGACACCGTTTCTCCGATGCGTCTCGGGGCGATGCCTAAGAACTCGAGCGTAGAGTAATGTATCTATTTTATTATTTAGATATCCACATCTACGTCGACGACTTGCTTGTATCTTCATCCTCATTTGATGATCATGTATGTCGACTTAGACTTTTGTTTGAAAATATGTCTGTTTCTGGTATGACGAAGAAATTTAATAAATGCGCATTTTTTCGAAATGAAATAAAATGTCTTGAGCATGTAATTAATCCATTAGGAATGTTGATGGACCCATGCAAATTAATCCGTAACTGGTACAGTGCGGTGTCACATACCCGGCCTGCCATTTTTAGCAAGGTGGATATATTATATCCACCTTGATTTTTAGTTTTCAATTACGTGATAAGGTTTTGCTGATATGGTCACAGAATAAATGAAATTATTTCATTTATTCTGTGATATGGTCATGGAGGCAGATTGTTCCTTTCTAATTTCTATGGAGATAGTATAAACTATAAACATATAACCATGGTTATCGAGGTTAAAATACTAGATTTTTGTTGTCAAAGCTGTTTTAATTTTATAAGCGGTTTGATAGACCGCTTATAATTTGTTTTTTTTCACTGTACCAGTTACGGGTTAAAGGCAGTCCGTGAATTTCCATATCCCCGCAATAAAAAGGAATTACAATCATTTATAGGGTTCTGTAAATTTTATAGAAAGTTCGCTGATCATCATGCTTCTCTCATCAATCCACTGATTGATTTAATTAAAAATGATGTTCCGTGGCGGTTTGGAGATAATGAGAAATACCTATGGATTCTGTCAAAGCAGTATTTGATGAGCGTTTTCTGTCTCATCCCGATTTCCAATCAGATTTCCATCTTCAGACCAATGCCAGTCATGTTGGGCTTGGAGCTGAGTTGTTCCAGTTGAACACACTACGTGAACGACAAACTATCGGATTTGCTAGTCGTACCCTCAAAGCAGCTGAGCGGAATTATATGGTTACTGAGTTAGAACTCCTTTCAGTTGTGTTCGCCTGCGACAAATTCCGTGTCCTTATTCTTGGTCATACGATAAATATATTAACCGATCACAAGGCTCTTACTTTCTATTTCGGTGTCGGTTACGATATGCGTTAAAAAACGCCATTGTGTCTCAAATAAAAACAAACAAATACTACTCAATTATCGTAGACTCGACCCCCGATATTTATCCACACATATCATATACTATACCTACATATTCATGTTTGGACCGTAGTCGTTTATTTGATAAACATTTGGTATTTGTTTCAAATTTTTATATTATTTTCTTTCTCTTGAGTTTTTATGCCTTCGGCTTTTCTCAAATAATTATACTAAATTATCATTTTATTAATATACCTTAATTTTATTATATTGCTGAAACCAATGTTGTTTTATTTTTTTATTTCATTTTCCTGTATTGTTCTTATTTTAACTTATAAATCCTATACGCTCCGGCCTTTGGGTCTCGGTGATAGGTTGGCGACCCTAAACAAAACGGTCCGTCACATAACGCTCCATCATACGTGACTGCGAGTCGTTACAAGTGGGTTTCAGTATAAAAAGAAATCAAAAGAAAAGGCTGAAAAATTAACCAATGTTCTAAATCGGACCCAAAAGGTTGATGCATATTTTAAACCAGTAAAAGAAAATGAGGAAAAACAGGTATCTATTTCTAATTTACCCCAACCAAACATGACGAATGATTTTAATGTTATTAATTTACCTAAAAAACGATTATTAGAAAATAAAAACCTAGAATCTATACCTTTTACTTCTTCTGCCATTCTTTGCCAGTCTTTGCCTACCCCTCAAGGTGAAACGATTACATGTTTCGAATCATAATCCATTCCTTATTCAAACGATCCTTCAAGTTGGATTATAAATGATGACATCCGAGATTATTTTGCTGTTAACGGTTTTGAACAAAATAAAGACATAGATTTTTCTACATCACTGCGTATGTATAATGATGGAGAAAAACGTTTATTAACGAAAAATATGTTTGAAAGAAAATATTTTAATGGACTAATCATCAATAGACCGTGGTTAATTTATTCTGAAATAACGGGCAAAGTATTTTGTGGACCTTGTAGGTTATTCCAAAATAATAACAATGATCCATATTTAGCATCTGAAGGGTACAATGACTGGAGATCCGCATCTGTGCGATAAAAAGAGCACGAAAATTCTTCATGTCATAGAACTTGTGTTGTTAAACTTATGGATCGAGGTAATGCAATAGAACGTATCGAATCAAAATTATTGGAGCAAGTAAATCAAGAAAAATTATACTGGAGAAATGTCTTAACTAGAATTGTAGCAATTGTTAAAAAATTAGCCTCACGTGGAATTCCATTTCGAGGACACGACGAAATAATAGGATCCGTAAATAACGGTAATTTTTTAATAATTGTAGAATTAATTTCTGAATTTGATCCCTTTTTATCTCAACACATAAATCGATTTAAAAATTCTGGAAGTGGAATTACTTCGTATTTATCATCTACAATATATGAAGAAATTATTAAACTGATGTCTGACAAAGTAAAAAACGCCATTGTGTCTCAAATAAAAACAAACAAATACTACTCAATTATCGTAGACTCGAACCCCGATATTTCTCATGTCGACCAGTTATCTTTTATTGTACGTTTTGTAAATGAAAAAGGGAATGCCGTGGAAAGATTTTTAGGTTTTATCGATAATGCAGGACATTTAGGTCCGCGCACATTGCCGCGGTGGCGATGGCGGTAGCGGTGGCGGTGGCGATAACGGATATCGCTAGCCCGTGCACACTGCGGCGGTAGCGGTGGCGGTGACTATCACTGTCCACGCACACGGGCACACGCACACTGCATAATTTGCAAAGATTTTCATGTACACTAATGCAATAAATAAATATACCTAATGAAAGTTGATTAATTAAATATTCATTAAATTAGAATAATTTATCTAATATGATATGGACTAAGTTTCACAATTTGTAATAGAAACGTTTTATGTACGTATGCCTATAGGATCTAGGTAATATTATGTGGCCTTTTGTATTATTTTCAATGAACATTTGTAGCTGTTGAAGTATTTCTATTCAATAATCGTTTATTACAAATCACACAACATAGCTTATATTATTGTTGATTGGTCTCTAAAGGTACGTTTTCCTAGGAGCGCGTTTTTTGTGCCGCAGAAACCGATCACGTGACGTGATAGCTGTATCACGTCGGCTTGAGCGTAAAACGTATTACGCGGCGTAAAAGTGTTTTCCTATAAAATATAGTGGTGACGCGTTGAACAATTCAGTTGACTACTGAAAGTGTGATCAGTGTGTAGTGTATTTGTAATAATTTATTAAGTAAATACGATATTACCCTTAAAGTATAATTATTAATTATCATTGTATTATTATAATTATTAATTAATAATTTTGCGATTGCAATGAATCGTCTTGAAAGAAAGAAAAAACTAATTGCACTGCTTATTCTTCGACATTTAACAATCGATGACGAAGACGAAGAATATATTATGCTCCATGAACATTGGAATTTAAGAAAGAAAGTCAGTGAGATTTATATAATAAACGAGAAAACGAGGATATTTTCAAAATGTTGAAAAAATAATATTATTCATGCACGAATGATCGCACTTCGTTTGGTTAAATATAAATATATATATAACTGTGTATATAGACCTAAAATATAATTATATTTTTTATATAATGTAATATACCTCTAAATTTATAGCAGCATGCTCAGAAATTAGCAATTTATTTTTTAATTCATTTATTATATCCAGCAGCGTAGATACTTTTTTTTTTGAGATGTTGATTTCTTTGACCTAATACTTTATTTTTTCGACGAATATTTTTAACAGTTGTTTTTACTAAGCAAAGATTATTTTTTCTTCTTTTTGGAGTTGAAAAATCTTCATCACTTAAATCACCTAGTCGGCTGGGATTCAAAATCCTTTTTTTTCTTGGTGGAGTTATCACTTCAACATCTGTGCAGAGATTAAACAGAGGTGGCTGGGGAGTTTTAAAAACGTTTACATTTTCATAGCTGGAATTCAAATTTCATATTAGATATTGTTAATTAAATAGCTGTAAAATCTAAACCTTTTTGTCCTAGAATTAGATGGCGAACTATCATACACATCAACAATGTTTACATTTTCATAACTGGAATTAAAGTTTCATATTAGATATTGTTAATTAAATAGCTATAAAATCTAAACCTTTTTGTCCTAGAAGTAGATGGCGAACTATCATACACATCAGAAATCATTAAACACGGACAACTTATTGATATATTATCAGCATAACTATGTTCCTCCATCAATTTAGAATATCTAAAAAGTAAAAAAATATTTTAAGTCAATATTTAATATGTTAAATTTTTAAGGATCTTAACCTAGTTGGTACTGCAGTTTTTTGTAGAATATTACGATTGTTGCTTAACACAAAATCATTAGCACTAAAATGTGCGCTACAAACTTTCTTCCAATTTGGTTTTGACGTTAAATTAAGTGCATTAAGCCACACGGTTCTTTTGGATATATCTTTTGGAAAACTAAAAATAATGTATTGTAATTACTTATTATGTTCACTAAAAATATGTAGATAGTAACTAGTTAGGTATACTATATGCATACTTACAAATGAAAAGAAACGTTTTTATTATTATTGCTGGTATTTCAGCACACACAACAAACTTGAAACTATACAAGAAATTGACAAAATATATTACACTAGTTACAGCAAGTCAGCAAATACTATAAATGATTTATAGTATTTGGTTACAGCAAATTTCAAAAATAATTTTCAGTTTTTTTTATTATCTAAGGATGTTATCAATTTTAATTTTTATATTTGAACATAACCTCACAAAGTCGCCACTTGCGCGAGTGAGAAACTGCCTTCTCTGTCTTACTTAAAAGACCGCGACCACTTGCGTTGAATGATTTAACATGGCCTATCCAGTCTTCTATTATCTATGCTATAAGCAGTTTTGAATCTTATCTTATCTTAGATTTACCGCGTCGCGGTGGCGGTGAAAATAGGTCCGGACGCGATATTTGGTTTCACCGCGCTGCGATATTTTTACCGCCACCGCCACCGCGTTGCGGTGTGCGCGCCGACTATGCTTTACATGGGATCTATTTTACCGCCACCACCACCGCCACCGCGGCAGTGTGCGCGGACCTTAAATCTGAAAAACTTACAAACATTATTATTGATGTGTTGGATTGTCTTGGAATAAATTTGGCTGACTGTCGAGGTCAGTCATACGACAATGTTTATAACATGTCGGGCTCATACAAAGATTTACAGGCTAGAATAAGAGAACTCAATCCGTTAGCTTTTTATATTCCGTGTGCAGCGCACTCATTAAATTTAGCGGGGACACACTCTGCCGAAGCTGCCAGTCAATCTGTCAAGTTTTTTTGTTTATTACAACATGTTTATAATATTTTTTCGGCGTCAACTCATAGATGGTCGATTTTAACGTCTCATTTAAAATCAAATGCTAAAACAGTCAAAAGTCTTTCAGTTACGCGCTGGTCTTCGAGAAACGATGCTTGTGTTGGTTTGAATGAATCATGGGATGAAATAATACAAGTTCTTAGTATAATCGAATTGGATAAAACTGAAAAATCAGAAACAAGATGTGAAGTTCGTGGACTTAAAATACAACTTGAAAAACTTGAAATAGCATTCATGGCTTTCTTGTGGGGTTTTTTACTTGATAGATTAAATGCTGTAAGCAAAAAATAACAGAATGTTAATAACAATGTGTGTACAGTGCTGGAATTATATGATTCATTGATTCATTTAGTGAATTCTCAGAGAGAGGCATTTTATGAATATGAAGAAAAAGCACTAAGCAAAGTAAAAAACAAAACATATCAATCTGAAAATTCTATAAAAAGAAAAAAAACAATTCGCCATCATAAAACTTGAGAGGGACAAGTAGAAATATCAGCGAGAGATAATTTTAGAATTAATACGTTCTATGTCATACTTGGTAGATTAGCTACTGAATTGTGTAATAGACGAAAAGCATATGAAGCATTCTGTAAACCGTTTGATTTTATTACTAAACTTCAGGAATTGGAAAACTCTGAAATAACGGTTAAAGCAAATGAGTTATGTTGCATTTACAAATCAGACTTAGAAAAAAATGAATTTATTAATGAACTCGTACATTTTCGTTCTCATCAAATCACAAGTTTTAATGAACAGAAAATTACACCATTTTTACTAATGCTTGTAATATTATATGAACGTAATATGAAGGATCTATATCCAAATATTGAAATTGCCCTTCCAATATTTGTCTCAACATCAGCTACTAATTGTACTGCCGAACGTTCGTTTTCGGTGTTAAAAAGAATGAAAAATTATTTACGGTCAACTATGTCACAAGAAAGGTTAAATTCCTTGGCCATACTAACTATAGAAAGTGATTTAACATCATCATTAGAGTATTATTGAAATTATTGATGACTTCTCAAGAATGAAATCTAGAAAACAAGCTATGTAAACTACAAAAATTAACTATGAATTCTAAATTTAAATATAAAAATTAAATTATATGTATCACATTATTTAATTTGTTTTGTTATATTCATTACATTATGTTTTTCTTATAAACTGTGTTGCTAAAAAAAAAACAAATTAGAAGATGTTATATTTGAATCGGAATTTTTTTTAGTTATCTTAAATGAAAAAATTAATTAATAAATAGATTTTCATAGGGGTGGCAAATTTAATTTTGCATAGGGGGGCAAATTGTTAAATCCACCCCTGGCTTTATAATATTTTGGAGGATGAAGCAGATGAAGAACTATTGCTACTTGCGAATCATTTTTGTAATGAAAATGATGAAACGTTTAGTCAACGGAGCAGGGAGGGTTGTTTCAGTACTTTAATTCAAAGACGCCTAATTGACAATGAAACTAGATCCAGGGATTATTTCAGAGTGTCATTTGAATTATTTAATTATATACTAAATGTTATTAAAGAAGATATAAGAAGGCGTCCAAGTAAAATTATTGTACTATAGGTATATTTATCAAAATAAGAAAGGGACAATAAATATTTAGGTAATTTTCCATTTCACTTATATTATTCTTACTGATATTGATAGAATGATTAATTTAAAAAATACATTCATATTATCTATTTAGAACTTGGAATATATCTAACCTAAGTCCTAACCACTGAGAGTTAATAGTAATTAAAATAAAGGAACAAAAAATAAAAATATTTAAATTTACACCAATGTTATATGGAGATTTCATTTTAATAAAATAAAATATATATACTAACTTCGTACCAATCTGATAATTTTCAAACTGTAAAATATCAAAAAATAATTTTTTCTCAAAATAAAATAAAACTTTGCATGAAAAATTTTAAACTTGCTTAGTAAAAATTAAAAAATTAATGTTCATCGAGATATTGTAAAAAAGAAAAAATTGGAGTTCGTAGATGGAGTAGGATTTGAAATGTCCGAAACACTTGACATCGTAATTGAACACGAAGATTCATCGGCGAGTATTGTAGGAACTTGCAGATTCTATGAAAATGTTGATGTTGATGTCATTGTTTCTACAGGTGGTGTACTCATAGTAGCCTTTGTTTTTAATAAGCGTAATTCCATTTCGGAAACAATGTTAAATATCCTCATTTTGGTTTCCACAACTGATTCTGGAGGAAATGTTGAAACCGTTGACGCCGTACTTTTAAAAAAAGTTTGAATTGGATCAATGGATTCTTGTTGTTCCATTTCTCTTAACGCTGCCAATCGCTCCTCTCGTCTTTTTTTAATTTCATCTAATATCTTGAGCTTTTCGTGTTGTTTTTTTTTTTTTGGCATGGTTTTCTAAATGAATATATCAAACTATGGTTTATTTCTGTATTCGGTAGTTTGTCATCAATGGGCATATATTATAATGGTTCAGAACTTTTAAGTAACAATTTCTCTGGCTCGATTTCTTCAGTTTGGTCAAAACTATCATTTATGGCCATTTCTGAGCAGTTTTTGTTGTCATTGCAGGCTATTTTTTCTACTGAAATGTTTGATGTAGTTCTGAAAATAATTAAATAACACACATTTATATAAACATAAAATGTATTGATTTTAAAACTGCGTTTTTTAATTTTTTTAATTTTCCAAAAAAAATGTACAAGTAACCTTGTAGTTAAAAATGCAATAACATTTTTAATAATCCTGATCATAGGTTTAAAAATTCAATATAGTATAATACATAATAATATACGATTTATTATTTTTTACCTTCTTTCGTTTTCGATGTTACCAAAAAAACTTAATGATTCGTCATTGTACTTCGATTTTGTTGTAGCTGCTGAACCGGTACCTAATCTTCGTTTCTTCAAATTTTTTTTACATGAATCTCTTATTTTGCGCCATCTTGTCTTGCAATCGTTTACTGCAAATAATTTTAGTGTATTATTTATATTTTACAGATTTTTAGCAACCGGTGAAAGTTATAGATCCCTTGCTTTTCAATTTCGAAAATCTCACATTTGGATAAGTACTATTATAAGGCAAGTGTTTTTTGCTATTTGTCATCGTTTAAAAAATATAGCAATACCTGAACCAACACAATGTAGTTTGTCGAAAGTAGCCAACGATTTCCATGAAATGTGGAATTTTCCGAATTGCTGCGGCGCCATAGATTCTCGTCGCACATACGGATCGTTTGCCCTGATAACTCTGGATTGCTGTTTTTTAATTACAAGTCATTTTTTTCAATTGTGTAATAGGCTTTAGTTGACGCGAATAACAAGTTTCTGGTGGTATACATAGGATCGTATGGTAAAGAAGGCGATGCAGGAATTTTCCGTAAATTTAATTTGGGCAAATCAATATCAACCGGAGAATTCAAATTTCCAGAACCAACATGTTTACCAAACACTGATGCCACATGTATTTGTCGGTGACGAAGCATTTAAATTGACGGAGACAATGATGAGGCCTTATCCCCGAAACCAATCAAAACTAGTTCCAAAGAAAGCCATTTTTAATTACCACCTAAGTCGAGCTCGAAGAACCACAGAAAGTACGTTTGGCATAATGTGTCAATACTTTCGTGTATTTTTCACGCCAATTAATATTCTGCCTGACACAGTCGACAATTTAATAATGGCTGCATGTATTATCCATAACCTGTTACGAGAAGAGCGAAGGGTGTGTCCTATGGGTTCGACAGACAGAGATCCCATAACAGACGTTTAAACGAATACGAACATGATACAAGTTGGAGGAAATGCAACACATAAAGCTTTTCGAGTTAGGGAAACTTTTAAAGATTATTTTAACAGTAGGTCAGGATCAGTGAGTTGGCAGCAAAAACACGTGACTCGTACTATTTGAGATAGGTAGTGTTGTTATATATACTACATTGACTGTTTACAAAAATTATTAGTAGTCCAAATTTGATTTAACTATTTTCATATATTCAGTTTAATATTATTTATAATGTAAAATTAAGTTTATTATTATCAACTATGTAACGACTCGCACTCACGTATGATGGAGCGTTATGTGACGGAGCGTTTTGTATAGGGTCGCCAACCTATCGCCGAGACCCAAAGGCCGGAGCGTATAGGATTTATAAATTAAAATAAGAATAATACAGGAAAGTGAAATAAAAAAATAGAACAACATTGGTTTCAGCAGTATAATAAACTTAAGGTATATTAATAAAAGGATAATTTGGTATAATTATTTGAGAAAAGCCGAAGGCATAAAAACTCAAGAGAAAGAAGAGAATGTAAAACATTGAAACAAATATAAAATCTTCATCAAATACACGACTACGGTCCAAACATGAATATGTAGATATTTGTTATGATATGTGTGGATAAATGAATTAGTATAATAATAATAATAAGTGTCACAGTAATTGAGAGCTCAACGTGTTTAAACGGAGTTAGATGGAGACTCCATAGGAATACGCGGTCGCAAACCAGACGTATATTACGATCATATGCGCATGGGGTCGTTGCCTGTGGCCACGTAGGGAGATTATTTGCCCTACGGATAACCTATGGAGGTAAACTCGTAATCACGATGTTTATTAATGTTCCGAATATCGAACAGACGACAATTTTATTATAAAATTCACACCACACACATATTAACAAATTCACGGACGGATAGGAGTATAATTTGACTAGATAATAAATAATAATCATAAAATAAATACATTACTCTACGCTCGAGTTCTTAGGCATCGCCCCGAGACGCATCGGAGAAACGGTGTCCTTTAGCCGCTCATGATGTTCGCGCAACGAAGGAAGGAAAAAGACAGTCGGATATTTTCCTATTTGCCAATTACACTCCATCGCCGAGCGGACGGACAATGGGCGGGGAGATAATTAAATAATAAAATAAATTAATTGGCCGATATCCGCACATAAGGAACATATTTATAAATCATTAATTTCGGTGAATCCGTGGTTATTTCCTTTCGCCGATCATGGCTCTGCACAGAACGAATGTGAAGAGATGGACTATGGTTTCGTAAGTACGGATACGTCCTCGATACCGTGTATAGAGAAGCACATTGAACTCACCGAAATAGAGCAATTATGCCACACTCATTGATTGTCGACAACAAGATATATATTAGAATAACTCTATGCGATTTTGAACCTTACAACTAACATATTATTCTGTTATAAAACCAAACATTATATGTATATAAGTTTATTTTCGGTCACTATAAACTAAAACATTCTGTATTATTAGAAATGTAAGTAAATTATTTAATTAGGTTTTATTCAGTCATATATTAATATTCTATAAATATCAAATTTTCTTGACTATTGTCTCGTATTCATTATTCAAGAACAAACAATTTGAATCACAAACCATAATATTGCCTTATATAATATTACTATCTTACTATCTTTTTAACTATATAATTTATATTAATCTTCTTATGACATTACATACCGTTTTTTCCAATGGACTTTGAAATTACTTTCCAAACATCATCTTTAATGCAATTATCCTTATAATTTTTGTCACTCGATTTATAAATTACAGGATAGTTACGAATAAGTTCTATGAGTTTTTCGTCATTCATTACATTTAATGACCTCATCTCCATATTTCACCAAGACTAATTAAAAAAAGACTGAAAATTGTAATAATTTATAAAAAAAAAAAATTGTTTGTTATTTATATAGCTTATATTTGAAAATTATTCTTACTTACTTCTACCTGTCGTTTGGTTTGATTTGATATTGGTAATAAAAATCAAATAAAACATATTAAAATATAAATAATGTATGAAAAATATTTTAATAATGTATAAAATAAAGTAATCCCGCACTGCGTTTCACGCAAAAGTTGCCCTCGTGGCGACTGCTGCGCGATTGACGTGTAACTAGTGATGGGCACTATCGAATAATGACTATCGAATAATTCGATAGTTTATTCGATACTGTTATTCGAATAATTTGATATATTATTTAAATAATTCAATATTATTCGAATAACTCGATATTATTCGAATAATTCAATATTATTCGAATAATTCGATATTATTTAAATAATTCGAATAATTTCATATTATTTAAATAATTCGAATAATTTCATATTATTTAAATAATTCAATATTATTCGAATAATTCGATATTATTTAAATAATTCGATATTATTCAAATAATTCGAGACTATTCGAATAATTCAATATCATTCGAATAATTCGATATTATTTAAATAATTCGAATAATTTCATATTATTTAAATAATTCAATATTATTCGAATAATTCGATATTATTTAAATAATTCGATATTATTCAAATAATTCGAGACTATTCGTCATTTCGTCAGTGGTGTTAGCGATGCTACTTATTATATAGTTAGGTACATATATGCACTGCACACCACGCCACTGAATCTTATACTACTAAAAACAGTAAAAATTTATCGAAATCTAATATCGTTTACGTATACTTCCAAAATTATGATATATTAATATATTAGAATATATTTCAGTCACGATACATTATTTTACATTAATAATCAATATTAAATTACTAATTAGTACTGATTATTCGAATAATAATTCGATAGTTTTGATAATTCAGTCGTGCAAAATATTATTCGAATAATTATTCGATAGTTTTGATTATTCAGTCGTGCAAAATATTATTCGAATAATTATTCGATAGTTTTGATTATTCGAATAATTATTCGATCGTTTTGATTATTCAGTCGTGCAAAATATTATTCGAATAATTATTCGATAGTCTATATGAATAATTGAATAATAATCGATAGTACAAATTATTCGATAGTGCCCATCACTACGTGTAACATGCATATTATTATTATTATTATTAAATAATATTAATACGCATGTTTTCGAGAGCCAACAGCATCTAAAGATGTAATATGATTACGCACTGGCCAACACACCCGTTGAGGTCTTCCAAAAACGCACAATTATATATTTTATAAAAAAATAACTAACCATAGAATAAGTAATTTTATTGTTATTAAAATCATACCATATTCTGGTAACATGTATAATTATAATCAATTAATAAATTGTTAATAAATAATATTCTATATAATACATAAATTGGTTGTATACGCAAATGTAAATGAATACGTAAATAAAATATATATCTATATTAATATTGTAACACACACAAACACACATATATTCACATACATATTTATATTAGGTATATTATTTCACATGTCTGTAATCTTCAAATGTAAACCATTATTAATTGTAAAATGCTCAGACACATGCTCACATTAACACAATACGCATATTCCCAAAGCTTACGTTGCTCATATCTATTATTACATAAATGTATAATGAAATGTAATGTATTAGTCAGAAACATATCATAAGAAATATTAAATAACAGGATTTGCCGTACAAATTAAATAATAACAGGATTTGCCGTACAAATTAAACAATAACAGGATTCGCCCTCATTAACATGACCAGTCTAAATATGCGTACAGCGCATATTTCCACAACAGTCAGCTTTTCTCGGAGTAGGCCATACGATCATCGTTGTATGGTGAACATACATATCGCACAGCAATAGCAATGCCACTCAGGGGCATAAGGAGGACTATATAAGAACCCCGGATACACACAGAAAATTAGACGTGTCTAGCTATCAGTACCAGCCCTTCGGAGTTACTGTCTTGATATTGTTATTCGCGACTAAGTTATAATTTGTAATTTTGCCCTGTCATTATTGTAAAGTGAATTAAATTAAAAGTGTTTTAAACTTATTCAATTGTCTACCATATTATTTAAACTCATAACATCCTCAAGAGTACGATAGGTACCTGTTTTCATTGGGTACCACGTAACAGACGTGCGTGATTCGACAATCGCGCGCGTGAATTATACTTACATAGTTTTTCGTGGTTTCAACTTTTGCGCGATCACGTACAACGCAATCACGGATGCGTGGTTGTAGGAAACCACGGCTTTAATGTTTGACGAATTAAATCTGAAGTACATGTCATGGATCGAAAACTATGATTGTGAATTACCGTATGGTACGAGAAAATAGCTTCACGGGCTGTTAACGCTAAATCATTTTTATCAGGGACTACTTAAGAAAAAAAAATAGTGACTTTACCAGACTATAGTGATGCTCTTGAAGCAAATTTATTTTTATGACTTTTTAGGTGATCATTGATGTCTGATCGTCCACCATGACTAACAGAAAAAGTTCCTTGGCAAATAGAACACTGCACGTCTGTATCAGTATTAGG
Source organism: Therioaphis trifolii (assembly GCA_027580255.1). Classification (NCBI taxonomy): domain Eukaryota; kingdom Metazoa; phylum Arthropoda; class Insecta; order Hemiptera; family Aphididae; genus Therioaphis; species Therioaphis trifolii. The sequence goes on from JALBXZ010000072.1 coordinate 96,861, forward strand.
TTATTGTTTTTTGACAAAAGGAAAGTCATTATGTAATTTTTCATTAAAGTGACATAGTCGTTTTGGTACCATACAAAAAATTAGAAAAAACACAAATAAACAACGATGTAAAAACGATACACACGATTAATTGAATGTGAGTTAAAAGCGAACCAAAGTCGAAAACTGATATATTATATTATAAAAATCATTATCTAGTTTGATTACAATATGCTATTAGTTAAATATTATTATTTCATCTTAAACATTGACAACAAAATGTATCAACGATAAAACCACGATGAAGATAAATTAATATCCTAATCGTGGGTAAAACTATAAATAGTTACGTAAACAAATATAACCAGTAGTTAGCAGGGCCGGCGCTAGGTTTTGCGAGGCCCTAGGTGAAATATTCCTGAGAGGCCTGAAAAGGTTTTTACATATTATATGATATTTGTTGTTGATGTTACCCATTTTTTTCTTTATGCTTATCACTTTACCTACAATATTATATTATATGTGTTACTAATATTATATTATATTATGTAACTGTAATATATAATATAACATGTAATATATGAATTTTATTTTTTTTATTATGATATAATTAGATGAATAAATGTATAAAACAACACCAATTTGCTATAATAAACTTTAAATTGTATTTAATACAAACGTCATAATTGAAAAACTTAAATTGTTATTTAAAATTAATTTTTCTACTCTTTTTGGCTGCAAAATTTTCTATGATCGTTTCGTAATTTAAATTTTCGGCCAATTCCTTTTCAATAGCTAAAGTTGCCAGACCACTTAAGCGATCTTGTGACATTGAACTCCTGAGGTAGTTTTTAATGAGCTTAAGTTTTGAGAAGCTTCGCTCAGCCCCCGCCGAAGTAATGGGAATTGTGAGCATAATTCTAATAGCCACACTTAAGTTTGGAAAAGCTCCATTACATTTTTTTAGTGTACCCAGTGCTTGCAACGGTGTTTCTGATTCATCCACAATATTTCGGCAAATCATTAGTTCGTCAAATAAATCACATTCAGAAACATCTTTTTCATTGCCTACTTTTAAAAACATTGCAAGATCCTTACAATTATTTCTAATATCCTCTTGTGTAGACGTTCGAAGTTTTCCAATTTTATATAAAAATCCAAAAATGTTATTATAATATGATGTTTGGTCAAATCTTTTTTTTATAGACTGAATTGCATTATCCATTAGTTCTAAAAAGTATGAACATCTAAACTCATTTTCTGGATCCGTTGTAAAATTTGTATTACCTTCATATTCAAATAATTTTTTTTTCGATATGGTGGAACTTCTGTTTCAATCTCCAAAGTCTCAGCAAGCTCTTTTGCTTCAAGTTTAGCTTGATTAAATCCCGTTTCTCTGTACTGCCGTCCTAAGGAAGAATGTTTCCCTCATAACATTTCGAGAAAAATGGGTTTTTATGTTTAGTGGTTTTTGGTAGTTCTATTTTCATAAATATAACAATTTTTAAAGTAAAATATATAATTTCTTATGGAAATATACTCGATGAATGCAATGGAACTATTCAATTTTATTTAAAATTTTTATTTCACTAAGATATGCTTGTTTTGATATTCATACTAAGTACGTTATTAATTATTTAGAATAGTTTACTTGGCAAAAACGCCGTAATTCTGGTTACGGCTTTTTTACGTAGCATACCAAAATGTACTAATCACTAACGATTGAAGAAATAACCATAGTTACGGCATTTTTACTTAAAAAAAACGTGTAAAACTGTAATGTTAAAAGTAATACAGAATAATCTCATTTTATTTTTTTTTTCGATTTACGGCATTATTCCTTAGGACGGCAGTGTACTCATCCATAAACTTAATAAGAGCATTGAGTTATGTTGCATATGTATCTAAGTTGGTATTTGGACCTTGTATACTTTTACTAACAATATTCACTTCCTGCAGTACATTATACCAAACACACAAACTTATAAGAAATTCATACTTACCAATTTCAGATACTAACGAATGTGTTTCGCTTTTAATTAAAGAATCATTTGTGGTTTCTGAAACTTCGTCCAACGCTTCTATAATTTCTTTAACTTGATATTGAACTGCCTTTATGCTGTCATGCCTGCTCTCCCATCTTGTTTCTGACCACCTTTTGACAGTCCAACGGTGACAATGTTTTGTAAAAATCTTCCACCTTCCTGTAGATGCTGCAAAAATAGTATATATTCGTTCAATAGTACCAAAAAAATGTATAGCTCTGGTTGAACTTTTGACAGCATCACCAATTACAAGATTTAATCGATGCGCAGCACATGGCATACAAATTGCCCTTGGATTTTGATTTAGGAATCTAGCTTGTACTCCTTTATACTGACCTGCCATATTGGCACCATTATCATAACATTGAGCGCGACAATTTTCCTCGGGTATTTGATACTTAGCTAGTTTTTGTAAAAGCACTTCTGATAAGTTCAAGTCAGTACTATAAATTATATTAACAAAATTCATAAAGTACTCTTTAATTTCTGGATCAGTGCCTTCATTTTCAGAATTCATATCAACAATTCTAATAACCAAGGATAACTGTTCACGTCGGCTGATATCTGGTGTGCAGTCAATAATTAAGGAATAATACTTGGCCAATTTTATTTTTCGTAATATATTTGTTTTTACTTCTGTTGCCATTAATTCAATGAGCTCGTTTTGTATGTCGTGACCAAGATAATAAATACGAGTTTCTTTATTATTTATTCGGCGTAAGTGTTCTATTATAGTTGGGTCAAACAAACCCATCATTGAATAATTGTCAGAGCCATGCCGTTGGGGGGGGGACTAGATTTAAAGGGATGCCAAAAAAAATATTTTAGAATATTTTAAACTATATATAAATAATATACATTAGAAAGATTATTGTTTTACAATTATTTTGAATTTGAACCATTAAAAATTATTTCTGAACAAATTTCCGACGATGGTGAGTAATAACAATTAATCAACCGCAACGTTTGATTCTTGTATTATTTAGCTTTATAACAATATATAAATTGTAGTATTTTTATCTCAAGTCTACTATTCGTCGAGCACAATAATATGTTGTATTTTTTATATTACTTACATAATATGATAAATTTGTGATTTGTATTTAATTTTTTAATCATATTATACCTAACTATTTTGTTCGATAATTATACTATTGCAATCAGTTTTGGTTTTAAGTCAAATCAATGTTGAAAATACGTTACAATAAAATTAGGGGCCGAATATTTTTAATTTTGCCCCGGGCACTAAATGTTAACAGCACGGCTCTGATAATGGTAATTAGAAAAACTAACATACGTTTTAATAGTAGAACAATATTTTAATTTTGAATTTATCATGAAAATAACAGTTTAAAAGACGTGAGAGCTCGAAAGTATATTTGATAATGTACCTAGGTACATATATAAATAGAAATAATTTGCTACATCGAAAGTTGAATTATTGAAAATTCCAAAATCCAATTTGGAATAAACTGTTGGAGCCGGGAGCATATAATATTAAGAGGACGCTACCCGGACAAACGAAACCATATAACGCTCGATAGATCGCGCTGTTAGGTGTTTTCGCCCGGCGCATGCACGCGTTTAGCCACGCCCTGAACCGCGCTATCGGCTCATATTCTCAATAATTTTATCACAAAATCACATCTAATCATTATTCTTACAACACCCGATAATGCATCATATTTTTTCCCATAACTGCGTTTGGATCATTGACCATCAGCAACAACCGTGCACATCGGTATTCCACTATTCCGTCAGAATCGATATCACCACATTCAATAGCTATACGTTTCTCTTCTTCGCCAGATTTTTTAATTTCCTCCCATGCTGACTCATTTAATTATTTCGGCAATATTATTTTGAATTTTAATACATTTATCACACGAGAGGGAAGGCATATCAAGGAAAGCTATAAACTCCGTCAGTTGTGTATGTCCAATACCTGTCATGATAAACTAGGTATTATAATAACCATGAAGAATTTGTAGAAAATGGAAATTATTAATATTATAATTATTTAATAATTAAATATCCTCATTCCTCACTCTATAGATTCTATAGATAGTAAATGTTTATTATTTATATAATTATTTTTATAATCTGGTATTTTATTGTTGTAAATATTTAAATTTAGACATATGTTAATAATATATTATTATTATTACACATTACCATCTAGTAAATGGTATCTATCCTAAAATACAAAGACAGATTAGTGATTGCAGAATTGAAGTTGAATTTTTATTTATAATGATAATATTTTTACAATTTATTAACTTTAACAACAATAATAAGATGTTGAGGGTGTGTGCACTAAAGCCAACTCATACAACTAGAATACACTAAGTATTTCGAAGCATATAATATTCCTACATGCCCCAGAACAATTAACTCGAAGATCGTAACGGTCAGGCGATATATGTTCTAGTGCTATAGTGGTTCTCCGTGTACGTTTTGACTCTCCTGCTTCTCTGGATCGTTCTCTAATCTCTTCGTCTGGTGCTCGGGACCCCGTCTTTTATGCTGGTCCGTTGCCTTCAAAATGCCAAGTTCTTCGAGGTAGTGGGATCCTGTCCCGGATGCATGGCCTCGTCTTTGGGTGTTCACGTAATAATCGTAGTTATCATTTTATTGTTATACAGTTTATCATATTCGATACTGGTAATAATTAATATAATATAAAAATTGCGTGAAAAATCAAAAATGTGATGTTGAGGCACAACACTTAAATATATAGTCAAGATTGTACAAGTCTTGTGAAATGTGTTGTTGAGGCTTGTGGTACACAAGTACACAACACTTATGATAATTTTATTATTTTAGTACATGGGTCACATTTTTCGGTAGCAGTTACTTGTAATATCATTATCTGACAAGTAGCAGTTATTTGTAATATCAATATCTAACAAGTAGTAGTTACTTCAGTGGCGTAATTTGGTCATGGTTATGGGGGGGGATTACATTTTTGTACATTTCACCAATTACCTCCATCCTCCTCAATTTTTTTTAAAATCATATAAGCAATAAACACTTCTCAATATAAATATACAATATTGTATACATTAAAATAAATAATAACAAAATATGTAGGTACATTGAAACATTACATTATTGGTACCTACTATGTAGGTCCTAGATACTACATAACAAATTACAATAAAAGATCCACTCTACGTGGTCTTAATGCTAATTCATTAAGCACTTCTTCAGGGTCAACTTTGACATTTCTATGAACAGCCAACATAGCAAGACCATTTAATCGATTCTGTGGAACAAACAAATAAATCATTATTCATTATACATAAATTTAATCTCTAGTCTCTACCACAGAAAGAATATTATGAAAAATATTGAATATATTTTAATTAAGATTCAAACCTCAGACATTGTGTTTCTTAAATATGTTTTCACTCTTTTCAGAGTTGAAAACATACGTTCTGGCGATGATGTTGACACTGGTAATGTGCATAGCACCTTAAGGAGAAAATAAATATTGGGATAGATGTCATTATTACAAATATCTAATGCCTCAAGTCCGGTGTTAGGTATTCTTTCAGATCTTTGTATCTTGGTTCGCCACAGTTTTAATTCAACCAAAGAATCATTACACACCATTGGGGAATAAAATTTAATTAATTCAGTAAATTCAACTTCATCTTTTTCAGTAAGCTCATGTTTAGAAAATAAGCATTCAAATCCTATAGAATGATTAAATCAAATAATTAATTAATTTAAATGTTACAACATTTTCAAATCAAAGTGCGGAGATATTCCAATTTTATAATAATTAAATAGCTACCATTAAAAATAGGTGCATGGGATAAAAATCTTTCAGTCAACTCGCTTATAAAAAACTCTAGATATGGAATAAAAATTGTAATCCTATAGTATTCTTCAACATTTAAATTTGTATTATTTGAACAAGGATTTCCTCTATTTGCTTGCCTTTTTGTAATTCTTTTTACAGCTAGCTCAAGTTCAAATACCGAAGCCATAGCCTAAAAAAAAATGTATTACATTTGTAAATAATACATTTATAATATTATTGTTAATTAATAATTAGTTTTTGAAAATAACACTCACTTCAGCCTGTAAAAATAGTTTATGGAACTCTTCTTCTGCGTTGGCCCTTATTAGTTCTAAATTCTTTATAACATCATTAGAAAGTTCCACTGCTTCTTTCAGATCAATCCTTATTTTTTGTAATTGCTTACACAAAGGTAAGTCATACGAAAACAATAACTAAAATTACATAAATATAATTATAAAAATAATTTAAAGGAAATTATAGATAACCATATAGTTAATTTACTTTAACAACTTGAAGTGATATAATAAATTCTGAGTCAACTGATTTAGACAGAATAGAGGCATCTGTTCCTGATGAGTCATGAGAAATTGAAATATTGTCTAAAGCATCCATGACATATGGAAACAGTTCAGCAAAATCATTGACAGCATCATAGCTTTGTATCAAACGCGTAGCACATAGCCTCTTCAATGTTTTAGCATTTGGGGTTTCATTTGCATTTTTAATACAATTCAAAAGCATATTGTTACGTTTTGGGGTATTAAAAAAGTCGTAAAGTTTTTCAATAATACTGAGACAGTTTCTAATTGGTTGAATATTTGATGCTTTTGAAACTGCTAAATTTAATGTGTGTGCAGCACAATGAACATATATGGCTTTAGGATATTGTTCTCTAACTATTGCTTGGACTCCTTTGTATTTACCACTCATATTTGATGCACCATCATACCCTTGTCCAATTAAATAATCACAGTTAATACCACAATTTTTTAAACCTAAGAACACAAAACACATTTTATTTTAATGCAATTAAAAATAAAAAATTTAAATGATTATTTTTATAAATCATTACCATTTATTATAGCAGATGCCAGGTCATTTCCCGTTAAACTGTGAATAATAACAAATTGAAGAAAACTTTCATTAACCATATTGTTATTGTCTATAAAACGAACGCATAATGTCAGTTGTTCTTTTGTAAAAATATCTGTTGTTTCATCAGCTAAAACTGCAAACCCCTCAGCAGCATTTACTTTCCTAACTATTTCTTTTAAAATTAATTTATCACAAATACAAATAATTTCGTTTTGCATTGTTGGTGATATGTATTTGTAACCTCTTTCTTCTTCTATAATACTATTTAAAAAAGTATCACCACGGGATCTGTACTTTAAAATTGCCCGAAAGTTACCTTGATTTTCAAATTCTACAATAATAAAAATCAAGTTCATACAATTTAATATCCACCAATAAATTAAGATGTCATTGACTCAACCACTCAACATTATTAAAATATAAAATAGTAAAATACAGTACATATTACCAAGTTCTAATAGTTACCATTTATTTTTCCAGAATCGCGATGTCCTCTGAGTGCAATTTCTTGTTGTCTACATAATATGACACATTCAATTATTGGAATTAGGCGACTTCTATTCAATTTAATTTTGTCTGTTCTATGTGTTTCTAATTTTTCAATTATAGTAACTTGTTTATGGTCAAGTATAGTTAAAAAATGGTCAGCATCTAATACAGACGATAAATGGTATTTCAACTGGGAATGATTTCGAAATGTCTAAAATTAATAAAAATACATAATACTACAATTAAATACAGAAAATACAATAATTTTAAAAGTGCATAAAATATAACTAATCTATAAAATATATAAACAAAAGATATCAATAATAATTAAAATAATTTAACACCTCTTTTGCTTTTTTCCAGTTTGAAAAAGCAGTTGAAACTAATTGCCCCAGAGGCTGGCCACCAATCCCGCCATATTTAGCAAAAAGCAAACAGTATTTGCAAAAAACTCCTTGTTTAATTTCTGAATAAACAAGCCAATTAAATTCTGAAAACCATTTATATTGAAATTTCAGACCTCTTGCTTTATATTTTTCCAACAATGGGAACTCATAATTTGCATTTGGTACCCACACATTTCTAAGCACCTATAATATAATATTAAAAATAAAGCAAATAATCAAATTATATTTATTAGTTAGTACAATATTGTATTTAGATAAAACATGGATTTGGTATGCAAAATAGCTTACTAGTGGCTAGCTTACACTACTATATTTAACTTACAAGCTTTTTATCAGCATCAGTAAGTGTACAATTAGTAAAAAGCCCTATATCATTTGATCTAAAATGAGTTTCCAATTCATTATCAATAGTTTCATCCTGAGGAAAATAACAAAAATCAAAATTTAAAGCAGTATTTAGCAACGCATTAAAGCATTAACACAATTAAGCAAATAGTATTCTTAGTTGGCACTATGCAATAACTAATTTTTTATAATATGAAATCTACACTAATTTAATTAAACTTCTAGATAATATTTATTATTACTTGTTTTAATGTCGAAAATGAAGGCTGATCTGCTGACAATACAATATTCTGCGTCTCTGGGATAGTTTGATTTAGATGATCCTTTAGAATGTATAAAATAAATAAAAATTGAAGTTATAAAAACAAGATATAAATTGATCATATTAATATAGTACTTACATCGTCACAGCTTTCTTTATTAAGTTTATTATTACGACTTTTTTTTGAAAAATATGTAAAAAGTGTATTTTTAGTATTATCATCCTTTTTCCTTTTACCTTCCATGTTTAGAAATAAAAAATGTTATTATAATTTCACGCTGTTTTATTGTAAAAATAATTAACGAATAATAAATAAATATTAAATAAAAATAAAAAATCGTGAGTTTCGTTGCACTTTCATTCAAAAACGAATCACTATAATAAATGTATTAATTTCATATTCACAAAACACAACGACACAATCAGAATTTGTCAAATTCACAATATCAGCCGATTATTACCAATTAATGAGAAATGACTAACGAGTAACGAGTAACGACTAACGAGTGACGGAGGTCGGAGTCCGGAGTCGTTGCGATTGTGAATATTCCGATAAACCGATAATGTGGAAAATCCATCAGTTATTTTTAGCTGGTATATTGTTAGATAATAATATAATATTATGGGATTCGGCCGATTCGGGTGATTTTTGTTATATCTATAAAATTTACCATAATGGCATAATAAGTACATAAATGTGTTTGACTATTAAAAAAAAACAGGGTCATGGGGGGGATACGACACCCAAATCCCCCCCCCCGTAATTACGCCTCTGAGCTACTTATAATATCAATATCTGACAAGTAGCAGTTACTTGTACGTTATAATATCAATATCTGACGAGTAGCAGTTATTTAATAAAGTGATTCTAAAATAAAAATTATCGATAAGTACTAAGTAGCAGTCACTGCTATTTTCACTGTTATTTTTTCAGTAGTAGTAGCATCTGCTACTGCTACTGAAAAAAAATCATAGTTTACCACCACTATTAAAATTTAAAGCAAACATTGGGAAAAACCCATGATTATCGAACAATTCGAGATTATATTCCGTATCAAGATTAATTTATACGACTGTCGACTTTACTATTATTATACTTGTAATTTTTATTTAGTTGTAGATAATTTAGAAATTCAAAAAATGATAGTACATAAATATAAATCATAATTCATGGTAAAACTAATATATTCCTCGCTTCGCTCAGAATATAAAAATTAAAAACGCAAGGCCCCATAAAGCGTGAGGCCCCAAAAAGTGCGAGGCCCTAGGCGGGTGCCCAGTTGGCCCCCCACCCCCTCCCGCCGGCCCTGGTAGTTAGCACACCCGTGGTGTAACCGCGATAATGCGTATACGAACGATTATAGGTCGTGTATCATATATACATTTATATACATCACATTGTACCATTGATAAAACATTTTTTTAAATAAATATTAAAATCCATTTTATTTTTATACGTATAAATTCAAATTCCGGGACATCACTATTGCAAAAGTTCAAAACCGGTACAATATGATGTCCCGATAGTTTCTGTCGGGACGCCGGGACATGGGTTCCAAAACCGGTAACGTCCCGGAAAATCCGGGACGAATAGCCACCCTATCAGATGAATGTCGTTTAATTTATAATGAAGAATTCATGATACACAATATTCATAATATTTTACATATTAGAAAAATGGAAGAAAATTTGGGCTATTAGACACGTTTAGTAATTTTTCTTTTGAAAACTTCCTTAGTCATTTGAAAAAATTTGTTAGAAAGTCTTCAGACGTACTACCACAAATAATACGTAGACTTTAAGTACAAAATGTATCTTATGATTGTTTGAATAAAAATTATTCACAGTTTTTAACGACGTCTGAATGAAATTTTGGCTAAATGCTGTCATGGTCCACAATATGAAGAGTTGATATTTCCTACATACAAATCGGGACTAAAAATAAATAGTCGATGTTGCAAATTGAAGTGTATTACAATCATAGAAAAATTCAGTTTGGGTTACAATTCTCAATCTAAACAACCTATTGTCATCGGAAAAAAATACCTAAATGTTACAGATTTTTATGAATTACCTAATTTTTCATCTTTAATTGGAGTACATTTTGTGTCTAAATTAAACCAAGAACGTGAATTTTGGAATATAAAAGTTATTTTTACTAAACTAGTTAGATTACCTTTAATCAAAATGGATATGTAGTATTTCCTTTGCTGCACATTTGAGTTATAATTATTTGTTACATTGTTAATATTTTCTATTATTTTTGTTAAATAGATTGTACCTATATAATTTGTTACGTATGATAATGGTTGGTATGTCGTGAAATTTTTGGAAGAAAACAGTGTAGAAGAAGTTCCATGTAATTGGTTCAAAGATGATAATAGTTGTTTTTGGCCTCCGGATAGCAAAGCAAAAACAGCTGAAGCTATAAAATAAAGAGAAACATCAAAGTTATAGAAATTATATACATTAAAAATTATATACCTATGTAAAAAAAAATTAGTTATTATGTTGTAGTTATGCACAACATGAATCTAACCTTTCATCAGGCACTGAAAAAATATCAAAAAATTCCTCATAATTGTCACTTAAAGGAATCAGAAAACCAAACGTTAAGTTTGATAGTGAAGTTAGTTCCAATGATAGTTCAGAAGAATGTGAAAATAAAATGATGAAATTACCATCATTTCCAACATTTCCTCAACTTGGTATTTTAAATTGTATTATTTTTTAAACCAAGTACTAATAACTCACTAATAATTATATTTACTATTTTAGATACTTCTTCAAATAAAAATGACAAAATGCTTAACAATGAATTAAATAATGTATCTGTTATAAGTGGACACAATTTAGTAGTTGAAAATAAATCAATTCAAATTTTTGATGTTAGTTTGTCAAATGATAATTTAAACAAGGAACAATTGATACAATCGATGAACTTCAAAAGTACATTGATTCAAGTTATACAAATTTTATTAAAATATAATGATTTAACACACATAATTTTTACTATGGAATCCAGTAAATTGCTTATCTATCCATTTTTAAGTTTATTTTATTTAAAAATGATTTTTATTGAAATATTATTCTATATTAAAAAGAAAATGTTAGAATAAAACCATTGATTTTAGAATAGATTCCATATATATATATATATATATATATATATATATATATATATATATTGTGCTTAAAATTTTTGGAAACTGCTTATCTGTTATTGCGGTTAATTGATTCAGTTATACAGTTAACACTCATATTAGCAGCTTTATCTTCTCTAATGACAAGTACCTTTTAAGCCATATTTTTCTGATTTGAAATGGATTTTTTTTGGAAAATTGGCTGGAAATGATTAAATTACAAAAATATTCATTTCAAATAATACTTTTAGATTCTGAACGAAGTGAAGAATGTATTGATTTTACTATGATGTGTGTTTTTTTTTTTTTTTTTTTTTTTGTGTCTGTGTACACCATAACTACTCGAAATAATGCTTCAATTTTGAACTTCAGGGTATGTTTTCGGTGGCAAAACGAATATTGGAGGTACCTTAGAGAGGTCACAAGTGAAAATTCCCAAAAGTTTTCAAATGCCACGGGAAAAACAAACAAAAAATGAGGAAAAAACGGTACTTTTTGTGCAAAACCCGTTTTCGACGAAATCGATTTTTTTATTTAGCCGTTACTCAAAAACCAAAAATTGTAGATACTTGAAATTTTCACCAAATGTTTATATTGAAATCATCTATACGTGGTAAAATTTTTGAACACTTTTGACTTTTTTTGAGCTTTTTATAGACAATTTAAATTTTTGACTTTTCTTCGTTTTTTTTTCTGAAAAGTGGATAAAAAAAATTTGGCTGGACAAAAAATCTTGAAAATTTAATATAAAGTTCCTCATAAGAAGTGCTTATCGGTATAAAAAAAAAAATTCAAAGCGAAATGCACACCTTTTTTTTTATAAGCATAAAAAGTTTAAATTTTTATGAAATATTGAAAAATCGCGAAAATTTGAACTTATTTTTTTCTGAAATGTGGATAAAAAAAATTTGGTTGGCCATAAAACTTTGAAAATTTAGTACAAGGTTCCTCATTAGAAGTACTTATTGCTATTAAAAAAAATCAAAAATCGTGAGTCACAATTTTTTTTTATAAGCATCTAAAGTTCAAACGTTTACGAAATAATTACATGATTGCGTAAAATAATAATTTAGCCTTAAACGATTTTTGATATTTGTTCTTATTCAAAAAGTATAAGTCGAAAAAACTTGAAACTTTCACCAAATGTTTATATTGGAATCATCTATACGTAGTACAATTTTTGTAAACTTTAGACTTTTTTTGAGCTTTTAATAGACAATTGAAATTTTCAACTTTTCTTTGTTTTTTTTTCTAAAATGTGGATAAAAAAAATTTGACTGGACAAAAATTCTTGAAAATTTAATACAAGGTACCTAATATGTCGAACTTATCGGTATAAAAAAAAAATTCAAAGCGTAATGCACAATTTTTTTTTTATAAGCATAAAAAGTTCATATTTTTACGAAATGTGTAGAAAATCGCGAAAATTTGAAGTTATTTTGCAGTTGAAAATTCATAAAATTTTAAGTATTCAAAACTAAGATTTGTAAATTCGGTACAAAGTTTGACATACGTTTTCCTTCAATTATCTGTAAAAAAATTTGCACTGGAATAAAATCAAAAATTTTTATGAGTGTTTGAAATTACAATTTTTTCACATAATCGCGTAAAATAACAATTTAGGCATCATTGATTTTTGATATTTGTTCTTATTCAAAAAGTATAGGTCGTAGAAACTTAAAACTTTTACAAAATGTTTAAATAGGCATTTTCTTTACATAGTTGTATTTTCAAAATATTTCGTTTATTTTTTAGCTATTTATAGGCATTTGAATAATTCGATTTTTCTTAGATTTTTTTTTATAAAAGTCGATAACAATTTTTTGGCCCTACCAAATCGCTTGAAAATTTAATAGAAGGTTTTGAATAAGTTGATCTAAGAGTGATTCAAAAATTATTCAAATACATAGGCACAACTTTTTTTTATAAGCAGTTGAAGTTCAAAAATCGACAAAATTTGTCAAAATCACGAATATTTGCAAATTATTTTGTAGTTGAAAATGTATAAAAATTTTTGTAATCAAAGATAAGAAATGAAAATATTATGTAATATCACAGCTGATAAAGATAATTAAATAGATTAAGTTTATTATAATATAATCAGTAGCTGACAGCTGTTCTATACAAAATATTGGTAGATTGTAAACACAAGGTGTATAACGTACCCATGGCTTAAGATAAACAGGTTACGAAACGGTGTACAGAAAGTTATCACAAAAATGAGGACGAAAGATTCTCAAATATAAACAGCTGATTGTTTATGTGAGAAAAGCAGTAAGCGCTACTGCGGCCAAAAACTATGTTATTTGTTATCACTTTATCAATGTTATCTTTAAATATTTACCCGCGAACCTTTATTACTGGAATTGGGGATATTTGAGGTTTGAAATACAGATAACACAACCCTAAATATTTTTTCTACAACTTATATTTTACTAGTATACCTATTGGCAATTTTAACCTTTAACAGCATGGTTTCAAATAAGTGTTGTGTTCCTGGATGTAGTCAAAGTGCTGCATCTAAATTTGGAGTTCCTAAAAATGCACATGATATTTGGGAAAATATTATTGGGTGTCCTTTAAACAGGAACTCAAGAGTCTGTGCAAACCATTTCAAACCTAGCGATATTACATCAACATGGGAATCTGGTAATGGTAGTAGTAAAATCTCGGTATGTCCAATTAAAATCATAAATGTAGAATGAAATTTAAATGTATTGGCTTTAAATTATAAAATACTAACTACTTGTACAATACATGGTAGGTTATATTAAAAAATGACATAATTTAACTATATATTATGCATCATGTAAATTATTTACATTAAATTTGAATAACATAGAAAGTCTGTGTTATATACTGAATTAACTTGTATCTTGTAATTACAATTTACTTTTAAAAAAATACAAGGTAAAAGTTACTTTGAAAAAATAGAACTAAATGCAAGATACTAGTTACAATTAATGTAACTCAGGTATCTTAGATACATGTATTATACTATTATGGTACCTAGACCTGTCTATATATTTAATTAAAATGAACAGAAGATTGGTAATTATTTTAGATTTGTTTGAGAAAACCGAGATTAAAATCTGGAGCTATACCAGTCAATGGTTTAAACATTTTAAACATTGATAAAGTTAATGATATAAACCAGGTTAGTTTTGGAAAAAGAATAGATATATTAATAGTTCAAACATTTTATTATAACAAATTTTAACATATTATTAGGTGAATGAAACAATGACATTGCTTGATGAGCATAATTATTTTAAAGTAAAATTAAATGATGAATTTGAACCACCACTAGCCAAACGTGCATGTATTGAGGTTTGAATAAATTATAGTTTTAATAACAAAAACAAAAAATAATTTTTTTTAAATGTACAGTTATCTGATGGTGTTACTGAATCAATATGTGAGGTAGTAATCCAAGACAATGTTTTGATAAATGATGAAAGTTTAACTTCACTACCCACAAATTGGTTCTGTGATGTTACAATTAGTAATGGATCTATCATAGCTAAAACTTATTTTACACTAAGTCCGTTCCAAATATACAACAAAAGAATTGTTGAAAAACGATTTGTTATGTTAAAAGGTATTGAAACAAGTAAACAATAGTTACACATCTGCATTCAAATTAATGCTATAATGATAAGTTGAGCATCATTTTTAGTTACAAAGAAAAATGCTGAACTATACTTTTGATACAAAATATACTATGTCATAAATAAATAATTATAGATTCTGAACCAATGTTCTACATTAATGAGACACAAATTAAGCTATCACAGGTTGGAATAGTTGATAATGGTGAAACATTGACTTTAACATACATGTTAAACAAATTTGATACAGTTAAAGTCTGCCAAGGTGTAAAAACTGATAAAAATGTGAAAACTTCT
Organism: Therioaphis trifolii; assembly: GCA_027580255.1. NCBI lineage: Eukaryota > Metazoa > Arthropoda > Insecta > Hemiptera > Aphididae > Therioaphis > Therioaphis trifolii. The sequence goes on from JALBXZ010000072.1 coordinate 112,348, forward strand.
TTTGGCTCTCAATTTGTAGAATTTAATGGACACTGGAGACATGCAAATTGTTTAAATATGGTAAAAGACAGTTCGAGGTATTACAATATGAAACAATTTTAATTTTCCTCAGTAAATTAATTTTTAAATAATAATATTTCTAATATAAAATTTTGTGTTCAATAGTCAACTATGTTTGTGGTGTAATAGATTGAAATATACCATAAATAATAAATTGAAAATATTGTCAGCTGGAAAGTCTTTAAGAGTACCTTTAACACCAACCAAAAAATATAAATTTAAAAAAATACTTAGGTCCAAAAAAATTGTAAACCAAAAGTTCTTAAGAGCACATCAAAAAATTAAAAATTTGAAATTGCAGTTAAATAATATTAAAACTAAAATAACCGAAGTCTCATCATCTACTTTGAATGAAATAATTAAAAAATCAAATTTATCTGACTGTCAATCTAATTTAATAAATGAAATTTTTAATGCTGCTAAAGTCAAGTGTAAAAATCAAAGAAGGTATAGTGATAACTGGATTCTATTATGCTTGATTTTACAGATTAGGTAAGTTATTAATAATTATAAAAATTATAAGTTATCATATAAATAAATACATTTCCAGAAGCCCAAGTGGATACAGATTTCTAAGAGATCAAAATATACTTCCACTTCCTTGTGTAAAAACAGTTAGAAAGTATCTTTTGGCGATTAATAATGAATGTGGATTTGACCTTAATTTTTTCAAACTTCTGAAAAAAAAAATGTTGAGCAAGAGTGACTACCAAAAGAAGGGAATCTTACTTTTAGATGAAGTATATTTAAGATCAAGTATATCAGTCAACAGTCGTACTTTAAGTTATACAGGATTGGAAGATTTTGGAGGAGAACTTTCTAGTAGAGACACTGAAAAAGCTGATCATGGTTTGGTCTTTATGTGGTCTAGTCTTGCAGATAGTTTTACACAACCTATTGCAGTTTTTGCCTCTAAAGGACCTGTAAAAGGTATACAAATAATAATTAATTAAAAAAAATGTAGATTTAATAAATTAATATTTAAACAATTTTAAGGAATGGATTTAACTAAATTAGTGGTAAAAGCAATTATGTTGTTGGAGGATGCAGGAGCTGAAGTTTTGGGACTAACTACTGATGGAGCGAGTACAAATAGAACGATGTGGAATAATTTAGGCATTTCAGGAAAGATAGAAAATACAATTAATAGTTTTTGTAATCCCTATAATGATCAAAGAAAAGTTTATGTTTTTAGCAATGCACCTCACCTCATTAAGACAATAAGAAATCGTTTATACGAAAAAAAATGTTTAAGGGTAAAATATAAATCCATAAGAGTTTTTTTTATATAAACTTACATATGTGTTTGAAATTTAGTTGGATCCTTCCAAATCTTTAATAAAATGGGATCATTTTTCTGAAGTATATAGGCTGGATGAAAATAAACTAGGAAAAGTATGTCCAAAAATTACTAAAAGTCACATATATTTAACAAATTTATCAAAAATGAAGGTTAAATTTGCGACTCAGGTAAATATATTATCTACTTTAGTAATGCTTTAAATTTTAAATAATAATGTTATATAAAATTATCAATTAATTTGAATAATAATGTTAGCTTTTCAGTAATTCAATGGCTGTAGGTATACAATTTTATAGAAATAGAAATGAAAAAAATCTTATTAATTCTGAAGAAACAGAACAATTTACCTTGTTTATCAATAATTTATTTGACACATTAAATCGTAAATTTCCAGCAGAAGGAATCAGAAAAAATTCTCATGATTTTGAGGTTTTTCTTTATGTTTAACAAATATTTATGTTTGTTGACATTAGATAGACTGTTTTGTGTTTATGTTAAAATCTTTATGTTGCATGATGCTTTTGTGGTTTATTGTTCAAAACTATAACATAAAAATAAAGTAATATTTAAGCAATGTTTTTAAATGTGTTTAGTAGGTAGTATGTACCTAACTATGTGAAATAACTTTGTGGAAATATTTTTACCTAAATGTTTAGAACACTTTAATTAATTAATACATGCTCATTTTTCAAATAATGTACTTAGGTTCTTGAAAAATCAATGAAATGGTTAGATTCTTGGGAATCAAAAGTTAAAGATGGAGTTATAACTTCAAATGAGTTTTTAACTCAGCAAACAGCTGAAGGATTAAGAGTGACCATTAAATCAACCATTGAACTTTCAACATTTTTGTTGGACAAATGTAATTTTTCATTTGTATTAACTGCTAAAATGAATCAAGATAATCTGGAAGTATGAAATATTTGATAAAACTATTTTGATTGTCTTAAACTTACTTACATTTATTATTTCAAGAAATTTTTTGGTATAATACGACAATGTTCTGGTCCAAACGACCACCCATCTACGCCAACATTTTTGCAATTGTACAGAATGTTGACTGTATCTTCTTTAATAAAACCACCCAAGAGTGGCAACTGTACAATTAATGAAGGTAAATAATTTAAATGGATATATATGATCAATAAGTACTTCATATATTTATACATACCTACTTTACAGTCCAAAAACCGATACTTGAAATTTGTGACTTCAGAGATCTTATTTCAAGTGATACATTAAGAGAAGAAAAAATTAAAACCATGAAGAGTAAATTAGACCTGATAATTGAAGATGATAACTGGGACTGTGAGGACATATTTTTAGAGCACGATTATACAAAAAGTACAGTTTTTGAATACGTGGTCTACTACTTAGGAGGGTAAATGATGATGATTTAATATTTATTTTTACAGAAATATCTAATAAGTTTTCTAATTAATTCTGCAGGTACTTAGCTAGACGATTATGTAAAAAATCTAAGTGTGTAGTGTGTATAAAAAACTTAAAGAATGATGGTAACTTAGGTATGGAATCAGAGTTAGTGAATTTGAAAAGTAAAGGATTTTTAACTCATCCTAATAGTAACTTATACAAAATATTAAAAGTATTGGAGACTTGTTTTTGCAAACATGCAAGTTCAAGTGATGTTTTCGAAAACACTTACAATGAATTTTTGCTTCATGTAACGAGCCTGACATTTTCATGCTCTATTCATAAATATGACATGATTACAGATATTTTCACCGTGTATATAACTATGCGTATGAGGCAATTCACATACATAGAAAATCAAAAACAAAATAAAATCAATAGAACAAAAAAGAAACTTTCAAAACTTGTATCTAGTTAAGTAGTATGTATGAATAAAAAAATGTTTGATATATGTCGCCAGTAAAATGAGAAAATTGTGTTGTAATTTGTTTAATTAATGTAATGTAGGTAACAATAACTTAAATAAAAATGTTAATAATTAATATTGGTTTAGGTAGGTACTCACCGAAACATTCAGATAGAAAATGGCAGAACATTTTCAAAATAAGGTTAACCGTGTTATTCTTATTTAATATTTATCTTAGGTTATTTAGGGTATATTCTAAAATGGAAAAATAAGACGTACACCATAGAATAGGGAAATACACCAAACTAAGTATAAATATATTATACAAGTATAAAGTACATAAGACAAGAACAATGAAAACAATAGGTTTATCTATAACCATTAGCCATGATCATTCATCTTTAAATATTATATTATTTCCCGGGTAAGTTAAAATACATGGCAAAATTCAAAAAGTGTCATGGAAGAATATAAATAAAGCTAAATTTTACCGCATGGGCGCTAGGTATCATTCTCACTGGTATCGAAAGAATGACTGACTAGAGCTTCAATATTTACAGCTGCGTTTCGTAACCTGTTTATCTTAAGCCATGAACGTACCTTTACATGGTTGAATAGAACGTTACTAACTTCCAATTTCCAGTTATTTTAATGTGTGTATCAGTTCCATAAACATGCGGATTTTATATATTATTATTAATTATTAATATTTAAATAGACGTAGCCACGGAGCATTCAGCATGGACGGCGGGGTCGGGTGGTACCGTCACGATAGTGCATTTAGGCAAATAATATGGTATTTACCTACGCCCTATCTATGCACATCCTGGTTTGTCCAATGCTCACGAGCAGAAGTCACATGAATAGACAAATGTAAATTTAACCCAATCTAGGATATTAAAATAAAATATATATTACAATTTAAGGCTGACATCTTCATCTTCGTTCAGAATCGTTTTTTTTTTTGTAATATAAAATAATTCCAAAATCTATCCAATAATGCCTAATCTAGCAATGCATCTCGTGTATCTCACCCAACTACTGTATCCTGTACTTAACTTACAATGATTTATCATTGCATTCAAATGTAAAGTACCATACAACTAAACTATCGTAAACCAGGTGATCCCATGATAGAAAGTGCTATACACTCCTCACCATTATCTTGTCCGAGGAGCGAAGCGACGAAGGACGAACTTCCACCACCATTATCTTATCGGCTTTTTTAAATTGGCTATAACCACATTAAAATCGAAGTTTGACACGTCTAACTCATAATATTAAAAGGGGTTTATTTTGAAAAGCAAGGATCTACTTATATGCATATTAAAGTTCATTTAGTCAGAGATTATTGTTAGTGGGAAAAACTGCTTGATCTAAAACTTATTGTACACTCTTTATATAACATATTTATGATGAAATTATGATCTTGAAATTTTACTTTTTTCATAGTTAAAATAATTCTATACTAGCTATTATGTTATATACATACATATTTTATTTGTTAAGCTCTATATTTAAAAGTTTTACAGAGTTTGAAAACATCAAGTAATTCCATATCGAATCAGCAAAACTAAATGCAACAAAGTTTAATTTCGTTAAGTTATGTAAGATTGAAATATGTGTATGACAATTTTCTTGAATAAAAACTTATTGTTGAATATGACATAAAATATTTTGAAATATATGATACAAGAAAAAACACTAATATGTTGTAACTTTTTTGCTCATCATGAGGCATACTCAGTACCCACTGCCTCAGGGGGAACACTGAAGCAGTGACCTATAAGCCGAGTGGACGTACATTCCACAGGACTCATAGGCTTTTAAAAATAAAATAAATAATTAAAAAAAAAATCTTCCTTAAATAAAAAAATAAATAAATAGATAGCCATCTACATAATAAAATACAATTTTAATATCAAAGAAAAATAAGTTTTTACCATAGGACTTAAATAAAATAGGAGATGTAACAAAAGTGTTCATATAAACATAAATAAACTAAGTTTTTCATACATTGTAAAAAAAAAATAAAAAATCAAACTGTAACAAATAATACGCGTTACTTTTGTGGACGGGAGAAAGTGATCGTTGATTTAAATTGTGACTGCTCCGTGGCGTATTACGCCACCGGCCAACATCCTCGATTTAGCCCATCATGGACATGAAAAAACCAAAATGAAATCTTCCACAGCACGACATTTCCATTTGCATATATATAGGTGTTTTCAGCAAAACCCGTACATGCAACGGAAAAAATCTCGCAAAAGAGAAAACGTGGTCTTATACGTATAACCACCAACGGACGTGCTCGTGTGTGTGGCTACGATGATAGTGCGCGTGTGGTACGACCGATGGTGGCGGTGTTTTTTGTGTACTTGACCTGATTTGTGCGGGACAAAGAGTATAATATTAAGGCAATAAAGTTGCATTATTTCTCGATCCGATGATTTTTACGGATCAGAGACAGATACCAAACCGGCTGACACGTGTATGTTTTATCACTTTTCTTTGAAGATTACCGCCAAGGTTCATACAACAGTAACAATGAACTTTTAATTGGCGTCTGAAGTGTCAGGTGTTGTGGGGTAAGAGACACAAATGCAATAACAAAAAAAAAGACACCTCGAAAAATAATATTTTCATTAAAACAATTAATACAGTCACAAGCTCCGTGCCGTATGGCTTGTTAAGCGAGACTTTTCAGCTTACTACTGTCGTACCGCTACCGCCGCGAGCCTTTGGTGGCGGTGCCGCGGACCGGCGGCGCGCAAACCGGTTATCGGGTGCGACGCGCGGACGTAGAGGGAAGACGGTCGCGATCGCCGGATACCCGACTGTGACATACTCTCCCCCTAGTCCACGTGACGAACCCGAATTACCAGTTTATGGCCTAGTCAATGGACGGAGGTGGGGCTGCCAAATATGCCTCGATATCTGGCTCCACCTCCATCACCTCTAAAGGCTGGAGTAGCACTGCCATCTCAGGAGCCGGGGGTGGCGGCGACACATCCATTGCCGGGACTGCTACTGCTGCCGGAGTTGCTGCAGTGGCTGGTGGAGGTGCTACTGTGGCTGGTGGAGGTGCTGCTGGTGGTTAGGTAACCTAACCTTTTTTTTTTTTTTTTTTTAATGGGATGTATTAGGGCCTAAGCCCTAATAGTGGCCCCGAGAGTACTCTATGGAGAGGGGCCGCTTTCGCATTTCGGTCTCTCCGCAGAGCCGTGTGTTAGGTTAACCTAGTCGTTTATTGAAATAAAGTTGAACTTACAAATAATGTTACAATTACAAATTAAAAATTCCGGAATCCTTAGCTAACCGGCTTGCGGTTTACATTTAATGGAGGGCCTCTAAGTTTGGCCTTCGGCCTACAAGTTTGAACTTATCTAAAATATTAAATCTGTTGTTGTTGAGTTCTCTCCTCCTTCAGTTTGGTGACCATGATGTACTCCAGGAAATTGGCGATTGCATCCCATGACTTCCTATCTTTCATCATCCTGCTACCAATGCTCTCTGGTGTTAGAATCTCTCCCAGCTCGGAGTAGAGTATTCTTCTCCTGGCATACCAAGCATCGCAGTGGAAAAACGTATGCTCTGGGTTGTCCTCTGGATGTTCGCATATGATACATTTCGGTGTAGCCGTAATTTTATGTTTATACAAGTAGTCGCCGAAGCAGCCATGACCTGTTAGCGCTTGTGTTATGTAATGGTTTAAATTCCCGTGTTTCCTGGATATCCAGCTTCTGATGTCCGGCAGTAGGCGGTATGTCCATCTCCCATTCGTAGCGGAGTCCTACATGGATTGCCAGTCGCCGATGATTTGCTGTCTGACCTCTTCTCGTTCCTCTGAGCTGGTGCACTTCCTGGTCTTCTCGCTTTCCGTGGCCAATAGTTCTATGGGAGTCATGGAGCTTAGCACGGTAGCTGCCTCATAGGACGTTGTTCGATATGCCATTATTACCCTAAGAGCAGCCTTCCTGTAGGCTGCCCTCAGGTGTTTTAAACAGTGCTCACGCTTGACTACTGCCGAGGCCCAAATTGGTGCCGCGTAGAGTAGCTGGCTACGCGCTACGCCGGCTAGTAGTTTCCTTTTTGCTGGCGAGGGGCCACCGATGTTTGGTAGTATCCTCGACAATGCATTGATTGTTTTCGTTGCCTTTGAACCAGCTGTCTTTGCTTGCTCGATAAAGGTCAGGGACGAGTCCATTTGCACACCAAGGTACTTAACGGATCGCTGCACCTCAATAGCCTGTTCTCGTAGCTTGAACGATGGACGCGTGTAGCCCTTCCGGGAAGTCAGCATGACGGCTTCCGATTTCTGGGCCGATAGACTTAGTCCAATGCCATCTATCCAGTCTGCTACCTTCGACAGCGCTTCGTTCATGGCTGATTCGAGGAGTGGGCTTGTTCTCATAGTACCGACTAGGGCTATATCGTCCGCGAATCCGACTACGCTTACGTTATGAGGAAGGTCCAGATGGAAGACCTCATCGTACATTACGTTCCAGAGTATAGGCCCCATTACGGACCCTTGGGGTACGCCGCTGGACAACGCTCTGCTAGTGCCTGCATACAGGAGGCTTCGCTCAGACAGGTAGCTCCGTATGACCCTTACTAGGTAGCCTGGGACGTATTTCTTGACTAAGGCCCTATCGATTACTTCCCAGGATGCAGTGTTGAACGCGTTGGCCACGTCAAGTGTGACCAGCACGCATAGTTCTCTCTTGCGGAGTGGTGTGATAGAGGCATTCCGGACTATTGTTTGTACCTCGCTAATGGCGTCAACGGTAGATTTACCCCGGCGGAAACCGAATTGCTGAGGGGAAAGCCCGCTCGTACTTGAAAGATGGGCTTCCAACCTATTGTATAGCATTCTTTCGAACAGCTTGCCCACGCCGCTCAGCAAACAAATCGGTCTATAACTTGACGTTTGGTCCTGCGGCTTGTCTCCCTTCCTTAGTAGGACGAGAGAGGCTGATTTCCATACCTTTGGAAAATGACCGATTTCAATGCAGTGGTTGAATGTGTTCAGGAACATTTGGGGACTCTTGACTGCTATTATTTTTACCACTTCATTTGGGATTCCGTCTGGTCCCGGGGCTTTTCTGTTGGACATACGGTATGCTGCCGCTTTAAGTTCGTCCTCTGTGAAATGCTGCAAGAGTGGTCCTTCCTCGTACTCGGCTCTTGCTGGTGGAGGGTGTGTAGGGAATAGGGTATCAACGATGCTGGGTATCATTAATTTCGGGACTGGTGGCTGCCTGCCAATTTTCCTCATCACCACCCGATATGGTGTACCCCAGGGGTCGTGGTCAACGTCAGCGCACAGAGCACGCCAGCATGATTCTTGGCTGCGGCATATCGCGAGCTTCAGTTTGTATCTTTCCTCTTTCAGCGCCTCGTGTTCGTTGTCAGCATTACGCCCTCTTGTCTTAGCTCTCTGATATTTTCGTCTAGCGACGAGAGCAGTTTTCCTTAATTCCGCGATTTCCGGGGTCCACCAGAATTTCGGCTTCCAGGAGTTGTGTTTGAACTTTCTTCTCGGCATGCACTCGTCGCATACCTCCTTGATAATTCGCATCAATTTGTCGGGGTCGTTTGTTGCCTGTTGGGTGTCGAGGAACCGGTGGATTTTGTCATAGTCCATCTTCCACCATGCCCATCCGACGACCGACATGTTATGGGTATCGGGCTTTTGTTGCGACATTATGAACCCTATGTAATTGTGATCGCTAAACGATTCCTCATCGAGGACATGCCAGTTCTGGATTCTGGGTACGATGGCAGAAGAGGCCAGCGTTACGTCTACAACCGAGGCTGAGCTTCCTCTTTGGAATGTAGGTGCCACGCCTGTATTGCACACGTAGAGGCCTAGAGCGGCGAACCACGTGCTGAGGAGTTCGCCTCTCCTATCGTTGTGCACTGGGTCCCAGTCGCTATGCTTCGCGTTGAAGTCCCCAGCAATTATCATTTCGCCATCTCCGCTTTGTATGCTTCTTTCCAGATCGCTGAGAAATGTTTCAAATTCTGAAATATGGATATTGGGTGATATATAGCATGAGTATATCCTAATACCTTTTAGCCTTATCTAGGCGTAACCTCTGCCGGGCGCTCCGACTTCGTCAGGCGCTTCGCCGTTAGGTAGCCCAATTGCGCAGTGTCCTCTGGTATCACTATACCAAGACGGTAGGGAGGTATTCTGTTCGCTTACGATTATGACGTCAGTGTTGACCGCCGTCTGCAGTAGTAGCTGTTGGGCTACTTTACACCTGTTGAGGTTGATTTGCAGGTATCTTGTCATTTTTGGATCTGTTTACGCCCGCGGGTTGCTTTGCTGCGTCGAGGGCGCGCCTGAAGGCATGACATCTGAAACTGCCCATAATGTGGTCGTCTGAGGCTTCGTCTTTGCAAAGGAGGCATTTCGGCTCTTCGCTGCATTCTCGGCTTTTGTGTCCTTGTCCGCCGCACTTCCAGCACGCGTTACTTTGGTCCGGGGCGTCGCAGTTGCTTCTTGTGTGGCCATAGTTCTGTCACCTGAAGCATTTTTTCACTTCGGTCTGTCTTCTAACCCGGCAGATCACGTAGCCTATTCTCAGTCTGGGAACTAGCTCGTTTGCCGCGGCTGCTGGTACCATGGCGGTGACGAACTGAGTCCCTCGACCTGTTTTCCTTTTGCTGATTATTTTGGGGTTTTTCTGTGGGTCTGTTGCCGTTGTAATTGCCTCGGTGATTTCCTCGTCGTTTGCTTCTTCGTCCACGTCTCTGATTTCGATTTTGACCATGTCTGTCAATCGTGTGCATGTGGCGTCGTACCCTATGGCACTAGAGATTGCTTCCGTCAGGTTTTTGGTATCCGTCTTTTTTCGGTCTAGTACTAAGCGTAGGTGGCCTTCCTTAGTTGCGGTTACTGCGTTGATTGACTTGCTCAGGGCCTGCACTTCCTTACCGGCTTTTAGTCTTTTAAGCATGTCAGAATAGGACTTATCGTTCGCTTTAACTATAATGATGTCGGGTCTGGGTTTAGGTTTTACTGTTTTTTGCTCCTTTTTTGATCTCTTCCTGACCTCCGTCCATTGATCCTCCGTTTGCATGTCGGTAGTTGCGAGATTTTGTTGCTGCTGCGGCTGCTGCTCATGGTGGTATTGTAGCTGTAGACTCTGTTCCTGTTGTTATTGCCACTGTTGTCCCTGCTGCTGTTGTCCGTTTATCCTCCGTATCGGGAGTTTCCTATCCTGCCTCTTCTCCCCGCCCTGCTGTGCTCGGTCCAACAGCACCTGTTGCTGGTTCTCATGTACTTCCCTCTGCTGTTGCGATACTTGTTGCTGCAGTGACCCAACTTGGACGACCAACCTTGAAGTATCCTCACTTTGCTTCATTATGAGTTCCCTTAGGTTTTTTATCTCCTCCTTGAGTTCTACTTTGAGGTTCTCAATTGGTGCAGCTCGGGGCTCTGGTGGTGGAGACGTCTTCTCCTTTTGCTTCACAAGTATAAACTGGCTAAGTACTATCTTAGCGTTTGCAGTGTACTCTTTTAGTTCCCGATGGACATTCTTGTTGTTACTGGCAAAGAGCGCCATAGTGTTCACGTATTTCTGCAGCATGTTAAGCAGCTCCTCTTCGCTTAATGTTGTTATGTTAATGGTCTTCTTAGCATGCGTTTCCGAATGCGCGTCGGTCTCTATCGTGTTCCTGTCTTCTCCAAAGCAGCTGTTTTCCGGTTTTTCTGTCTTGGTGTCCTTGATGGCCGGCCCCCCCCCTGAATCCACGGGGGCCTTGGTCAGGGGTACTTTTTCCTGTTTGTTTTGAGCCATCGTTTTTTTTTTTTTGTGCGTTTTAACCCTTCCGCCAGGTGGCCGCTGCCTTGGCGGGGGGTAGCCAGCCCCCCCCGTTGCGTCCAGGTGGTGCCGAGCTCCCAGTCTTTCCACCCTCCGGGGGCCGACCCCCCCCCCCTCCCCCTGTGGACACCGTGCAGTAAGCGCTCGCTACTCGCAGAGCCATTTTCCTCTGGGGTGAGGACAATTTAGCCTTGTACTTCGCGTGGCGTAGTGCACTGTGCCATACAGGTGCGGCGTACAACAGCTGTGACTGTACCACTGTGGATAGCAATTTCCTTTTTTCTGCAGACGGGCCTCCGACATTAGGCATCAGTCGTGTCAGCGCCGAAACTGTGTTCATCGTCTTGTCACTGGCCGTCTCTACATGCTTCCCAAATCCTAAAACTGAGCTCAATTGAACGCCCAGATATCGAATGTTGTCGCTCAGTGCTATTTCCACACCGTTGATACTGAATTTTGGTTTGTCGTAACCTCGCTTAGTCGTCAACATGACCGCTGTAGACTTACTGCTTGATAACAACAGGCCATGGTTCGCCATCCACGCCGCTACCCTCTGTAGGGAGTCGTTCATAGCTTCCTCAAGTAGACATGTTGTCTTTCCTGTGGCTACAAGAGCAGCGTCATCCGCGAAGCAGATGATTTTAACACCTTCTGGGTATTCTAACCTCATTAGATCATCGTAATATATGTTCCATAAGATGGGGCCGATGACGGACCCTTGTGGAACGCCGGTGGTGACTGGGCGCTGCCCCGCTTCTGTCAGTATGCTTCGACGTTCGAAATATGATCTGACCATGGCTATTAGATAAGACGGAAACCTTTTAGCAATCATAGCCTCGTCAATCTTGTCCCAAGGAGCTGAGTTAAACGCGTTTGCGACATCCATCGAGACTAAGGCACAGAGTTTCCTGTTGTACAGTTGTCCGCTGCCAGCTTGGTTAACGATTTTCATTACTTGCTCTATAGCTTGGATGGTAGATCTCCCTTTCATGAAACCATATTGTTGGGTCGAGATGCCATCTGGTTGTCTGTGAAGGTGCCGAATTATACGTGATTTGAGCAGCCTTTCAAATAGCTTACCTATCGAATTAATCAGACATAGTGGTCTGTACGACGACGGTTGATCCAATGGTTTCATTCCCTTGCGTAGCAGCACTAGTGTAGCCATTTTCCAGCTATCAAAGAAAGTGCCAGTCCTCAAGCATTGATTAAATGTCGGCAACAGAAGGTCAGGGCGAACTTGCACGATCACGCGTAGTACTGCATCGGGCACACCATCCGGTCCTGGTGCTTTCCCTTTAGGAAGACAGCGTCCTGCCTCCTTCAGCTCTTCCAGCGTAAACAAACAATCTTCAGGGACCTGAAGTGCAACTGTTGGGTATACAGGTGGTTCCGAGCTTGGGAATAGGTGATCCACGATTGTATCAAGACGACCTGGGAGCCTGATACCTGGTATCGGCCGCCGACCAATTAGCTTTTTTGTTACTAACTTGTACGGTAGACACCAGGGGTCGTTGTCTACTTGTCTGCAGAGGTCTGCCCAACATCTTTCCTGGCTGCGCCGGATCTCCAATCTCAGGGCCCGTGATGCTTCTCTGGCATTCTGATGTTCCTGCTGACAGTGTTCCCGACCCCTGCGCTTACAGGCTTTTTGGTACGCCCTTCTGGCCTTGAAGCTTGATTTTCTCAAGTTAGCAATATCTTCCGTCCACCAGTGTACTGCTTTCTTATGAGTCTTGGCTCATCTCCGAGGCATACAGCTGTCGCATGCTGACTCCAAAAACTTGTGAAGACCGTGATAATCAAACGTAACTTAACCCTCCGTTTGAACGTAGTTCTGGAGATAGGCCACTAATTTTAATTCATCCATACGCCTCCATGACCAGCCTTTACTCTGGTTATTTGCCGGTTGCACTGTCGACCGTGTGCTGAAAAAGATTGGGTGGTGGTCACTAGCGATGTCCTCCTCTAGCACTTGCCAGTCCCGAATCTCCCTGGAGGCCGACGATGAGGCAAAAGTCACGTCAATGTGTGACTCTTGTCCACGGCGTTCAAATGTTGGTGCTCCACCCTGGTTCATCACTATGAGCCCGAGCGAGTTGGCCATATCTGTAAGTGCATCACCTTTGTCGCACATCGTGGGGGAGCCCCAACTCGGGGAGTGCGCATTGAAGTCACCTGCCACAATAACCTCGCTGGGTCCCTGACGTATACTGTCACTCAGGTTACTCAGGTAAGCTCTGTAATTAATCAGTGAATGTTTTTTGCTCGGGGAAAAATAGCAGCTGTACACTCTGTATGACAGAAAATCCACCCATACCTATCCTTCCCCTTGCCCGCTGTCCATCACCTCGGTGTCCTTTGATAGTAGGAGACAACATGAGTCATCAGTGCTACCGTACCATCTATCGTTGTCTGGAATTTTATTTGGCTCGCTGATGATGGCCACATCGGCCTTATATTCGTACATCATTTGCGACAGGAGGGCCTGGGCCGCTCCCGCCCTGTTGTGGTTTACTTGTATAAAGTTTGTCATTTCAGTTGCGAATGTGCCTCCTGAGACTCCTTCGCTAATAATGACCTGAACGCCATTGCTTCTTCCGCTTCTGCTACGCAGTCCTTGGCCTTGTGGCCTGTTTTACCCAACGTCTACAGTCAGCACTACGGTCAACACCTTGACACGACTTGTATTCATGGCCATGGCCCAAGCATCTGAAACATCTCGCACTCATTTCCGCTTGTCGTACCCTGCAGCTCACGACACTGACTTTCAATCGTCCCTTGTCGACTATAATCCATTTGTGGCACCTGGTCAGCTGCTGGTGGCATTTGTGGCACCAGGTCAGCTGCTGGGCGGAAACGCCCCCTTTCGTCCTTGGTGTCGTGTCGCTGGTACGGCGCCGGTTGCCGCCTGGCCTGGCGCCCCGCTGGACCAACTGCTCTCCCGCGTCCACGGGCTTGGGTGAGTTGCTGAGGTTGGTGTACGAGGGTATTTGCCCTCGTGGCCCGTCGTCCTTCCGTGAAACTCCTCTCGAACAACGCCTACGCCACAGGGTTAGCTCGAATACGGCCAAACGACGCTGTCGTGGCCCGCTGGACGGACCACCCCGTCACCGCCTCGTCACCCTGCTCACCGACCAGGTGGTTTGCTTCTCGCAGAAGCTGCCGGGCGCTGCTCCACAATCGTTCCGCGAGTCTGGCGATGGATCCACGGGATGGGCGGGGTGGTCTTTGAGCAGATTTCAATATGATTTCATGTTCAATTAGTTTGGTGTGACCTAATTTATCGCTAAACACAGCCGGATATTTGTTTAATACTGCGGTGAGTTTTGTGCGCGTGTTTAGGTCACACCCAATTTCTAATTGACTTAAATCAGGACTAGCGCTGTGTGGCTGATGTTAGCCCTTCCAGTATTTCGATGTCCTAATTTTTTAACCCATATGAATTGTGTATGCGGCGTAATCCCTAGAGGCTTCGTTTTGAACGAGAAAGTCGTGTCCTAGTAATACGTCGCAATACCGAACAGATCATCTAAAATAGTGGCTTCGAATTGTATTTCTAACGCGCCTATCTTAGTTTCGAATGTGGCTAAGCCACTTGTTGATGCTATGTGGATGGTCCGCCATTCGAACTCATTATTTTAGTCCACGGGTGGGTGTGCCGTATTTGTTGGCAATAATCGGATTTAAATACGAGAGTTGCGCCTGAGAGTCCAAAAGTGCCGTTACGAAGCCTGACGGAAATTCAAACTCGACGGCGGGGGTCGGAATTTAGTCCGGGCGTGTTTGTGGACGATATTAGACCTAGATGACTGAGTAGAGCGGGACAACTGGTTTTGAACCGCGACAGCAGATGTTTGGCAAGCAGGTTGAATTGCCATAACCAAGACATCCATATCGGTTGCCTCTGTGCTTACTAGTCGATCTAATGCAGGTGGACCTAACGCGGGGGTGTGTGCCATGTGATGTGGCGCGTTCCCGTTACCAATGTTGGTAAACGCCCATTTCTCTGTTGCCTTTGTCCCAGTACCTGTGACTTCCCGTGCAGCCGAACGCAGACGTGGCATATCACCTGTGTGATATGCGTCTATGATGGGGTGGTTTTGGTTTGGGGTCTGAGAAAGGTCATCGTTAGATGAAAAGTCGAAACTGGGGGTGCTAAGCACACCCTAGCCCCCCCCCCAAATTGCGCCTATGATAATCGCCAACCATAATCATGTTTTTTACAAAAGGAAATTTTAATATTAAATTAATAATGATATCAAAATGGATATTATAAACTGAAATATCAGTATTAGGTAGAAAATAAAAATTACCTATAATAATATAATTAATATCAATTTTAGTGATGACAATTACTTGTTCAACTGGACTAAAGGTACAGGTAAAACGCAAGTGTGATATTTATTATGAATGGAAAGCAAAACGCCTCCACCTCTAGAGCAATTACTGGTGTTTGAATTACGATCGGAGCGAAAAGTCACATTATTCAGGAGACCTAATTCAGACGTATTAACATTTGAACATAGGCGCAATTTGGGGGGGGCTAGGGTGTGCTTAGCACCCCCAGTTTTGAAATCAGCACCCCCAAATTTTAACCGTGTTTATTTGCATTGTAATAGTAATTATGTGAAGAAAAACAGTTGTTATTGTTTTATTTATATTTATAAATAATTAAATATAATGCTTCAAATAATGATCGTGAAAATGGTAAATGGTAAATGAAAAATACGATATTCAAGATTTGAAGAAAACAGTTGAAAAACATGTACATCCAAATCTTTACATATTATTACAAGTAATAATTAATTCTTATGAAATTTATTATTTAATTTATATTTGTTATATAAATATAATTTTTTCTAACAATATGAAATATTAAATTTTTTTTGAATTCCAGGTTGCTTTTACACTTCCAATAAGTTCAGCTACATGCGAAAGATCATTTTCAGCTCTAAGTAAAATCAAAACTTGGTTTATGGTATCGATGGGTCTAGAGAGATTGACAGATCTGTCTATATTATAATATATTGAAAAGGATTTAACCAATGATATTGATATAAATGAAGTTATCAATATATTTTTGGTAAAAGTAAAAGAAGAATGATGTTATAAAATTATATTTTATTTTAAAAACAAATCATTTAATCGTTCAGAATGTAATGTTACGTTTATTAATAAATGTGCAATTAAATAAGTATATTCTTTTCAAAGCACAGGTAGCCATTTCTAAATGGTGTAATATGACGAAATGGTTATAATTGAAGGCTGCAAGTATCGATAGCCACGAAATAACATTATAAAATAGAGGGGCTTCAGCACCCCCAGTTATTTCAGTGAAATTGCGCCCCTGCATTTGAAGATAACCAGGTTTCAGATAGTGCTATTATGGCATAATCACATAGATATACATTACCCATTAAGACATTTAATTTGGTATTAAGCCCGCGAACATTTTGATAGTATACACTTAAATTACTTGTTGACTGGCCGTTTATTAGTTTTTTGAGATGGTTGGGATACCTTTGATGAATTTCATAACTAAATTAGATTCTCCACCTACCTTACGCTTCTCGAGTTCTGATATACCTTTCACAACGAGCGTTGATTTTTGTTTTGGTATATTTTACATCTATCATACACATTGGTGTAGGTGAACCTAGTACAATGTTCAGTCCTCTAGATAAATTTATTGTAGTAGAAGGTACCGACGCACCTACACAAATGTGTGGTTGGCTTTAGAAAAATTTAACACACTAAAATAATTTAGATACCACGTTTCAACCTTTACTACACAACTGTGCAGGTCTTTCCTTATCTGTAAAAAATAAAACGAATTCAATATTTCTAAAAATAGTCATTTATTTGTGATTTTCGTGATCATTATTTCAATTTTTACTATAGCATTTGTATTACTTACCTTGTGGCTATTTATGTTGTTGTTATTATACATTATTATTCGATATATTATGCAATGATTATATAATCATTACAATTTCAAGTGCATACACAGTTATCGTTTGTATTTCGTACGGTTCGGACGTTTTAAGTGACATAAACAAGTGTGTAGGTTAGTATACAATATCCAGTTTTTAAATTGTACTGTTATAGTTTTATATTTTCTGTTAAAATGCGTCGTGCAAAGTTGAATGCAAGCGATATTATAGCCGTATTAAACGATGAATCGGAAATAGACGATTTTAGTAGTGACGATTCGGATTTTGATAGAACTTGGCAACCTGTCCCTCTACAAAATACTGGTCAATCGGATTTTTCTTAATCAGATTCTGATGAAGTTCAAGATACTTCTACTAATAATGACGGTAACAATATTAAAAATTTGAATGTTAATTTTAATACAAATGATAACGAAGTACCTATCTATGATAACTTGTGCACAATCGATATCAAATATTGGAAGGAGCCAAATGCCTTTTTTTGGTGTACCGTTACCTGAATTGATCGGTCCCCATAATGTTGTTGAAATAGGCTCACCTATGTAGAAACTATGTAGAAAAATATTTGCCTGATAAACATTTTGAGGAAGCTGCGTTATTCACTAAAATGTATGCATTAAGCACTAAAGGGAAAGAATTCAAGGCCACTGCCAATGAAATAAAAGTGTTTTATGGCGCCCAAGCATTGATAGGAGTTATTAAATATCCTCGACTTTTCATGTATTGGCAGGGAGGTATCGCTTTAGAACTTGTATCTATTGCAATCACAAGAGATAGGTTTCTATCTATACTCACACATTTACATTATGTTGATGTAAATAACCGTCCTCCAAAAAACAAAAGTCGATTTTGGAAAATCCAACCGTTGATCGAATCTGTTCGAAATGCGTGTAGAAATATCCCTCGATCAATTGGTCTATATTCTATAGACGAAGAGATGGTATCTTTTACTGGCAGGTGTCCTTATCGTCAATTTGTAAAATATAAACCATGTCCCGTTGGACTAAAAAACTTTGTAATTACGACATCTACAGGAATGGTTCTTGATTTTGAATTGTATCAAGGTGCTGAAACTCCTTTTGAAGACCGCTCTCTTGGTTTAGGACCCGCTTTTGTTTTACATTTGTCGAAAACAATACCCGTAGGATCAGTACTATTTTTCGATACATATTTTACAACTGTCCCATTGATGAATTGAATCGATTAAATGAAATTGGTATTTATGCTACTGGGACAATCATGCAGAACCGTTTCAAAAATGTTCATTTTTGAACAAATGGAGGTATATCGTACATGGTTTAAGTCTAAGAAGTGGACGATTAAAGTAGCAGTTCACTTCTTAGATTTAGCAATAGTTAACGCTTGGATGGAATACAAAGAAGACGCAACTAAAATGCAAATTCCAAGAAAGTATATAAAAAGATTTAATGGAGTTCAAAATCAGTATCGCTAAAGAATGGCTTTCAACACCAGCTACTAATAAACGACCGAATGAAGATGATTATTCTTCAGATGAAAATGAAATACCCCCCAACAAAGTTCAAAATTTCAGAGCTCCTATGCCGACAGAAAAAAAGGTAAAATATTAAAATTTGTGAACAAATATGAAGAAGATTTTTTTTATTAATTTAATAATTTTTATTTTATTTAGCGTTATGGTGGTTATGATTACTGGCCAGAATCTGAGAGTTTAAACACTGCCCGGAACTGTAGAAAAGAGGGATGTAAGAGCAGAACAAGAATTAGATGTAGCAAATGCAATGTTTATTTTGTGTCTTACTTCAAAAAACAACTGTTTTCGAATGTTTCATAAAAAATAATATGTTTATATAAATAAAACTTTTAATATTTTTACTAATAACTTGTTCAAGATGTATCTAATTATTATTTTTCATATTAAATTACTTTTTACTTTTATACTTTTTAAACTAAATACGAGTAGTAATTAGTTGTAAAAATAAACTACGAACCTACACAAATGTTAAGGTTCGTTTTTTAATATTTTTAACAGGTTTAAAAGTTTGTTTTTATGTTTTTATTTACGTGTAACGTTATAATTATAATCCATACATTACGTTTCAACAATAAAGAAAAAATCCAGGTTTTTGGGGGGTTCTTAGAAAACGTACACATTTGTGTAGGATCGTTTTAAAACTAATCATTGTGTGATTTTATATTCGTTTTAAATCAGACATACACTAACCTACACAAATGTGTAGTTTCGTCGTAAAAGGGATATAACATCCCGAAGTTGATTGCGTTGCATAAAGGTACGATCCAGAGATATTCGAATGGAAGCTTAGATAGAAGAAGATCGTAGTTTATGTTTATTTTTAAGTACAATGAAAATATCAGATGATTTGAGTAACGTGACTTTTAATGGTCGATGTTTGGCCGATTTTCGGCCTTATCTAGAAATTACAGTCGTGACTAGATTGGGAGATAAACTATCTAAGATAGAATTAATTGATAATTTATCATTTTCAGGTGAGGAAATATCATCAGATTTTGGTAGATTGAAAATAATTAATTTGCGCGATCTTGACTGTCTATCAAAAACTTCCGATATTATAGTCTCATCAGAGGGCGAATTAGAAATCTCAATATTCGATAAACGATTTTCTATTTAATCGGCTCTATTTTCTAGTGACGTAGTACTAGTTCTAAGGTCACGAAGTTAATTAGAGACTTCATCTAGTTTATTATTGAGTTCGAAGAGTAAAGAATCGTGTTTAGAAACGAATGTTTTTATTTCATTAACTGCTGCAAGAATTTCATTAATTTTAGAGGAAAAATTCAGTTTCAAGACACGTTGATTTGATGGAAGTTGACTGAGTTATTGAAGATTTTTTATTTCTTAGTTGAACACTTTCACATGACAAGCATATCCACGAACCAGATTTATTTTTAAAAGCATCGCCTGTTAAATTTGCGAGAGACGAACAAGCAATATGAAATGGATTAGAACATTTAATACAATTAATAAGTTCATTGATAGGCACTGTACAACTGCACTTTGAACAATTCATAATATAAAATGTAGATAACGGAATAAAATTAACGACTGACACGAACGATGGTCTGACGTCTGAGTGAAACTGATTATCAAAATCATCATTGATTGTATCTGACGATAATATGTAATTTATTTTCTTAGGAACTTTTGTGATTTCAGTATCTAAAAATAAATGTCAAGACATTATATTTTAAGCTTATAAATTAAACAAGTTAATAATTATTACCTTAAGGTATGTGACGAGGGGGACAACTGTTAATTATTGAAGCATCAGATTTTAATTTTTTTAATCCACATTTTTTTGAACTGTTTGGAGATAAACTAAGAATTTAAAAATTTTTTTTTTCACTTTATTATAGTTGTAATCTTCCGCACTAGATAAGTCAGATTTATGTATAGCCATAGGTAATTTTGCTTTGGCTTCAGCTAAAGAACCTGTAATTTGTTTGAATTGAATTGGAATAACAAGTTAACAATTTAAAATAAGAACATATATTAAAATTCGATTTTTGAGTATTAGATTACATACTATATACCGGGGGGTAAACCACTATTGGAAATCGGTGTACAAATCCTTGGAAATCTTTGGAAATCATTGGAAATCTTTGGAAATCTTAGGAATCATTGGAAATCTTTGGAAATCATTGGAAATCTTTGGAAATCAGTAAAAAAGTTTTTATGTGTTCAATTTTATTATTTTTGGTTTCAAATACAAATTTATTTAACAGAATTTACATCATTGTGGGGAAGAATTATTATAACTTTATGCTGGATAATTATTCCAATGTTATACTCTGGGTTGTACTTATTCTGCATACATACAAATAAAAATGTGTAATAAACCTTTGAGTTTTATATTATTTTAACTTTGATTTAAACCTATCAAGAAATATAGAACAAAAAATAAATTTGGGACATCAAATACTGTATTTATTTACTAACGAGAATAAACATGCATATTAAATATTTAACTATTTAGTTAACCATCTACTTAAATTCAGTTTATTATTATGTGATTACATAATTTGCTTCATTAAATATCAATATATTAATTCATTTTATTAGATATATACTATATTGTTTTTAAAAAATTATTTTTAAGTAATATATGAAAAGATATATTACCTATTATGTATATTACTCTAATAACTATATTTAATAAGTGGCACTAAGAACCAAATTCCTATCATAATTCGGAAAAAAAATTGTAATCAAAAATACCTAATTCCTATTTTACTAAACAGATTTCTACAGAACCTACAAGTTAAACCGTTAATTAACTAACTATAACTATTTTACAACTAACAAATACTTTTAGTGAACAGTGCAGTTTTAAATTTGAGCTATTTTTAATAACAAAAGGTACATTTAAAATAAATATTAATTGAAAATTGAAAAACGAACCTGTATATCATTATTTTTTTATCAAGCACGTAAATATGCCAAACAATATTTTTTTGGGAATTAAAACTTGGTTATTTGAGATATTTGAAAATAGAGTGGTATTAAATAGCTTTTACCTTAAAATGTTATTACATAGGTTATTTGTATGGTTTAAGTGCATTTTAATTTAGTTTTAAGTTTTTTTTTTTTTTTTTTTTTTTTTTTTTTTAAATAGCGTTTATTGAAAAATTTACAATCTATACAAGTTATATACAATGAGTAAATTGGAGGGAGGAATAACAATGATGGGGCAGTGAAGGGATGCTCACAGTTGAGCTACCTTTTTATGAGTCTTAAATCTAGTTAATTAAATATAAAAGTATTGTAGAATAGGTCTCTGGACCAATTTCTGTTAAGTCGACGGGTAGGGTTGCCGGGAAGATGTTTTGAGCGAAGATTGGATATTAATTTGTTTGGGTGGCCAAGCATTTTGCAGTGAAGTCTTGAGTATAATGTAATTGCTGTTTGGTTGATGGATTGAACTTTGAGATCTTGATGTAAAGAGGTATTTGTAACAAACCAAGGTGCTTTGGCGACCATGCGAAGACATATTGATTGGAAAGCCTGGATTTTCTGAAGGTTTGATGGTTTGGCAGTGCCCCAGAGGGCGATTCCATATGATCATATTGGTTGGAGGAGACTTTTGTATAAAAGTAAACGGTTAGACAGGCTCGTGTTTGATTTGAGGAGAGGTCTGATGAGGTGTAGGCGGGAGTTGAGCTGTTTCCTTTTATTTTTGAGATGTGACCACATCTGTCACACCGTCCCCAGGTGAGTCTCCTGTCGAGTAGCAGGCCAAGGTATTTGGCTTCTCTTGAGTGGGGAATTACTGAATTGTTGAAAGAGACTTCAGGACAGTCCTTAGGTCTGAGGGTGAAGGTGATATGTGTAGATTTGAGTTCGTTTACTTTGATTTTCCATGTGTTGCACCACTTTGAAAGCATGTTGAGATGGTTTTGGAGATGGTGAGAGCAAATGTCTGGATCGGAGTCAGCCTCAAGAATGTCAGTGTCGTCTGCATATGTACCCATAGTAGTGTTTTCTGTGGTAGGAATGTCAGCTAACTGTTAAACAAGATATTAAAATGTTTAATAACAATAAAGACAACAATATGTTAAATATCAAAAGATATCAATGTAATGGAGACATGACAGGAAGGATAATAAATCTTTATTATTTATTCATGAAACTGCTGATAAGATTATGTGTAATAAGTAGACAAGCAGACATGCTATTTTTAGATATTCAATGCATTTTTTTTGTTGACTATTTTTTTCAAGATTGTTGTATTAGAAATGTTTTAAGTGTTTAAATGTTGTAATACTAATCATATTGGTAAGTTATTTTTTATTTGTATTACCAAATACATCTAACTCATACCTTTACTAAGATACAACCAGTCAAGATTTGTGTTGCTTCTTCATCACATAGGTAAGGATTTATTTTTGTTATTATTAATAATCATTATTACTATTGTTATTGTACTATGTAAATTTATTAATTTTTTTATTACCTAATACTAAAAGCTCTTATGTACCTACTTATAATATTCTTTTTAAAGAAAAAGGTTATTAATTTCAACCCAAGTGACTTGTATTTTTTTTAAACATGTATAATTTTTACAAATGTGTAAGTTCTAAGAACATTTTTTATATTATATTTACTTTTGTAATATACATTTCATTATACTCATTGAAATATCATACCAAAGCCATTTAAAACATCTGATTCATAATCAATCTGATCATATTTCTGACATTCTCATAAAAGATACATTTATGTTACAAAAAAAAAAAGAAAATAACATCCAGTCTACATAAATCAATCAAACATGATTAAACCAAAATTAATAATTAAACAAAACTATACAATGACATTGTTATGTTTGTATCATTTCACAATATTTCACATTTGTATAAGTATACCTACAAATAGTAAATAGTAATACTGTAAAGATAATTATTCCAAGTCACTAGTGATAGTATAATTAATTATATTATAATTATTAAATATATAATATGAATAGAAACTTGTTTAATTTTTTTTTATCTATTTTTTTTTAATTTACTATTAATTTATCTAATTACCTAAATATTTTTATATAAAAAGTATAATTATGTATATAATATCCTAATCTATATACAAAATTAATTCTAGAAATTTTATAATTATTTCCAAAATATCTGAACCACTAGTGTAAGAAATATGGATATGAGAGATACAGATATGAGCTCAGAAATTGTGTTGAATGATTCTTTTATGGAAGCTGAACAATATGTTGGATTAACTTTACCTTCATGGTTGAAAAAAATGTTGATGATAAACGGATATAATAATTCAAAGGTAATTGGAAGTATTGATGATAAAGATATTGTAGGTATAGAAGAATTTGGTCGTACAACTTTGCCTGATATTATTGATAGTAGTGAATATGGGGAATATTATGGTGTTTTTCAAAATAATATATCAAAATTTAAAATGCTTGAAGGTTTTAAAAAACAATTAATGTTGGTTGTAAATTATTATAGTAAAAAAATATAGGAGAAGCAGATGGTAAACGAAAACTTACAGAAGTTTCTCAAATTAAATTAAACGGGTCAAAAAAGCTTCTGAAAAAATATTTCCCAGAATTCTAAAATAAATTTAAGTACAACTAAGAGATTAATAAATGTTGATTTAGAAATTGATTTATCCGAAGAAAAGAGAGCGGTTTTGCATACTGTTAGTCAGTGGTTAAAAAGCAATTATTACTCAACAAACGAAAAATTTGTAGACCATATGATTTTGAATCAATCTGTGACTGTTGCTCTTTTTTCAAGTAATGATTTTTTGAAAATGAAGATATTAATGAAACATTTTTGGCTCAAATCACTTGGTTTTTGTGGAACATCATCAAAAGTTTTTAAAACTGTATCTCGAGCGCATGCAAAAAAGAGATGGATTCATAGTAACTATTATCGGCATCTCAATAAACATTTTTTAAATAATGATGTGCAATCTAAAAAAATCAAAGGAAAACTAATTACTAATACTTCATCAACCAATAGTATTCAGAATTATTTTTCACCAGTTCAATCTGTAAGCAATTATGAAAATCCTCATACACACTAAGGTTAGTAATAAATTGGTGCTCGACCACCAAGTGGATCGGCGGAGAAACAATCAAATATTATATTATATAATAATAATACGTCGAAGACGTTGACAACAAAAAAAAAAATAATATAATAGTAAACACGTCGAACAAATGACGAATAAATCAAAATAACATGGTAAACAAAAGGGTAAACGTGTGTACGACCTGATACCGGTTGCTTGGTGTTGATAACACGATAATGGTGCTGCAGCAGGTGAACTGAACGACGATGAGGGGCGGGGTTGCAACACTTGTACTACCGTCGAAATGGACGAAACGGTTGACGACGGTTATACGAGATGGTCCAAGATGGACGACGCGAGCGTTGATCGGGCGCCGATCGAACGCAATACTTGCCGGTTGCAAGGTTTTCACACTCGATGAGAGCTACGCGAATGAATTTGATGTCGCGGCTCAAACGACGTCACAAAACTAATGAACGACGGTTCGCACTGCGTAAAAAAACCGGGCGGGCGGAACACGTGGTCATGCGAGCGAGCAGAAGCTGTGACTTGATTCGTGGACACAAGGATGTGCACGAGCAGTCGGTGAGCACAAGGGCTCGGGTGGTTTGCTGGTTACCGACGTAAACGGCACTACGTCGGGTGGTTCACTAACGCGGCACGGCGCGGAACACAAAAAGATGGCGTATTAACGGCAGCGAAAGCGCACCGGATCGTCACATAACATGAGAAGTTGCCTAGACGGCTGGAAGACGACGACAAAAAAAAAGCATATCGGCGGGTACCGGCGACCGTCGGCACGACTGCGATCACACCGTCTCCCTCCTCTGGAGTGCAAAGTCCAGACCAATCGCACAGTTCCTCGTCGGCGGCACGACAGAGTGACAACACCGCGACGTGTGCTTATCGCACACAACCGCGCAACATTTGAATCGCCGATTGTGTACCCAACAATTATTATTATTATTAAATAATATTAATACGCATGTTTTCGAGAGCCAACAACATCTAAAGATGTAATATGATCACGCACTGGCCAACACACCCGTTAAGGTCTTCCAAAAACGCACAATAATATATTTTATATAAAAATAACTAACCATAGAATAAGTAATTTTATTGTTATTAAAATCATACCATATTCTGGCAACATGTATAATTATAATCAATTAATAAATTGTTAATAAATAATATTCTATATAATACCTACATAAATTGGTTGTATACGCAAATGTAAATGAATACGTAAATAAAATATATATCTATATTAATATTGTAACACACACAAACACACATATATTCACATACATATTTATATTATATTATTTCACACGTCTCTAATCTTCAAATGTAAACCATTATTCATGATAAAATAAACAGGTATGTCAGCAACTTTGTGATAAGCACAATATGGCCGTCGGTTTGCGCCCATTATCAATTCTACGTTATCAACAAAATATTTTATATTCATAGTAAATAGTAATCATGATAAAATAAACTTATATAATATATAAAGGTTTTAATTAATAATTTGATATTAAACATGAGTTTTTGGTAATGAATTTTTGCATTTTTTTTTTATTATTCTTTTTTAGATCATGTAGCAAATAATTATTCAAGTTATTCATTCGCATAAAAGTTCTTGTGCGAATCAAACATTGCATCACTTCTTAATTTTTTCTTGTAACTTGATTGTCAAGTATTTAATGATATTGGGTTTATTTGACAATACACCACTATGTAATTCTGTGAAATATTTTTCCAAAACATGAGCAGCGTTAGTTAATGTTGGTGATGGGACTGTAAAGTTTCCTTTTGACATATGTTGAATTATGTAGGTGAACTTTGGGATTTTTTATTACATCTTTTCTCTTACTACCACTGACACATTCCTCGTAGACACAAATAGGCATTTTTAAATAATAATCTAGTAGACAGTAGTAAAAGTTTAACACGTTACATTAACATGTGCATGCCACATAAACAAAATCATAATAAAACAATAGTTTATCATGAATATAATTGTTTAATCAAGATTATGATAATATTATTTTTTACATGATAAAGTTAAAGTTCATATTTAAGCGGGAAATTCAACATTATCACAAAAATATTTAAGCCAATGAGAAGTGGGGCATGCCGGACGCCATGTCTGCGCTAACTCGACTAGAACTCGTTTTTTGCTGACATACCTGTTTATTTTATCATGCCATTATTAATTGTAAAATGCTCAGACACATGCTCACTGTTTGCGCTTAAATTAAAATTGGAAGTAGGGATCGCGGTGTTATCGCTTTTCACGGCCGCGGTCTAATTATGCCTTTGCTGATATCGCGACCACACACACGCACACATTAGATATAAGTTTATGTTAATCACTGTGAATTATATAACCGTTATATAATATTTAAATTATTTATAAAGGGCCGACGGACGATGCCCATCGCCGTACAGTGGACATTTTTATCTTGTCTATCTCCAATCGCCGTAACGAGTAGACCTCTTGAGTTCTTATAGTTTTTTGTTATTGTTATTTTTTAGTATTATTGTTAAGCGTGCGCTAATCGCCTTGTTATATTATTATTATTATTATACGTGCACGAATTGCCGTATTATTATTATTATTATATTCAATATTATTTTACGTGTGCGCTAATCGCCACGAAATTTGTGAATTGTAGTAATCTTTTATGTGTTATATTACTATTTATAGTCTATTCCAAATAAGACCAGGCTACGGCGGCGACCAGATCTCGTTGGGTGGCGGTCAGGCTCCACCTATTTTACTGATAACGTGTACTGACGTACGTATGTGATTATGTGGTGCGCGACTGCGCGAGTGACGGTACGGAAAAATACATCGCGACGTACCGCTCCGCACTCCATCTGTTTCAGAGTATACAATGCAATCTAAGTTATTTGTTCAGGTCACTGGTTTACAATAGACTAATTACGTCGCGGCGGTCGCTCTAGCTGTCGGGCCGCGGCGGTAAAGTTCGAGGTCCGTGCTCGTAGTGAAGCCACGCCCATGCGCACAACTTGGCCGCCGTAGCCTGGTCTTATTTGGAATAAAGTATAGTGTGTGTGCGATTTTATGTTCCTTATGCCTCGTTTACATTCAGCCATTGCCGCTGCTCCTCGCGCTGCCGTATTTAATTCCCAAAATACTTCTGTTGCAAAGTCGTGGCAGTGAGTGTTTACATTGCACAGCGCTAGCAGCAACCCAACTGGCAGCGCGAGAGCGATTACGTGTTTATGCAATCGCACTTGCGCTGCCGGTTAACCTGCTGCTCGCACTGCTCAATTTACCGCTCTTGACAGGAGCGCCGGGCAGTGACAATACGAGGAGCATGATCAGCGTGAGTGACCTGTTTACATGCTCGTGCTGCCCACTTCCATACCCACTTCCCTGCTCACTGCCACGAAAATGGGCTGAATGTAAACGAGGTATTAGATTTAAGTTTAGGTAGCGGCTGGCCAGCAGTGCACCAATAATTTGTGAGTTTTTATTTAATTAATTAATTTATATTATTATCAATTATTTATTTATTTATTTTGGTGAGCCAAACAGGCAATTTATTATTATTTGTATTTTGCGTGTTGCTGTGATTTTTATATTTGTGTAGTATTTTAATTTAATTATTTGTATATAATACAGCAACACGAGTTGCCATATTTCATTTGCCATTATTTATTTCTATTCTAGTTACCCTTTTTACTAGTTTTAAGCACACCATACATATATACACACTTTACACACGGTATCACAACATAGCTCAACAGTCTTGCCCGGCAAACCTGACCACTTCTGTTGAGCTATTTACCTCATTACACGGTTGTACGATATCAACAAAAATAAAAACACAAATTTATACAGTCCACTACCGCGCCTAAATAGTAGATCACCGCGACCAACTTACGGCTTTGTTACCAACTTTGTTAATAAATAATATTCTATATAATACATAAATTGGTTGTATACGCAAATGTAAATGAATACGTAAATAAAATATATATCTATATTAATATTGTAACACACACAAACACACATATATTCACATACATATTTATATTAGGTATATTATTTCACATGTCTGTAATCTTCAAATGTAAACCATTATTAATTGTAAAATGCTCAGACACATGGTCACATTAACACAATACGCATATTCCCAAAGCTTTCGTTGCTCATATCTATTATTACATAAATGTATAATGAAATGTAATGTATTAGTCAGAAACATATCATAAGAAATATTAAATAATAACAGGATTTGCCGTATAAATTAAATAATAACAGGATTTGCCGTACAAATTAAACAATCACAGGATTCGCCCTCATTAACATGACCAGTCTAAAAATGCGTACAGCGCATATTTCCACAACAGTCAGATTTTCTCGGAGTAGGCCATACGATCATCGTTGTATGGTGAACATACATATCGCACAGCAATAACAATTCCACTCACGAGCACAAGGAGGACTATATGACAACCCCGGATACACACAGAAAATTAGACGTGTTTAGCTATCAGTACCAGCCCTTCGGAGTTACTGTCTTGATATTGTTATTCGCGACTAAGTTATAATTTGTAATTTTGCCCTGTCATTATTGTAAAGTGAATTAAATTAAAAGTGTTTTAAACTTATTCAATTGTCTACCATATTATTTAAACTCATAACATCCTCAAGAGTACGATAGGTACCTGTTTTCATTGGGTACCACGTAACAGACGTGCGTGATTCGACAATCGCGCGCGTGAATTATACTTACATAGTTTTTCGTGGTTTCAACTTTTGCGCGATCACGTACAACGCAATCACGGATGCGTGGTTGTAGGAAACCACGGCTTTAATGTTTGACGAATTAAATCTGAAGTACATGTCATGGATCGAAAACTATGATTGTGAATTACCGTATGGTACGAGAAAATAGCTTCACGGGCTGTTAACGCTAAATCATTTTTATCAGGGACTACTTAAGAAAAAAAAATAGTGACTTTACCAGACTATAGTGATGCTCTTGAAGCAAATTTATTTTTATGACTTTTTAGGTGATCATTGATGTCTGATCGTCCACCATGACTAACAGAAAAAGTTCCTTGGCAAATAGAACACTGCACGTCTGTATCAGTATTAGGTTATTGTTTTTTGACAAAAGGAAAGTCATTATGTAATTTTTCATTAAAGTGACATAGTCGTTTTGGTACCATACAAAAAATTAGAAAAAACACAAATAAACAACGATGTAAAAACGATACACACGATTAATTGAATGTGAGTTAAAAGCGAACCAAAGTCGAAAACTGATATATTATATTATAAAAATCATTATCTAGTTTGATTACAATATGCTATTAGTTAAATATTATTATTTCATCTTAAACATTGACAACAAAATGTATCAACGATAAAACCACGATGAAGATAAATTAATATCCTAATCGTGGGTAAAACTATAAATAGTTACGTAAACAAATATAACCAGTAGTTAGCAGGGCCGGCGCTAGGTTTTGCGAGGCCCTAGGTGAAATATTCCTGAGAGGCCTGAAAAGGTTTTTACATATTATATGATATTTGTTGTTGATGTTACCCATTTTTTTCTTTATGCTTATCACTTTACCTACAATATTATATTATATGTGTTACTAATATTATATTATATTATGTAACTGTAATATATAATATAACATGTAATATATGCATTTTATTTTTTTTAATATGATATAATTAGATGAATAAATATATAAAAAACACCAATTTGCTATAATAAACTTTAAATTGAATTTAATACAAACGTCATAATTGAAAAACTTAAATTGTTATTTAAAATTAATTTTTCTACTCTTTTTGGCTGCAAAATGTTCTATGATAGTTTCGTAATTAAAATTTTCGGCCAATTCCTTTTCAATGGCTAAAGTGACCAGACCACTTAAGCGATCTTGTGACATTGAACTCCTGAGGTAGTTTTTAATGAGCACAATAATTTTTGAGAAGCTTCACTCTGCCCCTGCCGAAGTAATGGGACTTGTGAGCATAATTCTAATAGCCACGCTTAAGTTTGGAAAAGCTCCATTACATTTTTTTAGTGTACCCAGTGCTTGCAACGATGTTTCTGATTCATCCACAATATTTCGGCAAATCATTAGTTTGTCAAATAAATCACATTCAGAAACATCTTTTTCATTGCCTACTTTTAAAAACATTGCAAGATCCTTACAATTATTTCTAATATCCTCTTGTGTAGACGTTCGAAGTTTTCCAATTTTATATAAAAATCCAAAAATGTTATTATAATATGATGTTTGGTCAAATCTTTTTTTTATAGACTGAATTGCATTATCCATTAGTTCTAAGAAGTATGAACACCTAAAATCATTTTCTGGATCTGTTGTAAAATTTGTATTACCTTCATATTCAAATAATTTTTTTTTTTTTCGATATCGTGGAACTTTAAATTCTGTTTCAATCTCTAAAGACTCAGCAAGCTCTTTTGCTTCAAGTTTAGCTTGATTAAATCCCGTTTCTCTGTACTGCCGTCCTAAGGAAGAATGTTTCCCTCATAACATTTCGAGAAAAATGGGTTTTTATGTTTAGTGGTTTTTGGTAGTTCTATTTTCATAAATATAACAATTTTTAAAGTAAAATATATAATTTCTTATGGAAATATACTCGATGAATGCAATGGAACTATTCAATTTTATTTAAAATTTTTATTTCACTAAGATATGCTTGTTTTGATATTCATACTAAGTACGTTATTAATTATTTAGAATAGTTTACTTGGCAAAAACGCCGTAATTCTGGTTACGGCTTTTTTACGTAGCATACCAAAATGTACTAATCACTAACGATTGAAGAAATAACCATAGTTACGGCATTTTTACTTAAAAAAAACGTGTAAAACTGTAATGTTAAAAGTAATACAGAATAATCTCATTTTATTTTTTTTTCGATTTACGGCATTCTTCCTTAGGACGGCAGTATACTCGTACATACTGTTACATTAATTATTAATATACACAAATTATACATTGTTTTTATTTATTATTGATATACACAAAATATACAATATACATTGTTTTTATTTATTATAATTTACTACTAAAATTGGTTTGTATTGAATCATAACGCTAATAATTCCATATAATGTAATTTACTTTTAACTAGTTATTTATACAATATTAACTTTTTGTATATGATGCGATTCATGGCAGATTTTATTCAATAAATTGTTAGTTAAATGTTTAAACATAACTTCATACAATTTTTTTAGTATTCCTAAAGGAGTTATCGGCAATGAATGGATTATATTTCTTAAGAAATACAATCCTTTATTCAAACAGACGAATAGTTCCAAAGTATGTGAGCTTCATTTTGACCCTGTTTATTATGAAGTTTCATCTACTAGTATTTATCAAACTAAACGTTTGAACGAAAATGCAGTACCCAGTATTTTCAAACAACGTAAGTTTCAAATAAAATTTCTAAGTATGCTCTTATAATTCTTGTGTAATATATATATATTAAAAATGGAATACATTTTGTTAGGTACACGTAGATCATTATTACCTAGTTTAGATACTGTTTCTGATGGTTATGCAGAGGAAGAAATTGTAACATTGACATTATCAGACTTTTATGCTGAATCGTCTGAGCCTTCTGTGTCAGGTATATTAGGAAAACAGAAAATCATTTCTTATAATAGGTACAATTTAATTATTTGATAATATTTTCAGAACAAACCATGGTGCAAAATGTAATTCCTACTGAACTTGCAGAACCTTCTGAATCACATTTAAGTACAGTTACATCTGCTCTTGGTGCACAGAATACAGCAACTCCACAAAAACGACCAAGCTCAGATAAGTAAGTGATACCTATTAAAACTACGAAATTTCGTAAATATTATGTATATGATTCTAATTTTAGTTTATTTCATTGTTATAGGAAAAGGAAATGTTTTATGGGTGATTTTAAAGACCCTAGTGATATTGATAGCCCTAATAGCAGACTAAAATATTGGGTTGCTTCACAATCGACTGTGGCAAAACAAAAGAAACGAATCAAGTAGGTACTTACATAAACAAACTGTGGACTTGAAAAAAAGAATAAATACTTTAGACGACATAATAAACCATCTTAAAGATGAAAAAAAACTTATATCAGATAATTGCTTCACTGTTCTGAAAGTATGTATTTAATATTATGCAAGCTTGTAGAGCATGTGTCTTGATTGTATTGCTTTTGCTTTTTTTTTTTAATAATAGGAATCATTATCATGTAGTCAACATCAAATGGTCATGAAACAATTACATAAATTTACAGGACAAACAGTGACGCCAGAACTACGTTCATTTTCACTGACTCTTCACTTCTACTCACCTACAGCTTATAACTATGTTCGAAAAACGTTCAATAAATGTTTACCACATCCATCTACACTTCGCAAATGGTATTCTGTAATTGATGGATCACCAGGAATCACTGAAGAATCAATGAATGCCATTAAAATGAAAGTTTGTGAAATGAAAAAGAAAAATGTAGACCTAGTACTTGGCTTGATTATGGATGAAATGTCCATAAGAGAAGCAATTCATTTTAATGGCCAACGTCTCCAAGGATATATCAACTATGGTCATAACATTCAAGATTCTGATGCTATGCCGAAAGCTACTGAAGCTCTTGTCTTTCTTGTTGTTGCCTTAAATTCCCATTGGAAAATCCCAGTCGGTTATTTTTTAATACATGGATTAACTGCAGAAGAAAAAGCAAACCTTCTCAAGACATGTTTAATAAATATACATGAAACTGGAGCCGTTGTTAAAACATTAACATTCGATGGAGCTGCTTACAACATTTCCATGGCCAGACATTTGGGAGCAGATTTAAATAAACAAATTTCATGGTTCCCACATCCTAGTACAAATGAAGAGATATGTGTATTTTTAGACCCGGCTCATATGCTAAAACTTGTAAGAAACACTATCGGAGATTGGGGTGTTTTGTATGATGTTGAAAATAACCCAATAGAATGGAAATACTTCAAAGATCTGGTTCAGTTGCAAGAAGAAAATAGTATACATTTGGCCACTAAAATACGCCGAAGACACATAAATTATTTTAAAGAAAAAATGAAAGTCCGGTTAGCTGCACAAGTATTAAGTACAAGTGTAGCTGATGTATTATTGTATTGTAAATCCAAAAATATTCAACATTTTAATAACTGTGATGCTACTATAACATTTTGTAGACACATAAATAATATATTTGATTTTTTAAATACTCGTAATTTTTTAAGTAAACTCCAACACAAAAGGCCAATATATCTGGAACAATTTGAAGATATGACAAATTTTATCAATTCATCTATAAATTATTTAACAACTTTAAAAGACCGAACTTATTCTCCTATTTTAACATCTCCTAGAAAAACCGGGTTCAATGGTCTTATTATCTGTCTAAAAAGTATGAGTAGATTATTTGACAATGTAATTAAAACTGGACAGCTTAGTTTTATACTTTTTTACAAGATTTCTCAAGATCATATAGAGATGCTGTTCTCAGTTATTCGATCAAGAGGGGGTTTCAACAATAACCCTACTGCTTCCCAGTTTGAAGCTACATACAAAAAACTATTGGTTCATAGTGAGTTAGCAATTTCAGAAAATGCTAACTGTGCACCTCAAGATACTACCAACATTCTCCATGCTTCAAGCAGTAAACCAATTCAAGAACAAAATTTTTTAGATATACTTTGTGTGGAAGAAGAAGAAAGTTTTTCTAATGAGTCTGAACAAAACAACGAACCTGAACAAGTTAATGTTTATAAAGATGATGTTATTGAACATATAGCTGGATTTGTTGTAAAACAATTAAATAAAATTATTGACTGTTCAGTTTGTTGTTCAGCTCTTGAAGATAAGTACAGAAAACACACACTTATTGATATTAAAAATAGAGGAGGACTTAAGAAACCATCAGTCGATGTTATAAAAATATGTAGAATAACTGAAAAAATATTTATTTCAAGAATTCATGAAATACCAAAACTATCAGGAAATCCAATTAATTATTTAACAATAAAAACTATGTCTCAAATAAATATAAATAGTTTATTTACCATTTTAAATGTACATATTTTATCTCAATCCCCTATCAATAATCACCTTTTACAAATTATTAAACTTATAATTAAAAAATATATTGTAATTAGATTGCATCATTATAATAAAGAGCAATCTCAACCAAAATGTCGAATACGTTCACATTTAACTAAACAAATTTTGTTTCAACATCAATAAAAACCATGTATTTGTATTTTTTGTATTTTATTATTCCAAAAACATCAAAATTAAACATTTGCATAAAAATGTTTATTACTTAAATAAGTAACAGGTTCTATAACTAATCAGTAGTTTCCAGATCTACTTCTTTTTACAACACTGTAATAATTTTCAGTCCTTGATAATTCGAGAGATAAGTTTAGTATAATTTTTCAAGGATGGGATAATAAATAATAGGTCAATGTATACTATACCTAGTACTTAGCAGGGTCAGACTGTCTGGACTGCTAGTCTGCGATCGTGGACAGGGCCCCTGTCCAATTTAGCTCATAATTATTTCTACCAGTAATAAAATAGAAAAAGCAAAATAAGATTTATAACATTTTATTTATTTATCTTAAAATTCACGAATCTTAAATTTACGTAATATTTGTTTACGATCTTCTGTTATGCTCAATAATTCCGTCGGTCTAGCACGTATCAACTTAATTAATTTAAATTGAATAACATTAATATTTTAATATCATTTTGTAATTTTTAAGCAATGTTATATGTCATATGTATTTAACTGTTTTATTGTTATAAATTTAAAAGAAATTATTAAGTTTTAAAAATATTAAAACATTTTTGGCTTTGAATATTTGGACCTAGTGGTAGGTCACTGTGAACTAAAGTCGGACTGAGCTTTTTAATCCCAGTCCGATACTGGTACTTTGTAGTAAGAGAATTTGTAAAACTAGATTTATTTTTTTAATTTGAAAAAATATTGATTAATGATTATTGATAATTTTGATAATACAAATGGAAAAAAAAAAGTTTAGTTATTCTTCCAAGATTTCCTCTGTTATGTTTTTTCTCTCTCACTCTATATCGTCCCCATGAACCTAAGGCCGTGCGGTGTGGAAAGCGCTGTCCATTAGTTTATATGTCTATGGTCTAAACACACTAGGAATGCACCTTGTGCTTACTGCACATGCACGAATTTTTTATCATTATTTTTGGTTGTTATCATTATATCTTATCAAATCACTATAATACAATAATATTATCATGACAAAATATATTATTTTATTTTGAATCAAATAATTTAATATTATAGAAACGTTTACATTTTTCTTGGGTTTCAACGTCTTCAACAGTCCAATATAAATGGGTACACAAAATTATTCTCCAATATTTTATTGAAGAAACATGTTAAATTTAATTTTATAATAATAATAATAATTAAAGTGTGATAATATTTTACAGCTGGCAATTTAATTTTTAATTGGGTTCTCACTACTAAGATTCTTAAAAGCATCAATTGGCACGCGCTGAAAAAGTTTGTCTACAACAAAAAGATGAAAATAGAATGTTCAGTTTCGTCACAACTTATAATATAATTATTTTTGGAGTAGTAGTATAATTTAGACGTAGTTACATTATTTAGATGTTTAATTATTCATGTAGGTAAAATATTTGGTGGTTTGTTTATTGTCTTAGTAAAATCTTTTAGCATCTTGTTATTATTTAACCCTTTCAGGCCCAGACATGACAATTTTTCAAAACAACAATTTTTTTTTCGGTTTTTGGTATATTTGGGACTAAATAAGGTAAACAATTTTTTTTCACATTTTCGGTCATTAAATGACTTAAGTACCAACATGATGCATATAATAATCACTGGGCATATAAAGAACACATTTAATGAACACTTTCAAAAACAAAATTTCTTTTATTAAAATGAAACATAATTAATATATTATATTATATTAAATTATAAAATCAAATAAAAATCATCTACTCTATCCTTTAAAATTTAAGCAAAACAATTTTTAAAAAAATATTGGAAGTTTAATCCTCAGTCTTATGAGTTTTTCCTTTTCAATACATAATAGTAAAATAAAAAATTAATTTGAACAGATTAAATTAAACAATCAAATAAAAATCAACTAGGTACTCTTTTCTTTAAAATTCAAACAAAACAACTTAAAAAAGATATTGGAATTTGGAAGTTTCATCGTCAGTCTTATGAGTTTTTCCTTTCATTACATAAATATTAAAATAAAAAAATAACTTCAACAGTTTAAAATTATGTAAACAAAATAGTAAAATAATTAAATAAAATATGTTTGTTTTTTATTATTATTTTTTTGTGGACTATTTTATTTTTTATTTTACGATTGTTTACGATGAAAAGCTATAAAACACATTCTACTTTTTGTCAAACAGAGATGCATGTTACATTTATTACATGTCATAGTGGTAAGTATATGCGTTTATGCAATGTTTACAACTTTGTTTTTTATCAATAGGAATTGGCCAATGTGCAGTTTCGTCATATTTTACATCATCCACGGGTCTAGGAGTAAATAATCTTTTTTCTGGTTTTGGTGGTGTAGTTGACAAAGGTCTACCTCTTTTATTGGGTTTGTTTTTTCCAGACAATAGTAATGCATGTGCTATTTCAGATTTGAATTTTATAATACTTATGTACTTTTTCATATTTAGTTGCTTACAGTGTCTCCTGTATAAGAGCCACGAGTTCACAACACACATGTCTAATAAATGGTATATTATACGTAAATAAAACCGTCTAACTCTTATATTAACACGGTAGAGCTCTACAAGCATGTCGTGAAGATCTATACCACCCATGTAAGAATTGTACTCTCCAATTGCTGCTGGTCTGGGGACTTCCACATTATGTTTTTGAGCTACTGACCACCTTTTCACATTTTCCACAGGAAGTGGTCCTTTATAATTTGATATAACATGTACTATTTTGTTGTCTAACCATTTTGTCACTACAATCTTGTTTTCGGTATCAACAGAGTAATCAAAATATCCACGTCCTTTTGATTTTATTGTCTTATCGTTTTCTAATGGACAACCAGCAATACGGTTAGACCTCACAGTACCAACACTCAAAATACCTTCATATTTTAATTTGTATTGTAAATTATATGAATTGAACCAGTTATCCATGGAGAGCTACAATAAAAAAAATCAATCAAAATGTTTCAATCAAATTTAAAATAAGTATAACAATATATTAAAACACTACCTTATAATTCTCATTTTTTGGAATACATTCAGATAATCTCATAACAACATCACCACTTATACCTAAACTGTGTTCAGATGGAGGTAAAGTTCCTTTACCAATGTAAATTTCAAAGTCATGAACAATACCACTTTTTGATGCAATTGCAAATAACTTAATTCCCTATTTGTGTGGCTTGTTTTTGTTATATTGTTTCATAAGAGTCCTTCCCTTGAAAGGAATAATAATTTCATCAACAGAAGTAAACTCTTCTACATGTATCTTCCTCATGTTACTGCGAATAGAATTTAAAAACGGTCTAACTTTGAACAGTTTATCATGGTCTTTGTGTTCTCGTGGCAGCATTTCAGTGTTGTCATTAACATGAAAAAAAGTTCTTAAATTATCAAATCTATTTCTCGACATTGTATCAGCTACTATAGAGAAACGAGTTTCATTGGACCAAAACATACGATATTGTGCCATTTTTACTATACTCATATACCTAAAAAAATACCAATATTTTTTTAGCAAATAGAATATCAACAATAATAGTTATACATACATATATATGCCCAAAAACTGTTCAATTTCTTCACAAGAAGTATTTTATGCATTTTCCTGTTTTTTGGACTGAATACAAATTTGTTTGATTGGCCATATTTTCAATTATATCTTGGTCAACAAATAGTTTAAAATATTCATATGGTGAATAAATATTATGTGCTTTAGGTAATTTACCAGTACATTTATGATTAGAACTGTTCCAAAGAACCTAAATAATTTTATGAATTTAATACTTAGTTTGTTAAAGTATAATGCAAACAGTTTATAATACCTTTTCCCATTTTGGCTGTCTTATAAAATCTTCATAAAATGATTCCACATCATTATTTTCATCCAATGTTTGCATCTCTGGAACATCTTGTGTTCTAATCTGCAGAATGTTTTCATCAATCTCCTCAAATACAATGTTATTACTATTCTATAATGTAAAACATATCAATATGGTTGAATCAATGTACAATTTCTACTCTCTTAATTTTATATGGAATGTAAAAGCTAAAAGTTTATACAAAAATTATAATTACTTCAACAGTATCAGGAAATTCCAATAGTAACTCATCTAAATTTTCATATGAAATATCGTGTCCTTCATCAAATTCCTCAATATCAGATACATCTCCATTCAATAAATCAGCAATTATGTCATCAGATCAAAATAGTTACTCTAAACAATCAGTCTAGTAATAGTGACGCTTATACTGCTAATCTTTTCTCGAACCATTTCAACTCTGTTTACAGTAATAATAGGTCATTCCCTGCCGATCCAACTTTACCTCCCCCCATTTTCATTTCAATCTTCCCAGTAATTGCCTCTTTGGTCCTGATGATGTTGAGCAAGGTTTAGCATTATTAAATAATACCAAATCTATTGGTCCTGATGGTCTTTCTGGTGTTTTTATTTGTTCCTTAAGATCAGTTATATCATTTCCTCTGTACCTGATTTTTTGTAAATCTCTCGACGAAGGTGTTTTTCCGGAAATGCTTAAGTTAGGTTCAATCACACCTATTCATAAATCAGGTTGTTAATCTGATGTATCTAATTACCGCCCAATTTCTATACTAAACCACTTCGCAAAACTCTTTGAGGCTATTGTTCTGCGCTCCATCCAACCGTCAGTTAATAGCGTTTTGTGTGACAAACAGCATGGATTCCGTCCTGGGCGCTCAACGGTAACGTGTGGTTTAGTTTTCACTAAATACGTTATGGATGTTTTCACAGGTCATGCTCAGGTTGATGCTCTCTACTTGGACTTCTCTAAAGCTTTTGATATGGTCAACCACAAAATTCTGTTAAGTGTGTTAAAGAACTCCGGATTCGGAGAGCCCTTACTGTCTTGGTTCGGCTCGTACTTGTCAAATAGGAAGCAATTTGTAAAAGTCCATGGCATTCAATCCTGTATCACTGACGTCCCTTCTGTAGTGCCTCAAGGGGGACATCTCTCTCCACTGCTTTTCTCCCTGTTCATAAACAGTGTTTCAAATGTTATCAAACATAGCAAATTTTTGCTGTTTGCAGATGACCTGAAGCTTTTCCTGAGAATAAACTCATTAGATGACTATCATAAATTGAATGAAGATCTGAGTTCAATTGTTCTTTGGGCTTCATCCTTGGGCCTATCCCTCAATGTTTCTAAGTGCTCTATTATGTCATTTTTCAGATATCGTCGTCTTTTTGAATTTGACTATAATATTAGTGGCTCTAAGCTCACCCGTTCGGCCAACACGACCAACGACTTAGCCATAGTATTTGACACGAAGTTAACGTTTTATCCGCACATCGAAGTATCTTGTTGTAAGGCACTAAAAATCCTCGGTTTTGTTAAGCGTGTTTGTTCTCAATTTAAATTAGTTGCGCCTATCAAATCTTTATACTGTGCACTATTGCGCTCCGTTCTGGAATATGCGTCTATAATATGGGATCCTCATACCATTTCGCATAGCTTGAATGAACGATAACAAAAATGTCCCATTCTCTGGCTATTATTAAACTGTTTTATTATATGTCATGGCGATTTATCGTTTATATTTAATGGCACACATGGCTCTGCAGTATAAAATTGAGTGCAAGTAATACAACAGAGACACGTGTACCATTTTTGAGACATGTAAAATAAATCATTTTTTGACGTTAATAACTTACATTAAAGTTATTCAAATACTTAAAACATAAATTAAAAATCTTATTTTGTAATTATTTTAGCTTAGCGAAATTGACATAAATTGTAACAAATGTTATGCGTTACTTGGAAATACTACAGTGTACCATATCTGGTTCACGTGGCAGTTAACCTGTTAAGAATGTAATTAATTTAATAAAAAAATATATATTTTTTCTCAAATAAATTAATATTAATTTAAATATTAACCAATTAAAAAAAAAATGCTCTAGTTCACGATAAAAAAACAAATGTTATATAGTCTGTCCAGCGAGAGAACGTACCGCTTCAGCGCATGTAGACTGACGACCGAGCGAGCGCCGAGGCCCCATTTCCCCCTCTCTCGGCTTGCCGAAGACGGTCGATCGGTCGGTCTCGGAAATCGGGAACCTGTTGCTATAATTAATCATCGGTTAATTAACGTTAATTAACGTCGGTTGGCCGTCCTGGCGGGACACACATGGCTGGGTACGCGCGGGAATGCGCAAAAACTGACCAATTTTGGTAGGCGCGCGGCGCGTTCTCTCGCTGGACGCGAGTTCAGTTAACATTTAGTCAAATTGGAAATGGTATGAAATATTATGATTTATCAGATACACAAATCAATAAATTGAAAAAGGCAAAACAAGATAAGGAGTTACATTAGAACTAAAATATAATCAAATTAAAAAAAGAGGATTTTTGCTGGAATTGTTGCAGCTATACTCGCCGGGGAATAAGAACGTACCTGGGCGGCAGCGGACCGAAATCGGGTTACTGACGCACAGAACGGTTCTGATTGGCTTACAAATTAACGGTCAGTTGAGCCACAGCTGCATACAGCGCTGTCTCAAATGAACACATGTTATGTTATAAATATATATTAAATTATGCAATGTATATAAATGAGTATAATACAATTATTATACTATGAATATTTTTATTTTTTTTTTAATTTATTTTAAGGTATATACAATGTGTTCCTTTAGGGACAATAAGAATATGTGATATTTGAAGAATATATTTACATGAAAACATGATGGGAGGAGTCACCCAGTGGTTACACTACCCTTGCTTGATTAATTGTTTTTTTTTTTTTTTTTTAAAGCTACTTAATTACTCATTGAGAAGATCTCTACACCATTTCCTTCTGAGCCTCCTGGGAGGGTTCCCAGGAATTGTGAAGGTGGCAAGGTTTGAAATGAGGGGGTTGGTATGAGAAGGGAGTTTTGAGTGGAAACGTTTGTAAAAGGTTACTGCTTCTTCGTGGACTGTTTTAATTTTAAGATCGGTGTGTAAAGTTAGGTTTGAAATATAAGGAGGAGAATTTGTGATTTTACGAAGGATCTTATTCTGGAAGGTTTGTATTTTATTAGTGTTGGATTTTTTGGCATTTCCCATTGGCTTAAACAAGGATTTATAAATTAAGAGTTTAGTGTTTAATGGAGTGTGTTTGTTTTTGATAATTAGAGTTTTGAGGATGCGGAGTCGTGTATTTAAGGCAAGCTTTTTAATTTTGATATGATGTGACCATGTGAGTCGGCGGTCAATTGTCAGACCTAAGTATTTCGCTGATTGAGAGGAAGGGATTTGTATATTGTCTAGAGATACCATAGGACAAGGGGGGAGATGATGAGTGAAGGTTGTATGAAGCGATTTGGATTGGTTAACTTTGATACGCCATTTTTTATACCAATCAGCCATGAGGTCGAGGTGGGATTGAAGATTGAGGGAAGCTATTTGGGGATTATCATGGATAGAAATAATAGCCTTGTCGTCGGCAAACTCTGCAACAGAAGTGGGTTGATCGGCAGCGTATATGTTGTATAATAGAGGAGAAAGGATGCCCCCCTGTGGAACACCCGCACTAATCTTTGCTAAGCCGGGAAAGGATGTGCCAACTCTGACCTGAAAGTAACGATCCGTGAGGTAGGATTTGATTAATAAGTAGTAAGTTGGATGGAATATTGGCTTTATTTTATATAGTAGTCCCTCGTGCCATACCCTATCAAATGCTTGGGATATATCCAAGAATACGCAGGAGCAATAACTTTTTTTTTCAAGGGAGAATAAGATAGCATCGATTAGCCTGTGCAGTTGATGTATTGAGGAATGAGCGGAACGGAAACCAAATTGAGTATTAGGTAATATGGAACTGGCAGAAATATATGGAAAAATTCTTTTAAGAATTAATCTTTCTAAAATTTTGCTGAAGAAGGGGAGGAGACTTATTGGTCGGTAGGAGGAGGATATATCAGGAGGCTTATTGGGTTTTGGAACTAGAATTGTTACAGAGATTTTCCAAAGCATGGGAAAATATGACAATCTTAGACATGCATTATATATAACTGTGAGAAGAACAGTGGCTCTTTTGGGGAGGGACCTGGCCACTTCTGCAGTTATCAAATCGAACCCTGGAGATTTTTTGAGACTGTATTTTTGAATTTTAAATTTAACGTCGCTAGGAGAGAAATACTATAAATATTAAAAATATTAAATGGCCCATTACCGTTACACTGACTTGCATATACTCGTAAAGTTGTACGTGTCACTTCGACAATGGAAAGAAAAACAGCATGACATAATAAATAAATGGAAAAAATTGTTAGTAAAACGAAAACCTTACAAATTGGATCAGGATTAAAAAAAAAACAAGGCATTGAACCTTTAACGAATTTTGATATTATAAAAGCAGGTGAAAAAATAAAAGGTTATAGAGGTTGTTTTATGAGAAACAAACTTCCAATAACACCTCGGGAAAATGAATGTGGTGTGTTTAATTTAAATAATTCTAATGAAAATGGATCTCATTGGGTTGCTTGGATTAAAAAAGTAGATTTAAAAACTTATTTCGATTCGTATGGTGATAGCAAACCTCCTACAGAACTTTTTAATTATTTAGGAAAAATAATCTTGTTTATATAATTGTGATGGATTTCAAAATTTTGATTATCCACTTATGTCTAGAATTTATTACGAATTATTAAAATTTATTTAACAACCTAAATTGATTATTTTTAAGATATAAATCTTTAAAATTTATAAAAAATGTCTTTCTATAATAAAGAAATATAATAAAATGGAAAATGTTTTTTAAGAAGTATGATGATTATATTATACGATCAGAATATAAACATGTTTCACCAGAACGTTTATCTAATATCATTAAAGTTTATATAACTACAACTTTTAAAATAGATGGAGATTTTCTAAATATTAAAAACGCAAAATAGGATATCTCTGGTAGTTATTAAAAACAGATAGTACTCTATATCTTGCTGATAGTAATGTTCGTTTAGTTGATAATTTTGTTCATTTTCTACTATTGAAGTGAACAAAAATAATACTGTTGTTTGATAAGCGATAAGACAAGACGCGCCGTCCGTACTATCTACCGCAATATGTACGTGTGTGTAGCGAGTCAATCACGGCGCCGAGTTCGACCGTTCGATAGTCGATACTACACATAGATAAGTATAATATAATCCCAACAAAAACACTTCGTCGAACTCCGTGTAAGAAATTGCTAAGTAAAAAAAAACTAGTCATTTATAAGACTTCAGCATTATAAGGATGTGATATCATTAATAAATGCTAAGTTAACTTAAATTTTAAAAAAACTAGTAATTTATAAGACTTAAACATTGTAAAGTTGTGATATGAAGAATAAATGCTAAGTAAATTAAATTTTAAATTAATTGATTCTATCTCAATCATTTATTTACTTTGCTAGAATTTATTTTCTTTATAAATTAATAATTAAGACTTTTTTATGAAACAAATTTAGTAACATTTGTCTAAAATTTGTTAAATAGTCCAGTTATGAACAGATATGTTTATTTGTCGAAATAAATAAATTCTAGCAAAGTAAATAAATGATTGAGATAGAATCAATTAATTTAAAATTTAATTTACTTAGCATTTATTCTTCATATCACAACTTTACAATGTTTAAGTCTTATAAATTACTAGTTTTTTTAAAATTTAAGTTAACTTAACATTTATTAATGATATCACATCCTTATAATGCTGAAGTCTTATAGATGACTAGTTTTTTTTTACTTAGCAATTTTTTACACGGAGTTCGACGAAGTGTTTTTGTTGGGATATCAGTAGTTTTTTTATAACACATTTTTATGTACTGGCATCTTATATGTAATGTTTTATGTTTTTATTCATTTATTTAATTATTATGTTTTTTTACTCGATATATTCTATTTTTTTTTTAAACATATACAGTTTTTTTTTTAAATAATTTCTCCTTTTTCGTAACTTCTGTTTTTATGTTTTAGAAACCATCTTAGAAATACAGAATCACAAATATAATATAAATAAATAATATAGTACGGCCTACTACAACTATAA
Source organism: Therioaphis trifolii (assembly GCA_027580255.1). NCBI lineage: Eukaryota > Metazoa > Arthropoda > Insecta > Hemiptera > Aphididae > Therioaphis > Therioaphis trifolii. The sequence goes on from JALBXZ010000072.1 coordinate 157,280, forward strand.
CAAACGAGACAACAAATAAAACGTGGTTTTCTACGCGACGGCGGACATACACATCTATAGTCTATTCCAAATAAGACCAGGCTACGGCGGCGACCAGATCTCGTCGGGCGGCGGTCAGGCTCCACCTATTTTACTGATAACGTGTACTGACGTACGTAAGTGATTATGTGGTGCGCGCACAGATATAAAATACTAGATAGCTAACTGACGTTGTCATTTGAAGCCAATCGCCATATGCATGGTGGTCAATGTTTACATTTTTATCTTATCAATATGGCGTGATAATTTAATTTATTGTATGATAATATCACAAAATGTGATTATATCTGTGGATTATTATAAACTTTAATTTTTAATTTATATTTTATGTGATAATAACTAATAAGTATATTATATTTCTTTATTAAATGGTCCAAGTAAAGATAGTTTCTCTATTTAAAGATTCTGGAAGGTAATCAGTATTTAGAACATCAAAGGCATAATTGAACCACTTTTTGAGTTTTACTTAAGTTAAAATATTTACAATTAAGTGTGTGAAATTATAATTTAGATATTTAAGTATCTTTTTAATACAGCTGTGTGGAGATCTCTGAAAAATTATTAGAAAAACTACTAATATAGGTCAATATAGGATTCTGAGAGGATTGAAGAAGCTTATGCTTCTATAGTGATGTTTATTTCTTTCCTCATTTAAAATTGTTATCCAGCATCTGAAAAGAGCAAAAATCAACACGAGATGGTAATTCCAATTTTAGTATATGTACTACCGAAGCAAGTACAAAAATTAAAAGAAATTCTTCTAATATCTATCCAAAATGAATCATCATTTCTTAAAAATTCAATACTACACCATTATCCGCTCTCCAAGGAGACTATCCACAGCATTTTAAAAATGATTATCAAAAAATAATTATACAATGGAATTGTCAATTAATTGTTAGAAAAACAAGGAACAATATTCAAAAATGAAAATTCATAAATCACAAATTATACAATTCATATATTATATAAAATATAGGAAAAACATTTTTTTAATTACACATTTAAGAAAAATTAAAATATATAATATACATAATGAGAAAAAATAAATTAAAAACAAGTTATGATATATTAAAATCCCACACAATATATAGGTAATAGTTTTATTTTATAGTCTACTGGTTATAAAATAATATGGTTTTGGTTAGTTTCTGTCTTTGGCTAACATTATTTAAAATATCACATGAAAATTGTTTACCATATGATTGTAATCGAACACTTAAAAATCTTTTAACAAGATGGGTAATTAAAAATATTTTATGTGGTCTCTCTAATAAACCAACATTTAAACAGTTTAAATTATTAAAAATATTCAAATCCAATACTAATTTATTGAGCACATAAAATATAATCTTTTTTTCTAAATTAGGTATATTAATTTGTTTTAAGTTATCAGTTAAATACAAATAGTAACTTTCAGCCGCTAAAATTACTTTGAATGAACTGTCCGAAGATAAAATTAAACCACCAAGATTTTTTGAAGAAGTTAATTTAGTATAAAACTGAGGAACAGAATAATTATGCTCTATACAAGTTTGACTTAAAATAAGTGATTGGATACAACTATCACAATTAATATGTTTTGAAATTTGACGAACTACATAACCTGTAATATAATAAAGGATGTTTAATTTGGAATCTTTCATGGATGAATTAGTAAAGTTTAGAAGGATACTTCTATTCATAGTTTCCTGATCAATTTCATTAATTGTATCAAAATGTAATTCACTGGTATTATCTTTTTTTTTATTCCATTTGAAATCAAGTAGTGCCCCAAAAACATCATCATCAAAGCTGTTACAGTTACCATTTGTTTTACATTTTATAGCATTTTTTATTAATATTTGCTTAAGAGCAACTTTAAATTGTAGTACATTTGGATTGTTGTTTGCACCAAATTTTTGTCTGAATCGAGCAAACAATATTTCAATGTGATCCTGAGAAAATTTATACGAAAGAATATATTTATAAAGAGGATTTTGCAAAAATATTAATTTAGCTATTGAAAATATTGACTTAATAGCCACTGCCAAACCAATTACAAATGCCTTTTTAGCAGTTTCATGTATGAAATTAGTAGTTTTATTTTTATTTTTTACTTTTAAAGTGAATAAATAGTTAACTAATGGTATGATAACAGTCTCTAAGTGTGCTATGTTTGAAGAGTAAATGGGGGATTTACTTCCTTTACCAAAGGGATTCCTTGAATTTAGAAAATCAAATAAACGATCAATAGTACGACAAAAATTAACAGTAGCGTCTACATTTTGAAAACCTTCCATTTTTATATCTTTTAAAAAAAGTAATGCATCTGCTGTAGAATTGCTTAAAATTTGAGCTGCCAACTTCACCTTCATTTTATTCTGATGCCACATAATATGATTTTGATTTATTTTATTTGCTAATTTTAATGTAAGATTTGTTTGAACTTCGTACAATAGTTCAAAATAATTCCACTTAATAGCTCCTTCAGTAGATATTATAACTCTCGCATTGCCTAAAGTGTTCCTGGCTAATTTGAGCATGTGACATGCGTCAGGAACAAAAAAAACTTTTTCATTGGAAACGGGATGATGTAACCAACATTTTATACCATCATAAGAATTTATATTTACAAACCCGCAGCCTAAAATTTTCATGGTAGAAAAATTAACGAATGCACCGTCACATGTTACACCCCAAACTCTAAGACCTGCGTTATGGGTAATTGTCAAAGCAGTTTTTATTAGTTCTGCTTGAGTAGCACTATTTACTTTATTTTGAAGAAAATAACCAACAGGACACTTCCATTTCCCATTCAAGCTCACTAACATAAAAACCAGGACCTCAGTTGCTGGTGTATCATTACCTTCCAAATCCAGTTCATTTCCATAATCAGAAAAACCAATAAATTTATTTATTTTTTTGTCCCATAAAATTTGTTTTTTTATTGCCATTGCATCAAACACTAAATTGCAATCTTTGTCAATTGCTGGTAGTTTGCTCAGACACGATAAAACTTCTTGTAAGAATCCAGGGTTTCCATTTATTGAGCTAGTCCAATTTCTTATGGCTGATACATGAGGTAACCGTAGGATGGAACTAGAAAAACCAATACTATTAATATGAATATTTTCCTAATATAAGCAGTGTTAATAAGGCATCATGCAATTAACTAACCGACAAAATGCATAAGCTTTGGGCGAATAATAGTGAAGCGTAAGAGCAAATTCTTTAATATCTGTGCCATAGCGCCTACCTTTTGGTTTACATTCTAAGTTTTTAAGCTGATTTTTAAAGAGTTCTGCAGATATTCCATCAAACTTATCTAACATAAGATCTTCACATTCAGAATTCAACATACCTTGTTTTCTTAAGTTACTTAATAAATCTTTTAAACTTTTAATAACTTTGTTCTGTCTCCTGACTTTTTGTTGCAACAATTTAATTTTTTTCTTTAATTTGGTAGGAGTAGACTTAGTAACATTTTTTTGTGGAGACCATGAATATGTCACTCTATTTTTAAATTTAGTGGGTGTTATTAACAATGGTTTTATCTGTTCAAAAGAATTATCCAACACTTCTTCGACAACTACATCTTCAACTGGTACTAATATACAATTAACACATACTTTAATATTTAGTAAGTTAATAAATATTAGGTATCTCACTTGTTTCATTACTAAAAGAACATGAATCAGTTACTTGTGGTATTGAAAATGGTTCAATTTGTCCAAATGAATCATCAAACACTTCTTCGACAACTACATCTTCAACTGGTACTAATATACAATTAACATATACTTTAATATTTAGTAAGTTTATAACTATTAGGTATCTCACTTGTTTCATTACTAAAAGAACATGAATCAGGTACTTGTGGTATTGAAAATGGTTTAATTTGTTCAAATGAATCATCCAACACTTCTTCGACAACTAAATCTTCAACTGGTAATAATATACAATTAACACATTGGTAGGTACTTTAATAGTTGGTTTATAAACCTAATACTAGGTAGATAGTGGTGTGTTGGTAAATATATTTGATGGTAGTTTGTAAGAATTAATAAAATATGTATATTAATCCCAACATTTTTTTCTTGCTCCGCTCAAAAAATAAGTAAATTATGTTAAATGTTAATAGTTAACATGTTAAACATGTCTATTAGTTATTATAATATTTCAAAATTGTTTATTATTATCATAAATAACATACTATTTACACACAAATTATTGAATAGTAAAAATAGTGAACTGTAGGTCGTAGGTGTATTAGTTTATAGTACAATACCTATAGTAAACAGTTATCTATTAAGTTTTATATCTAAATCATAAAAATTAAAATCTATTCCAAAATGTTATTCACTAAATTGTTAAATTGACAAATACATTAAGCACAATAAACTATTATACTTCAACAAATATTTGTTATTATAACCTCAATATTTATTAAACATTAATTGTTGAGTCATTTTCAGAGCGTATACCACTAATATGATATTTAACAAAAGGTAAACGCTAAAAATCAAAATCCTGGGGATTGGATAAAATATGATGTATATAGTATATAGTAATACTCATGTATAACTGCCAATACACCACTGCAGTAGATAAGTAACTTACTTGTTTCAATACTTAAGGAACTTGAAGCTGTTGCAGAACCTTCAGTTTTTTTTCGTTTTATTGGTGTTTCATTCATGAATAATTTTGTAGGCATTAATGTTGAATGAACAGAAAAATTAAAAACTGATGGAACAGCTTCACTTTTCAATGTCAGTTTATAGCTTCCACCAGGATTCTCGTAGAAGTCAGAAGATTTGAAATGTTGGCTACATAATCGACTATTTTTATTAGGTAAAAATCCTTTTCGACAAACTGCCTTAACCCACGAGTCTAATTTTTGTGGTTCATTCAGTGGAAATCTACGAAAAAAAAAAAGAACAATTTCACCACTAAAAAAACTAAACTTAGATTAGTATTTAAAATACAGTTTCAATTGAAGCTTACCTAAAAAAATGTATTCCAGAACCCGCTTTAGCACGATTCTTGCAACTATGTGCCGAGCAAGAAGAAGGCATTTCAAAAATATTTAAAAAAATATGCAAACAATCACGATACACACGTTACATTACGCACGTTCAATTTTAAAATTAAAATAAATATTCCTTCCACAGAGATCTGGGAATATTGTATAATTGTGTGATAACCACAGATATAGAACCACAGATATCTGTGGTGATAACTGATAAAATTATGATAATTGATAAAGCGGCGGTTGAAAAATGTAAACATTGCCCACCACGCATATGGCGGCAAACTTCAACGTTCAGTATATCGGTATACAACAAGTTAGCTATCTAGTATTTCTATATCTGTGGGTGCGCGACTGCGCGAGTGACGGTACGGAAAAATACACGAGCGGATCAAAACCACCCTGATCCATGCACATTATCAATTTTTCGTTATCACTATAACACACATAGATAATATATATCTATGATAACACATAACTTTTTTTGGCTGATGATGAAATGTACTGTTTTATATAATTACTAGAGGTCGGTTATTAGAGTGATGTAAAGAGTAATTCTGGTCAGTCGGGACGGAAAAAAAACTATTTTGAGATATTTTTTATCTTTTTTATATTTTAGTTATTGAGAACGCCGCCGTAAGTAGGATACAGTTTTTTTAACGTCTAGATCGAACGCGTGTAGGATAAGTCTAGAGGTTGGTGTATTGGAGTGACGTATAGAATAATTCTGGTCAGTCGGTTCGGAAACAAAAGCTATTTAGTTATTTATTCAGCCAAGACATCGTCGAAAGTAGCATACAGGTTAGGTTTAACGTCTCGATTTCACGTATATGGGTTATGTCTAGAAGTTAATATTGAATATTGAAAACTTACTTATAAATACTAAATACCTAAAGGTCTTACACATCATGACGCCGCGAAAAGCGTTAGGTTTAACGTATATGGGTTGTGTCTAGAAGTCGGTTTATTAGAGTGAGGAAAATAGGAGCCGTTGTAAAACTACTATCGGTATCAAAAATGATACATTATCAATGTATTTACATTATATATACCAAGCGTTCGGCTCGAGGAGCTCCGCTCCTCGGCCAGGACACCGACGAAAGTAGGATACGGTTTTTCTTTGAAAACACACATTTATACGATGAACGTATAGAGGATAAATCTAGAGGTCGGTTATTAGAGTGATGTAAAGAGTAATTCTGGTCAGTCGGGAGGGGAAAAAAAACTATTTTGAGATATTTTTTATCTTTTAGTTATTGAGAACGCCGCCGTAAGTAGGATACAGTTTTTTTAACATCTAGAACGAACGCGTGTAGGATAAGTCTAGAGGTTGGTGTATTGGAGTGACGTATAGAATAATTACAGAACCTCAGTGGCCGGTGTGAAACGCCTTTCGGGATCAAAAGTATAAACATGATAAACTTTATTTACACGGACGCCGCGCAAAGCGTTAGGTTTAACGTATATGGGTTGTGTCTAGAAGTCGGTTTATTAGAGTGAGGAAAATAGGAGCCGTTGTAAAACTACTATCGGTATCAAAAATGATACATTATCAATGTATTTACATTATATATACCAAGCGTTCGGCTCGAGGAGCTCCGCTCCTCGGCCAGGACACCGACGAAAGTAGGATACGGTTTTTCTTTGAAAACACACATTTATACAATGAACGTATAGAGGATAAATCTAGAGGTCGGTTATTAGAGTGATGTGAAGAGTAATTCTGGTCAGTCGGGACGGAAAAAAAACTATTTTGAGATATTTTTTATCTTTTTTATATTTTAGTTATTGAGAACGCCGCCGTAAGTAGGATACAGTTTTTTTAACGTCTAGATCGAACGCGTGTAGGATAAGTCTAGAGGTTGGTGTATTGGAGTGACGTATAGAATAATTCTGGTCAGTCGGATCGGAAACAAAAGCTATTTAGTTATTTATTCGGCCAAGACATCGTCGAAAGTAGCATACAGGTTAGGTTTAACGTCTCGATTTCACGTATATGGGTTGTGTCTAGAAGTCGGCTCATTAGAGTGACGAAAATAGGAGCCGTTGTAAAACAACTATCAATTTTTTTTTTTAACAGGACACTGCGAAAAGCGGGAGAGTCATTCCAAATGTTTGGCTCGAGGAGCTCCGCTTTATTATCAATTTTTTTTACCGGGACGCCGCGAAAAGCGTTAGGTTTAACGTATATGGGTTGTGTCTAGAAGTCGGTTTATTAGAGTGAGGAAAATAGGAGCCGTTGTAAAACTACTATCGGTATCAAAAATGATACATTATCAATGTATTTACATTATATATACCAAGCGTTCGGCTCGAGGAGCTCCGCTCCTCGGCCAGGACACCGACGAAAGTAGGATACGGTTTTTCTTTGAAAACACACATTTATACAATGAACGTATAGAGGATAAATCTAGAGGTCAGTTATTAGAGTGATGTAAAGAGTAATTCTGGTCAGTCGTGACGGAAAAAAAACTATTTTGAGATATTTTTTATCTTTTTTATATTTTAGTTAATGAGAACGCCACCGTAAGTAGGATACAGTTTTTTTAACGTCTAGATCGAACGCGTGTAGGATAAGTCTAGAGGTTGGTGTATTGGAGTGACGTATAGAATAATTCTGGTCAGTCGGTTCGGAAACAAAAGCTATTTAGTTATTTATTCGGCCAAGACCTCGTCGAGAGTAGCATACAGGTTAGGTTTAACGTCTCGATTTCACGTATATGGGTTATGTCTAGAAGTTAATATTGAATATTGAAAACTTACTTATAAATATTAAATACCTAAAGGTCTTACACATCATAGCCAATGTATTTCACCACTATCAAAAATGGTTTATATTCTACATGGGTACTACATTATTTTTACTCACCGTAAGAAAATTTGAGTGCTCCACAATAAACATAAATAAATAAATTTGTATAAATTGACTGTAATTACAGTACCAAACAGTAAATGCAAACAGATTTGATTAGATTTATTCATGTGAGTTGGATAAGGCCAATGGAAGTAACTATCAACTTAATTATTATTATATATTATTTTTATATAAAATCAAGCAAAGAGATGCAAGTTGAATCAAAATTATGAACTAACATGTTAACCATTTTTTGAACACCTACTTAGGTCTGGTCAAAATATATTATACCCAATTTTGCTAAGAGAAAATCATTTTTATTGTAAATGTATATTACCATAGACAAAAGCCGATAAGGTACGGGTCAATTGAGTATTTACTATAGCATTTTCACATAATAGTTCTAACTACAATTTACAATTAGTGTTTTCTAAAGAATCATAATTCAGGGCTCTGAAGTTATGCACTTAAAAATTCCAAAAAATGCGCTATAAATGGCACGAAAAAATGAAAAATAAGAATTTAACTTGAAAAAATTTAGCAAAATCTAAAAAAAAAAATATGCACTAAAAATCTCTTAATATTTTGTATTTAACATAATAATTATATGTAGTCGAGTAATGAATAATAATTGTTATGAAAATTTCTACAACTAAACCAAGCTTACTTAAAAAAAACTTTAAGACACTAATAATGCAATAAGTTAGTGAACTATTGTTTAAACATTATTATAGTTGAAAAAATATCAACTTTATATATTTTGATAATAAAATAAAATGAAACAAAAGGTTCATACAGAAAGTTTTAATAAAACAGTGTTTTAAAAATGAAGCTCAACATATAATGAACATTTTTTTTACTAATAAATTACTATAGATTGAATCAAAATTATGAACTAACATTTCATACATTTTTTGAATAGCTACATAAGTCTGGTCAAAATATATGATACCCATTTTCCCAAGAGAAAATCATTTTTATTGTAAATGTATATATTACCATAGACAAAAGCCAATAAGGCACGGGTCAATTGAGTATTTACTATAGCATTTTCACATAATAGTTCTAACTACAATCTACAATCTGAAAAATGCATTCCGATTCCGATATACCATAAAAAAAAAAAAAAAGAACATTTTGTATAAATAATTCAACAATATAGGTATACCGTATACTTTTTTTGTGTTGAATAAGACACGACGTATGACATGTTATTATTGAGTATTAAAAAAATAATAATACTATCGAAAAACATAATATTATGTGTATGAACATTTTTGGTGACACAAACTGAGGGCAAATTATATTAATGAGATAAAGTGTCCAATGTAATGGTAAATAGATTCTTTAATGGTAAGTAGTTTATAATTCTATGGTACCTAAAAGTATTCTATTTAATAAAACAGTGTAAATATTCAATTTTACATAATATAATAGGTACAGCAGAAACGTTTTTCTTAAAAACTTTTTATCCATTGAAAAAAATAAAAACTATTTTGTATAACATATATTTATATATATATATATATATATATATAATATAATTAAATAATATAGGTATACTTTTACTTTGTGTCGAATCAGACATGTGATTAGTGAGTAAGTATTCATCAAAAATAATAATACTATCAAAAAACACAAACCGAGAGGAAATTGTTTTATATTAATTATTATTTTATGTTAAGAGATAAAAGTATACAATTTAATAGTAAGTAGGTATTGTTTATGACACCCAAAATTGCAAATGTATTTCACATTTTCAACTTATCATCAAATAACCAAATTAAAATGTTAATTAATATATGACTGGTATTTAAGAACCATTTGTAAAAGTATTTCACCTCAGTCAAAATCAGTGGTCAGTTCGGTTAAAATAGAATAATTATTTATTATAACGCTTTGATTCACCGACGGTTATAGTAGGTGTATATTTGAAATTTGTCTCTTACCATTGTAAAAGTATTTGTTTTAGTTTAAAATCGACAAACACGGATAATTAACTATTTGCATATCTACTATCATTATAATATATATTCATGTAAAGAGAGTGTTTTTAAGAGAATTTCAACAGTCATAATTCATGCAAATATAATTGTACAATTATGAATTTTTTTCATATAAAATAATGCATAAAAGTATCCAATTTAATAGTAAGTAGGTATTATTTATGACACATAATATTGCAAATGTATTTAACTTTTTAAACATATCTTTCTATTTTTTTTGTAACATCATTTTTGTAATTCTATTTTATGAAAATAGAAAAAAGGAATGGGTATTATACTGAAGTCAAATAATAAGTATCTAGAAATGTTGGAGAAATGAGAGTATTTCAACACTATTATGTGAACATAAATGTGATAATATATGACTGGTATTTTTAAAACAATATGATGGCATTGAATCATTTGTAAATGCATTTCACCACAGTCAAAATCAGTGGTTAGTTCGGTTAAAATAATGTAATTATTTATTGTAACGCTTTTGATTAGCAGACGGTTATCGTAGGCATATATTTAAAATTTGCCTCTAACCATTGTAAAAGTATTAGTTTAAAATCGACAAACACAGACAATTAACTATTTGCATATTTACTATCATTAAAATATATATTCATTTGTTTTTAAGAGAATTTCAACAGTTAACTATTTGCATATCTACTATCATTATAATATATATTCATGTAAAGAGAGTGTTTTTTAAGAGAATTTCAACAGTCATAATTCATGCAAATACAATTGTACAATTATGAATTTTTTTTATATAAAATAATGCATAAAAGTATCCAATTTAATAGTAAGTAGGTATTATTTATGACATATAATATTGCAAATGTATTCAACTTTTTAAACATATCTTTCTATTTTTTTTGTAACATCATCTTTGTAATTCTATTTTATGAAAATAGAAAAAAGGAATGGGTATCATACTGAAGTCAAACAATAAGTATCTAGAAATGTTGGAGAAATGAGAGTATTTCAACACTATTATGTGTACATAAATGATAATATATGACTGGTATTTAAGAAATAATATAATGGCGTTGGACTATTTGTAAATTTATTGCACCACAATCAAAATCAGTGGTTAGTTCGGCTAAAATAATATAATTATTTATTATAACGCTATGATTCGTAGACGGTTATAGTAGGTATATTTTTTAAATTTTCACTTACCATTGTAAAAGTATTTTGATTTGTTTAAAATCGACAAACACGGATAATTAACTATTTGCATATTTACTACCATGATAATATGTAAGAGTGTGTTTTAAGAGAAATTCAACAGTCATAATTCATGCAATTACAATTTTATCCTAGAATTAGGCACTGTTACATACATTTTGTGTTTTGATATAATCTGTACCACTCGAATTATAGGTACCTACGGAGTCGAATTAGAGTATTTTCTATTTAATAAAACAGTATAAAATATATTCAATTTCCTTTAGTTACTCATACACAGTGTGTTTGTAGCATATAATAGGTCCAGCAGAAATGTCCGATGTGTAGGTACCCGACATCATTGGTCAAATCTTCACGCCAAAAGACAAAAGCCGACCTATAAATTATTATTTTGAACTAAATGGTTTATATATACAGAAGAAAATAATTAAGACGATATCTGATTTAATATATAAATTATATAAAAGAAATAGAAAGAGTCAAATAATAATATGTTTTCATAATTTCCTGGATCATCTCTAACACAAACTGTAAATAATCGATAATCGAATAAATAAATTGAATACAGTGTTTTAAAAGTCGGTGTTAATAATACACAGATAGGAACTACCTACCGAACACGAATATTAACAGAACCTAGAATGTATTTGTATTTATTTTTTGCAAAAGCCTAACACTCTCATGACCAATTCTGTCATTAGTAACAAAGTAACTTATTCAATACTTACTTAGTAAATAATTCATTATGAGTAATAATAACCGGTGGACAGCAAGAAACTACAAAACGATCAATATATATATATATATATGACATGGTATAACGAACAAAAAACTACAAAAAAAAAAAATATTACGCGTAAATTAGCGTAAAACGTATAATAAAACACGAATACACGATAAAAACTCGAGTAGTAGAGTGAATTATTAGTTTTTAATATATAATACACGACAAAAGTAATACGAATATACGATATTAAATTATTAATATATTATTTACTATTATTTCTCGAGTACTCTAGAGGTACAAAAAATCACAAAACACTTATATGAGTACACTTTGTATAAAAGATACACGGTCAAACCTAATGCGTTTAAATCATATTGTAACATGCATATTATTATTATTATTACTAAATAATATTAATACGCATGTTTTCGAGAGCCAAGTACATTTAAAGATGTAATATGATCACGCACTGGCCAACACTCCCGTTAATGTATTCCAAGAACGCACAATATTCTATTTTAGATAAAAAACAACCTAATGAGCAGGGCAAAAGGCCATATGCTTTACTTGTATTCACTGATGTACATCGATCAAACAACTATTAATAAACCGCACTTAGGATAATGGAAGGACGTTCTGCCCTTCACACCGGGAGCGGATGCCAATACATACGTTAACAGATAAACAGTATGCAATTAAAAGCACGGCCTATGACGCACCTGGACCACCAGAGGGGAATGGGCACTTCGGCTGCCTATATAACCGCCTCCGGGAGACCCCGGCGGGGAGACGTGTCTAGCCATCAGTACAAGCCCTTCGGAGTTCTGTCTTGATATTGTTATTCGCGACTAAGTTATGACTTGTAATTTTTACCCTGTCATTATTGTAAAGTGAATTAAATTAAAAGTGTTTAAACTTATTCAATTGTCTACCGAATTATTCTAACTCATACATCCTCAAGAGTACGATAGGTACCTGTTTTCATTGGGTACCACGTAACAATATAATATATTATATAGGATATACTAACTATATAGGATTACAAACTAAATAGTAGTTTAAAACATTTTTATTAAGAAAACATAGCAAAAACGTACAAAACACGATAAAACTCGAGTAGTATACATATAATATAATAACAACAAAAAACTACAAAAACGCGTAAATTTGCGTAAACATATAATAAAACACGAATACACGATAAAAACTCGAGTAGTAGAGTGAATTATTAGTTTTTAATATATAATTATTACGACAAAAGTAATACGAATATACGATATAAGACAAAAGCCCGGAGAATAACAGATAACACGGGGCCGCGTTATCAATAAAAGACAGAGAGTAGTGCGAATTGGCGGGAAACGATCAAGGGGCACGTTTCTTTTTCAAAAGGAAAAATGAAAAATCGACCTTTTTTGGGCGCGCGAACGCGTAAAACGACGTCCGGAGACGGGGACAGAATATTTTAAAAAAGAACGGAATTTTATAGTATGAGAAAAAGGAAAAAACGGCGTTTATAAAATAGTGGTAGATTGAGGTTAGGTTCGTTTTTTCTTTTCGTTCACGTTTTATTATATAAGATTATTATTTCTGTTTTAATATTTAATGTATATATTTTTTTATCTAATTATAATTTTTTTTTCATAAAATATAAGTGTTTTATACAAATTTATTTTAATCTTGCAAAATTGCATGATTATTAATATATTTTTGAATAAATTAATTTAAAAAATATATTTACATTCAAATTTGATTTACCCATTGGTTTTTAGTTAAGTTTAGATACAATAACAACAAAATAAAATAAAATTTAGAACATAAAACATTTATTTATATAAAATTGCAAACACTTATTGTACCTCTCACGACGTTTTTTTATGTAACTACAAATTTTAAAGTTTAGGTATTAGTTTATTATTTAAGACTTGACTTTTTTGTATAAAATATATTTTAAATGTTAGTTAATTAATGAAATTCAAATAAAAAAAAAATATATATATATATATTTGGAAAGTTCCATACATTATAAAATAAAAATGTTTTCTTACTCCGTATACATTAGGTAGGTAACACATTTCAATACTTGAACGCCATGTGTTTTACGAACCGTTTTTTTGCATACAGAACAAATATTTGAATATTTCGTATCTTTAGAACTTGGACACATGTTAAATACCAATACGTAATGGAGTTCAAAAATATTCGTCTCAAAATAACTATTATTTTCGTGATGGCAAAAGGTAAGAAAAAACCTACGTAACTGGTATCATCAGGTCAATTATGACCCGAAACCTTTATAAATAGCTTTTTTGAACGAAATACTTAATAATTGTTGATAACGAAAGACGTAATACGTTGTCTGAAGTATTGTGATAAAATACAATGCATTCTACAACAAAAAAAAGCGCGATTTATGGTAGAAAAGTTAAAAACAAAATGTCATTGACCCGACGATACCAGTTAAGGGTTAAGAGAAAATAATAAAACAAATGATATATACAACGGTATACGAGTCTTTAGAAGCTTTTGAGTGATAGAATAAGTAATATTGTGGGACGCAAGTAATAATATATATTAAAAAATAGTAGTTTTGTTTTTTTAACCATAATGTACATTAAAACATTAATAATAATTATATAAAACAGTACATTTCATCATCAGCCAAAAAAAGTTATGTGTTATCATAAATATATATTATCTATGTGTGTTATAGTGATAACGAAAAATTGATAATGTGCATGGATCAGGGTGGTTTTGATCCGCTCGTAAAAATACATCGCGACGTACCGCTCCGCACTCCATCTGTTTCAGAGTATACAATGCAATCTAAGTTATTTGTTCAGGTCGCTGGTTTGCGATAGACTAATAACGTCGCGGCGGTCGCTCTAGCTGTCGGGCCGCGGCGGTAAAGTTCGAGGTCCGTGCTCGTTGTGAAGCCACGCCCATGCGCACAACTTGGCCGCCGTAGCCTGGTCTTATTTGGAATAGAGTATACACCGATAGACCGTCGTAACAGAAATAACGAATACGATAACTGATAATCGAAGATGCAGGCAACGGCGGGAACCGGCATATACGGAATAGAGGGGGTAATACGGTGTCGTACGCTGCTGCGTGAAACGTTGTAACTAAAAACGGTAGAGCACAATATCTTTTTGCTTCAAAAATACTTGACTTTTTTGCTAATATATTCGGCGTTATTCAATTAATTTTTTCAAAATTGACAAAGGTATAATCTACAAATCATGCCCGATCTATTGATACTACAAACAGACGAATCCGTTCATTCATTAGGTCTGTAGCCCTGGCTAAAGAAAACGAGCAAATTTACACGCATTCAATGAACAAACTCTGGCTCGTGTAATGTACTACGTTAGTGACCGCTTCGCTTTTTTTTTTTACCTAGCTTCGCGCTACTACCGTCGCGCTGGATAGATAGGCAACTCCCATGTTAAAAAAATGAACCACATAAATAGCGCTCCCGGTGGTTGCGTAGTTTAACTAACCTGATGGAGAACAATCGATGGTACTATCGACGAACTATTCTCTAACAATCGATGTTTACCGCGACATTGATACAAAAAAATATTTATTATTATACATGGAAATATGTACATATTTGTAACTTAGTATAAAAATATAAATCGTTATGTGTTATATTAACAAAACAAATTGTATTTATTAATTAAATCAAAACATCCTTTTTTTGATAATGATATTTAAAATAAAACAAAAAACTAACATTTCCAATGAACTTTAAATAAAAATTAAAGTAAACCCATAAATGAAGAATAAAAATAATAAAATATTCTTTAAATTTTTTAGACTTTATATTATTTATATTATGTAAATTATAAAAATAATAATTAAGAATTTGATGAGTAAGTTAGGTTGCAGGAGGTATCGGGCATAGACGTGGAAGATTGTTGTATTTGGGAGTTTATTGGTAAAAAATGTGAATACTGATGCTGATGTGAAAAATAAAAAGGGTCGTTGTGGTTTACAGAGTTTAGGATCATTTGGAGTCTGACTGGAACCATTTTTTATTTCCATTGTTGACGCTAGAATACGTGAACGAAAAAGAAGTCTTTGGCCTCTATAGAGACAATAGAGTTGGCAATAGAGACTCGAAAAAAGATACCTCTTCTATCTCTTCTATCGAAGTCTCTCTAATGGCTGCAAGAAAATCTTCTTCAAAATTGTTTTTTTGTTTTTTTGGTGTTGACGTTTTTTTTCTTTTCCTCGCCCAAGAATCTCCATCGGAAGTAACATTAATGTCTTCCAATGGATCATCTTCGCCGTTCAATTCATTACTTATTTCTTCATTGTCTGTATTTCCCGACATTTGATTAAGGCTAAAGTTAGATTCCGTCCTGAAAATTGTATTTGTATATTTCATATTTCATTAACAAGTAATACAATTTTGTATAATATACCAACAACTAAATCCATAAGGCTAAATCCTTAGCTATAAAAACTATTTCCAATTGTTTTTGTTTTTTTTCTATAAATATCAATACAATTTTATTTGTCGAGTCAAAAATCTTGAAAATTTAATACAATGCTCCTAATATATTGTTACAGTGACAGTTGAAAAATATTAAAAATATACACCTATGCACATATTCTTTTTATCAAATTTAAAGTTTAAAAATGATTTTGTACTTAAAAATGTATAAAATATTCAAATTTTATACCTAAGGATTGAAAATTCAAAACAATATGTCTCATAACCATAAGTATTTCTTTTTATAGCCAAGAAGTTTAAAAAATATATAGACATTTCTACCTACATGATTATATTTTATATACACAAAGTAGTTTGTTTTCAGAATTCTGTTTTTACTTACATATTGGGTTGAGTTAAAGATTCCAAAAATTGTAGTTGCTGCTCATACATGTAGGTTCTAACATTTTGTCTTCCAGATCCAGATTTTAGTTTTTTTTTTACTGCAATGGATCTGATTATGGCGTCTCTCGCACTTTTCCAGCGTTGTTGAACTTTTTCAAAAAAGTATTTCATATATCATATAATATATATATATATATATATATATATATATATATATATATATATATATATATATATATATATATATATATATATATATATATATATACATATATATATATATATCATATACTTTGATGGGGAATTCCCCATCAAAGTACAAATTAATGATGAATTTACTTCTAAAAATATTACTTAGATAATATTAATAATAATCCCACTGATCATATAAAATCATAAAAAATAATGTGACTAAAACATTTATGATTTATTTATTTTTAATTATAATTTATAAGAAAAAAATACCATGTTTTCGCTACAGTATATTTGACACGCACTTCTCAATTTTTTGTGCAGTTTAAAAGCAAAAAAAGCTAAATATTATTATATTTTTTTTTATAATAATCATGAATTATGATTATGAGTAATTTTTATTATATAACTCTATTTTTATTCATTGACTTTGTATAAATTACCAACTCTAAATCCGTATGGGTACTTTGTTTAACTTTTGTAATGCCTATTTATTAATTAGGTATTTAGCAACAGGAAATACAATGACTGATCTTCATTGCACATATCGTATGGGTATCTCAACAATAAGTGGTATCATTGAAGATGTATGTAACAATATTTGGCAGCTCAAAACTGAATGCATGGCTGAACCTACTGAAGATAAATGGAAAGAAATTGCAAATGGTTATCACAAATTGGCAAATTTTCCAAATTGTATTGGTGCCCTTGACAGAAAGCATGTTAGGGTTATTAAACCAACAAAAAGTGGATCGTTGTTTTATAATTATAAACATTATTTTTCAACTGTTTTGATGGCCATATGTGACGCGAATTATTGTTTCACTTTTGTGGATGTTGGAGCGCAAGGGAAATTCTGCGATTCAAGCGTGTTTAAAAACTGCACATTTTACCAAAACCTTGAAAATAATACTTTAAATATTCCTAACCCAATGCCTTTTCCTGGAAACGATGATGAAAGTTATCCATTCGTAATAGTGGCGGATGAAGCTTTCGGGCTATCAAAAACATTTTAAGGCCTTATGCTCGAAATAATTAAAACTATAAAAAAAAAATGTTTAACTATCGTTTATCGCGTGCAAGGAGAAACATAGAATGTAGTTTTGGAATATTATCTAATAAGTTTCGTATTTTTCATAAACCAATGAATGTGAATGTTGAGTTGGCTGTATGTATAGTAAAAGCATGCTGTATCCTGCATAATTTTATACGCATTAGAGATGGATTTAATTTTGAAAACACTCTTAGCATTGAAGGTTTAGAAAATTTAAACGAGATTAATATACGAAATAATAATGTGACTAGAAATGGTAATACAATAAGAGACAAGTTTGCCAATTATTTTATAAGTGATGCAGGAAATTTAGAATGGCAAGATAAATGTATTTAATAAAATCTGATTAAATATTAAAAAGAATTTGAATTAAAAAATATATTAATACATTTTTAAACCATTAATTATAGCAGTGGCGAAGCTTGGGTTCGGGATTAGAGTAGACAATAACTGTACAACACTACAACGAAAAACCGATTTTAACAAATACTGAAACATATACATCATTTTACATTTTATAATATAAAATAAAATTCACATTTTCTAATATTAAATAAAACAAAATAATTATTTGTTTGTCCGTGTTCTAATTTCTAAGTGGGGAGACGTTGTCTCTTTGTCTCCTATGATGCTTCGCCACTGAATTATAGATAAAGTATAACAGTTAAAAAGCTTGACACATTGATGTTCTAAGTATACAATAATAAATACATTTTTTTTTTAATGAGACCTATACCTACATTTAAGTATATTTTTAAATATATTTAATTACTTACCTATTTTTTTTTTTAATAGCTTCCTGTTCATTTCTTTGATATTTTGTTTTATGAATTTACCTTGATTTAATATATGATATTATGTGTATATAGGTATTATGTCGTATTGTTTTTTACTCAGTTAAATAATTTGTATAATAAATGTTTTAATACTTAAATATATTGTACTAAGTATGGAACAAATACTTGAATAATTTATCTTTTACTTACCTGCTTTTTTTTGATCAGATTTAGACATAGTGTCATATGTTGACACTATTTTTTTTGTCACCTCCTCCCAAGCTTTAATTTTTAAATCACGATCTTTATATTCTTCGACTGCATGGTTCCAAAGATTAGGGTGATTTTGTACCTCAATAATTATAAGTTCAGTGTCCAATGTATTCATAGTGAATAAAATATAAATTTATTTTTATTGTATTAAATAAAGAAGAACTGCACTGCTGGAAAACTTTTAAAACAATATGAAAACCATTTTTCAAAATTTGATCAGCGCGCGTACGATACGTGCCTATGTGAAACCTGTCATTACATGTAATAGCCTGTATGCTCGCGTTTGATACGCGTCGCGTACTGGGACGCGTTTCACCCGCGTTTCATACGCATGCATGTGAAACGGTCAATATAAATAATATAATTCTGTACGCGACGTTTAAAACGCGCGCGTACGATACGCGTCCATGCGAAACGGGCCTAAACCTCGAAATACCGAACAAAATGGTCCTTCGGGCCGGATAATAATATTTTATTATTATTTGTCTTAAGAGGTTGAATCAAAATTATTGTCGTGGAATTTGCTGTGTATACAATTGAAATTGGGTATGTCAGTTATGTAACACGGTTATTATTAATTATTATAATTTGATAGTGTCGTCCGTTCTCATCATTAACGAATTGGACTTTGTACCACCCGGACTTAAAATAAATTGTAATTAATTAGGTTAACAGCGGACGGACAGAAACGAGCCGGTACACCACTCCCAGCTGATCCGTATTGGTGCATAGTATTATTTCCGCCGCGGTGGATTCCTATCCCCGACCCGCGAAGGCAACGTTGATCCGCACCATATTCTGCGGTGTAATTATATTTGCAGGTGTAAATATAATGAGTAAATAGTATAGTAGTAAATGAGTAAATAAATATACTACTAATCGCAGTACCTATTGCATAGAAATAATTTATTTCATATAAGTATACTATTATTTCTTTCATTTGGGATATTATATTTTATATTCACGTTAATCCACGAAACTTGATAATAATTATGGGCGTCCTCGAAGAAGAAAAATAACGATTGGTAGGTATTTAATGTAAGGTACAAAGAGTATATGAAGCGGGACAGGCACTGGAAAAAGTATCTAGCAACAGGATGGCACACACTAAATTTGAAATCATGTACGCAACAGTAGAAAATGTATGTGCTGATTTTGAAGCAAAATTGACGGTTATCATCTGAAATCAATGTAAGGAGTAGTTGGAGAGTTGGTTGACACGGAAAAATTTCGAGCGGAGTTTGTGGACAAGTATGTAGGTAGTAAATATTTACCGACGAATATCTGCCTGAAGCCACCACCAACGCATCATTGAATAAGACGTTTATGGAACAGAAATCTGCCGCCACCACAAGTGCTTATTTCACTGTAGAAAAACTATCTATTCCTATATTTAACGGAAATTCAATTAAATACACCAGTTTTCGGAACATGTTTGATATAATTGTAGATAACACCAATATGCCACCAGTCTTAAAGTTTGGATATTTGAAATCACGTTTAGAAGGAGAGCCATTGAAACTTATTTGCAACCTTATGTTAACGGACAGTAATTATACACTAGCCCTGTCACAATTAACAGCCCGATATTGAAACCGTCAAGTGATCGCAGAACATCATCTGGAACAAATATTTAACGCACCAAAAGCGTTCTTCGGCGACGGGAATTCTATAAGAAAGCTATTGAACAACATTATTGAAACTACTGGAGCCCTACAAAACTTATCATTTGGGTTGATCAATGGGATCCGATTCTTTTGCACCTTTTACAGAAAAAATTGGATTCATATCTTCGATCCCAGTGGGAACTGTTGGTGGACACTACGGAAGATTATCGTAGAGTTTACCACTTTTCTAACAAAATATTGTAAGTCCGCGACCGTCACTGAAAGTCACCAGCTACAAAAACCCTTCAAGTAGAATAAAACAACAACCTTGCTCACGAACCAACCGGGTCAACAACACACGGCACAACAAACATCGAAGAATGAAAGCTGGGGAGAAAAGCAATCGTTTACCTGTCAAGTGTGCAAAGCACAACCGGGACAATTACTCATAAACTGTCCTTTGTTTAAAGAGAAAACATCGATCGATCGTCATAAAATCATCAAAGAGTTTAACAAGTGTTTCCGATACTTCAGTGCATATCAAGTGGTAGACTGAAAAAATCCGAAAATTTGTTAAGATTGTGGTGGGAAGCACCACACTATGTTAAATCTTTCAAACACTGAAAAAACTGTTACTGCCGAACCCGTGACGTTCGCTGCTACCACAACAAACAGTGTTCGTACATTAGTCCTTTTGGCAACGGCTACCGAGTTTGTGAAAACGAGACATGGGTACTCCGTTAACGTAAGAGCGTTATTAGATAGTGCTAGCCAAAGCAGTTTCGTTACAGAACGCTGTGTACATCTGCTGGGACTTCAGCGAGAAAGTCGAGATATTGTGTTACAAGCTCTGGCCGGTACCCAGGTTCCAGTCGTTAAAGGAAGTACTTCCATTAACGTACGGCCAGTAAGTCTCGAACATCCCCAATTTAATGCTAACGCTTTAATATTACCCCGCATAACTAGTACTATACCATCAGAACGCGTTTTCACGGAATATTGGCCACATACAGTTGATTTAAATTTAACAGACCCTGATTACGACAAACCACTACCTGTCGACATTCTATTAGGAGCGGTTGTTTTCCCACAACTCATCTTAGGGGATAAAAGAGTTGGTACCACCTGTCAACCAATCGCTTTATCCACAGTTTTCGGATGGGTATTAATGGGAAGAACCTCATACGCTACGAAAAATCAGATTGTCACAATGTGTTCAACACTGGAATCCGTTAACCAAACCTTAAAACGCTTTTTTGAAGTGGAAGAAGTTCCAAATGTCGAAAAAAGTTGCCCGGCGGATTTATACTCTATTCCAAATAAGACCAGGCTACGGTGGCGAAGTTGTGCGCATGGGCGTGGCTTCACTACGAGCACGGACCTCGAACTTTGCCGCCGCGGCCCGACAGCTAGAGCGACCGCCGCGACGTAATTAGTCTATCGTAAACCAGCGACCTGAACAAATAACTTAGATTGCATTGTATACTCTGAAACAGATGGAGTGCGGAGCGGTACGTCGCGATGTATTTTTCCGTACCGTCACTCGCGCAGTCGCGCACCACATAATCACATACGTACGTCAGTACACGTTATCAGTAAAAAAGGTGGAGCCTGACAATAACAGCAATTTTCACAACAAGAAAATAAGAAAAAAAAAGATAATAGAAATAAGAAAAAAATTGCCAAATTCTCAAAAACTTAAATATTAAATATACATAAAGTCAGTAAATACCACATACCTATTAATTTATATATTACGAATTATAATATTTGTATATTGTATAGCACTCGGAGTAATTTTCATTTTTTGTGGGATGTAAAGTATGAATTTAAAATTATAATACAATATTTTGGGTCATACTCCTCTACTCACCACTACATTCTTCTCTATCCGCTATCGTCTATGGTGGCCTTAGTATGCTTGTCTATGCTGGCCATTGCGTGCCTGGGTCTGTCATGACCGTCATGGTTTTTTGACTAGTATAATAACCTTAAAAAAAGTCTGCAGGGCAGCGCTCAATTGTACAGCGGCCAAATTTTGAAATGGATTTGCCTCACTAAGCGGAATGATGATAATGTATAGTTGTCTGACCTTATCTTCTAAGACCGTGTTCAGGAATAATCAAGAAAGTTATCGCCTCTATATATATCGGGAGAGCTAGCTGTAAACAACAAAAGTCGTTTAGTATCCGACGCCGCGATCTCACACATACGTCACCGCCGTACTCGTCGCGTTATCGCTATAAATACATGTATTTTAACCACCGTCGACACGTCCACCGTATACAATTGAATGTATTATTATTATTATTATTATTATTTCTTTTTGTATCGACATTGATTACGTTACTATTTCTAATACATTTTTACATTTTTATTTTTAGTTTTTTTGTGAGCGTTGTATTTGTATAAATTTAAATTAATAAATTACAATTCAAAATAATAGTGTGTACAATTTACGAACAACCCACAATACCTATTCCCAAAGAAGTCCATGAATTAACCCGATGAGTAAACTAAACATAACAAATATATCTCCATGTTTTATTCGGTACTTCTAACGCGCTCAAATACTTTTTCTTCAATTTATTTTTAGTTTTCATAATTATCTGGCGAGTTATATTCAATTTTTTTGCATAGTTTCAATAAAACAATCATCAATATAGCCTTTTCTTAAAGTTGTTTCGTATGGTATCTCTTTTCCAGAGCAAGATTCTAAAAAATTTCGAAATACTTGGATCGATAATTTATTCAGTGGAATATTGGTCGATAGCAATGCTTTACATAAGTCCATATTGAAAGAAGACTTTTTGGTTGTATTCGTTTGTGTAATCATTTGTTGGGTTCTTGTATTGAACATTTCCCTCCGTGCAATCATTTTCACATGTTTTACTGTTTTTATATGTTGTACCTGTTTTTGAGTCAAATCGTAGAACTGGTTTCATTGGATTTATTGTATGTTTCAATTCTTTATTACTGCTATGAACCCCTCCTATAATGTAGTAGTATACTAGAGTACGTTTCACGAAACTAGCAACTCCGCAGTGGCGCTCCCCGTGGCAGATTGTCGTAAGGATTTCCTAAACGTGTGCCTCAAAAAGCGCGGTAATTATAATGACGTGGCGATCAACCCTCGAACAGCTGGCGCTGTTGACATGTTGTTTTTTTAATAATTTTACCAACCAATGCAATACATTTCATAAACACAGTCGCATGGTGACGCATATTGCTATTGATAACGATAAGTGATAACCGCCACGTTATTATTTTGTATGTACGTTTACTTCGCGATTGCGTTATATGGACGATTATTTTATTTGCTATCTACCTTATAACTTTACGACTCTAGTGCAACTTATCAGTAAGTGTTAATTGTGTGTGTGTGTGTGTGTGGTTGTGGTTTATACCTACGTGTCCAAGACAGAGCGCGAAAATAATTTCGAATAAAATGTCCATTCGACCTGATGTGCATTCACAGACCAAAAACACAATTTTTAATGTGTACAATTTTTTCAAAAAAATTGCAAATGATAAAAATAATCCCGTTGTGGCTACATTTTTTCGAAAAACGCAGAAAATGACTGCAGAAGCGTGTGGTGTTAGTATAGGCACAGTGAAACGGATAACTTCTGGAGGGGCCAAATCGATCACTGCAGCAGAACCCGCGGCTGGTTCATCATTTACGAAAATCGTACAAACGTTTAAAATATGCTACTGAAATTGATGATTTTGACGCAGATATTGTTCGAAGAACAGTGCACGAATTTTATGATAAAGGTCAGTTTCCCACATCACAAAAAATTTTAACTGCGTATCAACAAAAATGAACGATTATAAAGGATCTAGGATTTCCATGTGGCGGATTCTTAAATCCTTATATTTTAAATATAAAAAATGTGATGACGGACGGCGTTTTCTAATGGAAAGAAATGACATTGTTGCCATGCCTGTCAAGTTTTTAAGGAAAATGCATGACTTAAGGGAAAATAACGATACTCGTCCGGTCGTATATCTAGACGAAACGTGGGTGAATCAAAATCATTCACGTGGAACAATTTGGCAAAATTCAGAAAATACAGAAGGATTGAAAGTACCAACTGGAAAGGGCAGTAGAATTATAATTTGTCATGCTGGATCGAGTGCATTTGGATTTGTAAAAGGGGCAAAATTAATATTCCGATGTAAATCCGGGACAAATGTTGATTATCATACTCAAATGAACTCAACAATTTTTAAAAAATGGTTCATTGAAATGATGCAAAACTTGGAAGAACCTTGTGTCATTGTAATGGACAATTGCCCTTACCATTCTGTTCTCGTCCAAAACTATCCGAAATCAAATGACAGTAAAACTACTGTTCAAAAGTGGCTTACAGAAAATGGTGTGGAATTTGATTCATCCGAAACACTAAGTGAGCTGCGAGAACGAGTAAAACTTTTAATACCAAATGAAAAAAGGTACGAACTCGACGAGATTGCTTTGCAAATGGGGCATGAAGTCATACGGTTACCCCCATATCATTGTCAATACAACCCGATAGAGTTTATATGGGCCCAAGTTAAAGGTGAAATAGCAAGTAAAAACACCAGTTTTAAAATCGCAGACGTTGAAAACTTGGCAAACACTGCCATAGAATCTGTTACATTAGATAACTGGAAACGTTGTGTCGAACATTACGAACGCCTTCAAAATGAAGACTTTATTAAAGAAGGATTCAGGGACGTGATTTTAGAGCCAATAGTTTTGACAATAAACCCGGACGACAGCAGCGAAAGCGAGAATGACGATGATGAATAATTTAAATTGTAAATATTAAAATCTATATATTACCACTGTAAATATATTTATGTTAGAAAATTCAAATATGTTATTATGATTGTATAAATTAATGTTAGAATATTAAAATACGTCATTGTTATTGTAAATATTTATGTTAGACTAAGAATATTAAAATTCGTTATTATGATTGTAAATATTAATGTTAAAATTCTAAAATATGTTATTATTATTGTAAATATTATGGTTAAGATATTATAAGAAAATGTATATTTTAGTATATTATAATAAATAATATAATATGTAATAAAATATATGACACAATCAATAAAATTATTATTTTTGTTTATATTATTTAAAATTGTTAAGTATATCAAATCACCGCGTATTGTGTGCATGTTTGAGAAACCACGGAACACGAGAATTTCGCCACTGGGAGCGCCACTGCGGAGTCGCTAGTTTCGCGAAACGTACTGTAGACTAATTAAAGCTCCCGTCCGCGACAGCATGTCAAGCGCTATCACGGAACAAAAGCCACGCCCATGCGCACAACTTGGCCGCCGAGTCATCATCTCATTTTGAATCGACTATAGCTGGATACGTCTGACTGGAGGTCTGATTTTAGGCTGGTTATATAGTCGCTGCTGACCTCTGCGGTGGGTGATATCGTGTGGTCCAGGGACATTGTTGTATCCGGCACGTGTGGACTTCGTCGTGGTTGGCCTCATTAGTCATTTCGGCGCGTGTGACTTTTGGATGATTGTGGGAGACGCACATCTCGACGCGTGTGACCGTTGTTGATTGTGGGAGACGCGCGTGGTTATGCGTCAGAATAGTATTATCGTATATCCTAGTGAATTTTATTAGAACACATTTTGTATCTGTGTTTCTGAGTTTTTTTTTTATAAGTCACACTATGAATATTTTTATCTAGTATGGCTTTATGTTAATGTGCCATGCGTGTGATCATTTTTACAATTAATAATGCTTTATATACTTTGTGTGTGGTACAATATTAGTATAGACAGATAAATATATGTATGTGCGAGCACATTACAGTATAAATTATGGATAAAATATACGTTTTCTACGTTTAATATTTATTATTTCAATAGGTTGATGGTATCAGGTTGTAGGAAAATAACCGTTTTTCATTTTGAGTATTATAAGTTAATATATAAATAAATGACTAACGATGCGTCGAAGAAATACCTGTATTGCAATAGGCGGGCGGCCGACCGATGGAACCTGTGACGTCACGCGTCATTTTAAAACGAAGATAAGAACTGAACGGAGCGAAGCAATCAAAAACTATTTTTACCAAAATTCCTAATTGTTTTCATTCTATATACAATAATTCATAATAATATTTTTTTTTAATTTTCCCTTGGATAGTCCTTTAAAAAAAAGCACTGATAATACTTGTTTAATTTATGGTAATTTACTACAGACTATTTGAAAAGATGGATAAACAATTAAATAAAATTAGAATCGCGTAGACAACTTTTTGACACCATTTTCAAAATAAAAACAATATCGATATTCGAGTACGTTTTACGACTTACGAGTATACTGCTGTTTGTTGAATGCACTACTAACCGAACAAAATGTATCCCACATTTATTATTACAGTAAACATGTCGCGTCATAAAACTAATTCATCGTTGTTATAGTTGCCATTATCAAATATACGATAAGTATTTTAGCTTTATCTTTTCACAAAACATTTATAGTATTTATATAGGTATACTTGCACTTATTGCCTGTAGATAACTAGTTGTAAGACTATATTATATTCAATAATTTTACTCATAGGCGTGCGCAGAGTTCCCGATCAGGTGCAGCACATATTTATATATAACTTTTATTTCAAGGAACATTTTAAGCACATTTTCAGTGAAAAGGTACATTGTATATTTATCAACACCAAAAATAAATAGCTATTTATTTTTTGTATTTTAAATAATTTTTTTACACAGAAAATGCAATAAAATAATTTTTAACAATTACAATTTAATTTTTAAATACTTATTAGTCAATAGGTACACCTAATTTATAAACTTATAATACTAATCTGCGCTCCCTTTCATTATTCATAGATTTGAATTCATCAATTACTTCTTCAATCTGAACGTTCATTAATTTTTCTTGTTCAACAAACAATAATAAAAAGGATTCCAGTCTTTCTTGCAACATTTTACTTCGAAGTTTTGATTTTACAATAGGTAATTTAGAAAATACTCTCTCACAGCTACAGCTCGTGACAGGTATAGTGGCAAAATGTATTAAAACCTTTTTAAAATTCGGAAATACATTTTGTCTTTGATTTTCTTTCAAAAAGTCTAGCCAATCGTAAACAGATTTTGTTGATGAGCCATTTGGAACATTTGGAATGCTTTTTAAAATCCTTAATTCAGCAACAAGTCCTTCATGAGAGATTAAGAATATTGTTTGTAGTACTTCATAGAGATTGGTTTGATGTATTTCTAAACTTATCATATTGCCTACTGCATTTATCATATCCAGACTTTCCTGAGTGAACCTTGAATGTAATCCATTTATCAATACATCTAAGGTTTTGTAATAAACAGTTACTTTTAGTTCTTCCGACTTTGACACAAAAATGTGTTGATTTTTTATGGGGTCTACTTTTGTGGATACTTTTCTATTTCTGACTTCTGGAATTTCTATATCATGTTCCTTACAAATTTGCAGACATTTATTAAGCATTTCATCATACTGTTCACTATTCCTCATTGAAATCAGAGATTTTTTCAATGAGTTGATCAGTTGAACAGCAGTTAACAAATCCAAATTTGAAGACTGTAACGACTTGCTTGCTATTAATATCATTTGCAAAATAGGTTCCATCATGCATAAACTAAAAATAAACTGTTTAAAAAGACCATTACCTTTTGCTCGAATTTCTGGTATAGTACAGTCATCACAAATATTATGTAGAGCTGACAATATGATATTATAATTTTTTTAATAGAAGAAACAGCTTCAGCCCTGCATGCCCACCGAGTAGTTGAAAGTGATTTTAAAGTCAAAAACCGCTGGCCAGACTCTTTTGCTATGTTTTCCAATACAGCATGCCTAATAGGACTGTTTTCCAAAAAAGTATAAACAAACTGAACTGTTCCAAGGAAGTCAAAAATAAGAGAACTATTTTTTAAGCCTGTTTTAGTATTAGATTTTTCACAAATGCTATCAATCAATGCTAAATTTAAGCAATGAGCATAACAATGGATATAAAATATATTATTATTTTCTTGTTTACATCTTGCTTGCACTCCAGATATGCTACCGGACATTGTACTAGCTCCATCGAAACAAACAGCTAAGACTGTAGACCAGTCTTTAGAAAATTGTTGTAACACCGAAGTTAGCATATTAAAAATTGATTCTGCGTCAACTGATGTCATGCGCTTTAGTCCAATTAAAGTTTCAACAGGTCGATTCTTTTGTAAATCAAAATGACGGATAATAATGGATAACTGTTCATGGTGTCCTACATCACTGGTTTCATCAGCAATTATACATATTTTTGTATTTTCCACATCAGATTTGACCTTTTTAAGTAGTACAGTGTGAAGTGATGTGATCATGTCGTTTTGAATACGGTTACTTAAATATTGTGCATTTTGTTTACCATTCTCTAAATGTGTGTTAAGCATACTATCATACTTTGACAACAATTTTACAAGTTCTTTAAAATTACCTTGATTAAAGCTATCTTTTTTTTCATCGTGGCCACGGAAAGCCAAACCTCCTTTAACCAGAAACAAAGAAATATCTATTAAACGAGTCATGAGTGCTCTATTATGTAATCGATCAGCTTCACGTTTTTTTATGATGGATTTTCTTTCTTCATCTAAAACTTGATCTATTGGTGTTGATTTCAAAAAACTTTCCATTGCCGTTACACTATTCATGTGAGACTTTGTTTTTTGGTGATTAACAAATGATAAGTGTGACCTGTACCATCCTTTAAAACCTTTTTTAGTAAAAGCATCATCTAATTGGCCACTATTTAATTGATTACCCATAAACGAACGACAGGGGAAACAAAAAGCTGAATCAATAGCTGGACTATATTCTAGCCAGGTATACTGAGTATACCATATTTTTTGAAAAGCACGGTTTTTGTTACCTTGCTTTGTTCGTGGATAAATTTCATAAGCTGGTTGAAAAGGACCCATTTCAATTCTTTCTCTGAACTCCAGGGTATTTTTTGGGAGAGGACGAATAGGATCATTAACATGAGTTGTATCTAAAATATTTAAACTTTGAATAATTTTTGAATTCACTCATAAATATATATTATTAAATGTAAATTATAATTATCAAATCTACAACACAATAGCCGTTTCCATTTCCAAATTTGTATCAATTGATCCTAGTGTAACATGTCATTATTAATATTTTAAAAGCAGTTTAATACAGAATACAAAAGAGAAAAACGGCATGCAAAAATGAAAACGTTATTTAACTTACAACTTTACAACATTGTTAGTACACAAAATATCCACAAACATATTAAAATATTAAAAAAGTATATACACATTACACATACCCAATAATCCAGCTTCCAAAGTATGCTTGTAAACCTACTTTAAACATTTTTATAAAAATAAAACCTAGATACATTATATGAATAAGTTTCAATTTTAAGGTACAAATTTGGTACATAAAATGTAATACTTAAAACAATACCTATATCGTTACCAGTCCATTGTTCACCGGCACCTGTCCACTACTCACCGTCTACCATCACCGTCACCCGAGACTGCAGCCGCCGTGACGGTTTATATATATATATATATATCGCTTGTTTGCTATAACATCGACATAACACGAAAAACATGATTTTACACTAAATGAATTTGAAAATTGTATTTACAATGAGATGATGATAAAATCCTGTTAATGTTTATGTTGCAATAGAAACTTATTTTAATAGATGTGGAGTGTTGTAACACACTATATTCATGCTTTCAATTCTCACCTACAACAATATTATTATTAAAAAACAAGGAATTAGTTTAAGTTTTTTACTTATGACACTATTGATGCAAAGATTGATTTTTAGTTACGAGTTATTTCGTTATATGTCGTTAATGCAAAATTTTTATTTTTAGTTTGTACCTAACGTAATGTATTATTTATTGTTATGACATTATTGTGTAACTATTAATATTAACACAAATTATAATAAATGCTTCAACTTTATTAACTTAAAAACAATACAAAATTCCAATTGATAAAATCATAATTATCACAATATTTTAAACTTTATATAACAGAAATTTAACTCTTTTAAATAACATCCAGTTTTTTAGCAGTTCGAATTATTGAGACAATGGCTTCTGGAGTGTAAATAGGCCCCCTCTTTAACTGTTTTTTACATTGTCTCTCTATTAAGGAGTGAACTGAATCACCTTCATTTTGAGTGTGGCCTTTTATAAGGTATTTATGTATGATTGTTTTAATATTTTTAAATTGACGAACTGCATGAATATATAATGCAAGTATAAATTTATTTTTATTTTGCCCAGGACAATTATCGGAATAGAAAATTACATCCCCTTCATTTTTATCAGATTTCATTTCCAAATATTTCAGTATACAAGTTCCCAACTCATTCACACCTCTGTGACCATTTGATTCATCCCATACATAGCAATCAGCAATATTTTCTGCATGTTATAATTATAGTACGCGAGGCGAAAAGTGAGCCGCGATCGTCGCGCGCCAAGCGGCTATTTTTCGTCAGGGTTACTCCGCCTATTCCTACTGTTTTCCCGCCTATTAAGTAATTTCGTGTAAACTCGTATCTCGAAAGTCGAATGACTAACCAAACGTCATTGCACACAAACGTAGAACCCCTGAAACCAGAAAAAATGACCGCTTGGCGCGCGACGATCACGGCTCACTTTTCGCCTCGCGTACTATAGTAAAATTAAGAACATTTAACTTTGACCTGTAATAAAATATAGAAACATCTCCTTTTGGCAGTGGCATCACAGCTTGTAAATCATAAACAGCTAAAATTAAATTTGACTTTTCTTTATCAAGTTGTTTCTCAGTTCTTGACAAATCTTTTTCCGTCAATTGTTCTTCATAATTATTTTTCAACTCATTTTTTTCTTCGCCTATTGCATTCTTACAGGACTCACATGTATCACACAAGTCTTTCTTTGGTTGAAAAAATGAAATATTTAATTCTTGGGTGAAAATACGATAAAACAATACATAATTCCCAAATGGAACATTTTTTTCCTTACAATTAGCCACATAATCCCTGTAAATATCAACAATAGACCTACTTCCATCAATGAAATGTTTTGAAGTATCTGCTCTTGCATAGTGACTTTCAATTTTTGGTATTGAAGTAATATGTTTTATAATACCGTCCCTTAGTTTATCGGCTACCTTAACATGTTTGCCATGTTTGCCGCTTTTATCTCCTTCTAATAGAATATTAGCTATTTTATTTTGTTTTTCTAGGACAGTACGAATAGGTCGATCATTTATATCTAACGTATTCTTGAAAAATAATTTACATACTCTTACTTTTTGTTCTTTTAAAATGAAATAAAACGCATTATTATTGTTTCTTGGGCTTCTAGTACCACCTTGGCGAATATAACGATACTTGGGCTGAATGGTCTGCATACTATTTTAAATAAATTGTCTCTGTCTTTCAATATCATCCAACTCCCAAAATCCTGAAAACAATTCTTTCCTATTTTCATCGTTGAACTTGGATGAACACTTTAGCTTGCAAGATTCTTTACATGGAGATTTCATCTGCCTT
Organism: Therioaphis trifolii; assembly: GCA_027580255.1. Lineage (NCBI taxonomy): Eukaryota > Metazoa > Arthropoda > Insecta > Hemiptera > Aphididae > Therioaphis > Therioaphis trifolii. The sequence goes on from JALBXZ010000072.1 coordinate 189,450, forward strand.
TCTTTTCTCATATTTTTGCTCGCACAATGAGATTCATATAACTGCCCTTTATTTCTCAACTTTTCATCTATGTTTCTCTTCCATTTATCTTCATTTCTCTGGCGTATTTTACATTTTTTCAATGGACTAGTTAACCCTAATGTATTTATCCCACTTAAATTTACCTCACTGGTTGAGCTCTCAATAGAAACAGATGGTCTGTGATCATTGTTTTTGTCAATGTTTGAATCATCTTCAGTAGAATCTTCACTCAAAATAATGTCTTCTTTAGTAGGTTCGTAAGTTTTATCACCAAAAGTATCATCCAAGTGATTATATTTACACTTATGAATCTAAAATTTTAAATTAGAGGCGATAGCTCTTAAAAATTCACTTATGTCATACTCAGGATTTTCTTCAAATCTTTTACAAATATTTTGTAGTCGAATGTTATGATTACTTATTTTTTTTTGAGTTGCTGAGTTTGTAATGAGGCTTTCTACGGTGAATTTTGTTTCTTTTTGCTCCTTATGTATGCCTCGGATAAATTTGTACAGACCTTAAACAAGATTTTTAATTTTTATTACTTTCCTATAATTAGGTAGTAGTTAAAACTAATATAAATACCAAAGTGTGATGTAAGAAGCCGGTGAATTTTATTATGCCAACCTTCCGCAGAGTTTAATGTCCTAGGAATTCCGGTTAAAGTCCTTAATGAGACAGACCACATTTCAGGAGGGAATATAGGTTCATGTCGTTTTGGTGTTCTATTATTTCGATACCGCATTTTCGTTTTACCAAATATATAATTTTCCTCGAAATATGATACATGAAATATGTAGCTGTTCATTTTCGTCATAACTAAATTCCAATTTTAGATTATTCCAAACGTCCTTTACCAAATTTACAGGAAGAAATGCCAATGCTGGTATTTTTCGAGCCAGTAGATTGAATTTATCGTCATTTTGAAACTTATAACTGAGACCAACGTTTTGGATTTTTCTGTAAACAGATTGTGTAAAATGAAATAAACACGCTGAATGTATTGCAAAATTGAATACTTCATTAATGGCATTTATTGACGCTAACTCAAAATCGGTAATTATTTCCAAATTCGAATTTTCTTTAAAATCTATTCCGTTTTCAAATGCAAAGTTATTAATATTTGTAAACTGGATGTATAAATCTTCATCTTTGGAAGTCATCAATGCATAAACTAATGGGACAACAGTTTTGTTATTTCCTCTTTCAACTGACTCGTGTATAACAAATAATTGATTAAACAATGAAGGACAGGATTTAAATGTACCATCCATTACCTAAAATGATGCGCTTTTTAAAAGTAAACAATTTTCAGCCGTAGTAAATATCATAACAAAATCAGTGTCCCTATGAAATGATTTTATTAAAAATAATTTGTTATCCAATGTATGTTTAAGTATTTCAGGTACAGAAATTTCATTAATTGATTTTGGTTCACGTTTGAACCATCCGAAATTTCGGCGTTTTATCAAACATCTAGTCGAATTTTTCGAAATTTGTGATGCAATAGATACAACTATCGACTCTTGATAAATTTTAGATGTAGTATCATTTGTTTCATCAGCTTTTCTTTTGATACCTTGTTTGACTTTTTTAACCCTTTGAATACCACTGGGAAGTATATGTCCCAAAAAGGTTTTTATACATCCCAGTGACCATTTGTCCCTGTAAATAACGTATCCAAACGTCCCAATGGTTTTTATTGGCTTTTCAACTGTTATTTGATTTGTTTACTCATAGGTTGCAGCACTTGTACTACCAAAATGTGTTATATTTAATTTTGTATTTCCTTTATCATTTTTTCATTTCACTGCCGTTAATTCTAATTGTATTTTGATAGTTAATTATTCTTATTAATTTTGTGCTTGTTTTTATCAATTTTCATATTTATATTGACTACAATACGTTCGTAATATTTTATTGAGTGCTACATTACAATATTGTTGGTAAAATTTACGAGTGCATGTGGTATTAGGTGAGTACAAAAACTATCTACAATTATTTATGTATTTTTCAATACTATAGGTAGGTTTGTTACTGTTTTGTTACAAATAATCAATAATTTTAGTAAGGTATAGTATTTATCTATTCTTACAACCTAAGAATGATATTATAATATAATTTATCGTTAGTATCAGTCAGTTGTTATCCATATATTTTCCAACTAAGTACAAACTTTAGTTTACGCCAAGTATCATAGGTTGTGGCTCTGTCGGTAATGCGGCTAAACTTTTAGCGCACAGTCCCGGGTTCGATGTTTGCGTATTATTTTCATTTTTTTGTTTTTTGCATAATTCTTTTTTTATATTTTCTTTATTACTTTGTCATAAATACTCGTATATTATTTTCATTATTTTTTTTTTGCATAATTTATTTTTATATATTTCCTTATTATATTTTCATAAATTCTCGTATATTATTTTCATTTTTTTTTTTTTTTGCATAATTTCTTTATTATTTTAGTTATTTTATTTTATGGTCGAGATGAGTCGACAAACAAAACGACCAAATGTCACTGAAGAAGAAGACATCATGGAAATTCTAGAATCAGATGATTCTTCTGTTTCTGATTTTGAAGATTCTGATGATTTTGAGGCATCTGATGAAAGTTCATCGGATGATGACTATAGATCAGATGATGAGGGTAATAATATTGTTATTCCTAATACCGATCCCGATGATGAATTAGATGACGAGGGTAATAATATTGTTATTCCTAATCCCGATCCTAATCATGTTATTTGGTCTCAACCACGTTGTTCATTTACTCCACGGTTTACTATACCTGATGACCGTAAACCTAAAGTGTTGATTGATTTGGAACCGGGTTTTTCAGAATTGAAATGTTTTCAAAAAATTTTTCCACACAGTTTGTACATATTTATAAGTCAATGCACGAATGAACGTTTACAGATACTAAGGGACAAAAAGAAGAAAACTAAAGTTGAAATTCGAGATTCAGACTCTAGTGAAATAATGCTGACACTTGGTTGCCTACTTGTTATGAGTTATAATAAATTACCTAATGTGTACGATTATTGGTCCCAAAATCCATCTATGGGGAACCAAGCCATAAAAATGGCAATGGCACGTAATAGGTTTCAGTTATTGATGTCTAAACTGTATTTCAATCACCCAATGCCACCTACAAATGCTTCCAAAACGTACTTCATTGACGAATCTATGGCGAAATTCAAAGGTAGATCCAGTTTGAAACAGTATATGCCGCTCAAACCTATAAAACGAGGAATAAAGATTTGGGAGCGCTGTGACTCTATCACTGGATATGCCTACGATTTCAACATCTATAGTGGAAAAAACGAGTCAAATGACACTGACAATAGAACACTGGGGGAACGAGTAGTTATGAAAATAGCCGAGACGATTCGTGAACCTAATGTGGTACTTGCTTTTGACAGATTTTTTACAAGTGTGTGGCTTCTTACAATTATAGATTATCCTGCTCTTGGTACATGTATTATGAATCGGAAAAACGTAACTAAGTTTGATGGCAAATTAAAGAGAGGTGAACATCAATTTCGTAGTTGTTCAGAGGCAAGATAGTAATGATTTTGTAGTAATTAGTAACTGTCATACGCCGATTGTTGGAGAAATTACTCGTAAGCAAAAGGATGGGACAAAATTGAAAGTGTCTTGCCCAAATTCTATTATATTTTATAACCAAATCATGGGCGGAGTAGATCTATCAGACCAGAAAGTAAGTGTGTACGATTGCAGCCGTAAGTCAACGAAGTGGTGGAAAAAGGTGTTCTACAAATTATTGATGTCAGCGGTCGTAAATGCATGGATCCTCTACAATGAAGTCAATGAAAATAAAACCAGACTACTACAATTCTTGGTACCATTGGCTGAACAAATGATGGCAACAGGAAAGGCAAATTGTGCAGTAAAACGCAGGAGAAACAGTGGAAGACTATCAAAGATCGCGAAAACACTAATCAATGTTGGAGACCATTTACCTGTTGAAGTCATGACTAGACGAAGATGTGCGAGGTGTTCAATGAAAAAAAAAAGAAACCAGGACTAAGCAAATGTGTCAAATGTGCAATTTACCACTATGCAAAAACTGTTTCACTTTGTACCATACTTCATAAAAATTAATTATATTATTTCGAAAGTGTCAATTCACCTAGCTATTATATTATATTTTTTGGTAAATAATAAAATAAATAAAAAAATGTTATATAAAATATAATACTGTGATAATGAAATTAAAATAATGTTTTATATTTTTTCGTACTTATAATACTTATATACTAAATATAAATGAAAAATTATCCCAGCTTTCCTCAACCAATGGGATATATTTCCCACACGTACAATACTATTGGGATACATGTCCCACTCGTGCAATACCACTGGGATAATTTGTCCCAGTATTCCAACACCACTGGGACATAATTGTCCCGACAAGAATTAACCACTGGGACACATGTGTCCCACCTCCCCTAAATGTCCAACCCTTAGTTTTTTTTTCAACAAGAATTGGTTTTGGGTTAATAAAAGTCTCCTTATTTCGTTTTTAAAAAAATTTTAATTTAAATCAAAGAATTTAAAATTGGTATTCAAAGGGTTAATTTGTAAATATTGTAGGTCTGGCCCATGAGAATGGTCATTTATTGAAAAAGGCTTACCTTTTGGATCAATAATATGAATATTATTTTTGAAAATCGTCTGTATACGAGCTCCACATCGACAAATCCAATAGAACACAAGATTATCATCAGTTTTTCTTTGATATTGTCTATTGTATATGCAGGGCCGGATTTAGCACAAGTGCCGCCATAGGCACCGTTAAAATTTGCCGCTCCTCCACCCTATATCTCCATTTTTTCCTATCACAAAAAAAGCAAATTTGAATTATTGAAAATTTGTTTTAATGAATTGAAAATAAAATAATAAGAAAAATTTGATTAAATAATAATTATTGAAATACAATTTGTAAACGTGATGAATAATATACAAACATTTTTTAAAATTTCATTGTTTACAAAGTCTTACGACGAACTTTTCTTGAGGCAAAATCATCAATTATACTGTCATAATTCATATCATACAGCATTTTTGATTCGATATGTAAAATTGCCATTGAATTCAATCTATCTGCGCCTGTGGTTGAACGTAAATATGATTTGATCCTCATCAATGCCGAGAAAGAACGTTCAGCTGAACAGTTGGTTGCAAATGTACATAAAAAGATACGTAACACTGTGGTGACATTTGGATATACATCTATTAAATTATTTTTATACAAAATTTCACACAGTTCCAGAGTTTTTTTTGTGTCATAAGATTTAGAAAAAAGATAATCACAAAAATGAAGGCATTCATTTGTAAATGATTCTTCAATATCATTAGGGTAATGTTTTACTAGAGCAATAGTTTTTTTATGAATAGTTTCTTCATCAGTACTACATAATTTTGATAAAAAGTCAAATTTAAGACACAATTCTTCATATGAACTCTTACGCTTACTAAGTTCAGCATTCAATTTATCAACAACAATATAAAATGCATTGATTTTAAAATCTTCTTTTCCAGTAAGTGTAATTTCATTATTAGTTTCATTAAAATCACGTTTTCTTTTAATAATTCTTTTTTTTATCTTTTTTATATTGTGATTCACCACACATTTGTATTGCTCTTTCTTCATACGCTTCATAAGCATCTCTAATTCTAGATGTATAATATTCTAGGGATTCATACAACTCAACAACCATACCCAAATCAATATTTACTGATTGCAGTTTCTTATTAACAGCATCAAATCTTTCTAAAACTTCATGCCAAAAAATAGTCATAAAACACATTTCTACGCTGTTAAAATGTTTTAAAAGTGCTAAAGCTTCATACCTGGTTGTAAATTTTTCAGTATCATCATTATTTATAGCCTGTAAAGCGTATTTAATATCATTCCAAGAAGTAAATAAACATTTACTGGCTTCATATCTTGCTGACCACCGTGTCACAGACAAATTTTTAACACCCTTTGACTTTTTTAAATAAGATATAAGAATCTCCCAACGATGAGTTGATGCTGTGAAATAATTATATATTTGTTGGAGAAAGTTAAAATATGCAACTGAATATTGACAGCAGTCAGCAGCAGATCTCCCAACAAGATTCAGCGAATGTGCCGAACAAGGTACGTAAATAGCAAGTGGAGAAATCCTTTTAATCCTAGCTTGAAGTCCGCTATACTTACCCGACATGTTACTGGCATTATCGTAGGATTGCCCTCGACAATCATCAATATTTAAATTGTATTGCTTAAGAGTATCAAATACTATCGGCAAGTTGTTCTGATTTATGTCCTATTCCGGAAATAAACTTTAAAAACCGTTCTACGGGTGTACCATCTTTGGAAATGTATCTTATGATAAACGATAATTGATCAACGTGGGATACGTCGGGTGTCGAATCAACGATTATAGAAAAATATTTTGAAATTTGAACTTCTTCGACTATTTTTTTCGTAACCTGGTCTGCCATGATCTGTATGAACTCTTCATATGTTTGGGAAGAAAGATATGAAGTGTTACCACTTCCGATGTTACCATAGCGTTTAATATGCTCTGACAAAAATGGGTCAAACCCAGCCAACCGTTCTAATGTCATAATGAAATTACCGCTATGAAATGAACCAAATTTTTCGTCACTACCTCTAAGGGGTAACCCTCGGATAACTAAAGAACGGACTGTAGCAACTATTCTTTTTAAAATATTTCGCCAATATTTAATTTCTTGTTCCGTTTGTAAAACAATTTCTTTATTAATTTTACCACCAGATTTCCCCCTTTCTATTAATAAAATTGTAGAAGATTTATGATGAACAGAATTTTCATGTTCAGTTACTCTACGCAAAGCATTTTTCCAATCGTTAAATCCAACTGTTTCTAATGTCGATGAATTTGAACTTCCAAAAAGTCGACAAGGTGCGCAAAATACTGAGCCAGTAGATTCAGAAAAAATTAACCATGATCGTAACTGTATTTCACCATTTATACGTGTTCTATAGAATAATGTTTTATTTAAAAATCTAGATTTATCGGGATAATTTCGTTTTGAACACGTAAAATCACTATCAATATTTTGATTTATCCCGTGTTTTGCCAAATAATCACGAGTCACGTCATTAATAACCCATTTAGCTGGATCATGACTTACAATAACTGTATCAAAAGTTAAATCTGATAAATCGTTACATACATTACCTACAATGTTCAGTTCACTAACCACATTCTCATCTTGATCATTTTCTTGAACATTGTTATTTTGTGATTGACCGTCATTTGAATTGGAAGTAGTAGAAATAGTAGTAGTAGTAGGTTTAAAAAAAGTACTAAGTTTAGGAATCTTATTTAGAAGTTCGCACTCTTTGTTTAGTTTGTTTTGTTTCCGCGTTTTGTATTCCGAACCACTTAAACGATTACGTCCGTCACTCATTTTGTAAATGAACAGTAAAACAACAGGTCGATAGCGTGAACTAATATGGTCGCGTACTCGCGTATATAATCGAAATAAAATAAAAGTGTGTAATATTTAATTTATAATAATAAGAAATAACATGATTTTAAAGTCACCAACACAGATAAGATTATAGAACGACAAATATTGGTATCTACTTATTTTTGTTGTTCGACGAATTCTATTTTTTTAGTGCAGTGCCACAGCGCGGCAACAATACACGCATGTGCATCCACATATTATATAAGTAATATAGTATTATAAGTATGATATAATGATAGACGATATTTTACGAATAAATGTAGACAAAAATGATACACCCGAAACCCGAACAATTTTTAATATGTGATCTACAAAAAATAAAATATAAAATACATTAATTTTTTATTTCAATATTTTGCCGCTCTTCAAATTTTGCCGCCCTAGGCCTAGGCCAAAATCCGGGCCTGTGTATATGTATAAATAGCCATTTATGTCCAACGTATCACGCTTTTCATGAATGGACGGAGTGACGGTCAAAATTAATTCCATTTTCGTAAAAAAAAACTAAATAGTTTAGGTGTGTTGTGTCTTGTTTAATAATTTAATTTCGTAAATTTTTAGTAGACTGTTTAAATGCTATACTGTAATAACTTCAATATAAATGGTAAGTAATTTGAAAACGTATTTCGTATTTTATCGTTAAGAAATCTTAAACCGGGCGAAAAATCCGGGTTGGTTAGAATATTGACAACCAGGTTTATATTCATTAGTTTGTAACAGTATACAAATTTTAAAGATTTTCTCTTTAAAATTAACAATACATTTTATTATAATTCTTTATAAATTCCAAACACAAATGACCACAAATAGGTGGGACATTATCATTTTGGTATATATTCGTTGATATTAGTAGGTTCTTTTTCCCTAAATATTTAACAAGTTCTGTAGGTGGACTAAATTCTCCATATGAGTCGAAATACATTTTTAAATTTCCTTCTTTTATCCATGCTACCCAATGTGAACCTTTCTCTTTAGAATCATTTAAATTTAATACACCACTTTCATTTGTCCAAGGTTTTAGAGGAAGTTCGTTTCTCATGAAACACCCTCTAAAATATTTATTTTTTTCAGTAAATTTTAAGATATCAAAATTATTCAATGCTTTTTCCCCATAATTTTTAACAAGGAAATTAACAGATAGATCTACTTTTTGATTGTTTTTTTTTCTCTTCAAACCTGAGCCAATATGTAATGTTTTAACATTTTTAATAATTTTTTCCGATTCCTGATTGTGTCGAATTGTTTCTTTTTCCATTGCCTTTTTATGTTTAGTTTCTGAATAACTATCCCATATAGCAGTTTCTCCTTGAGCTGCAGCAGCAGCTGCTGCAATTCCACAGAATAAAAGAGGAAGAAATTCACCTTCTTTTATTTGATTAAATTCCAATTCTAATCGGACTTCTTTATTTTCTTTTTTGGCTTTTTTTAGCATATTCATTTGTGTATTGGTTAAATTATATATATATATTAAATTAATTATTAAATTATATATATTATTTTTTTTTTTAAATTAATCCCATCCCTAATTTTCGTTTTGTTTTCATGATGTTTGTTGTAACCCATGCAGCAGATTTTTCACCTAAGGACACACTTGGATCTGAAAATCTTTCCCAAGCTTTATGTTCTAAAATCAAATCAGCTTTATGTTTAGATTTAGTATCTTTATTTTTTTCATGTAAATATCGTGTTTTGATGCTTCATCCAGCTTATTTACCGGTTTTTTATTTTTCTTTAATTTTGTACCAGGACCTAAGTAGTTATAAGTAGGCCAATGCATTTCAGGTATAAATTTACTGTTTAAAATATGATTGACAAGACCTTCCCCTTTAATTAGTTTTTTTGGTAAACGTTTTATAATTTCGATCAAATACTCTGTAGTTTTTGGGGAATCAATCAACTTTTCCATTTCATTTTTGAAAAAGGTTACCATACCTAGTTTTTCATTATGAAAATTATTATTTCCTGCTCTTTCTTCTTCGGCGATTTTACACAATCGATTTATTATTTGGTTTAAATTATTTATATACATATATTCTACAGGATTTTCCGTGTAATATTTTAAACCTTCTCCAACATGTTCAGATGGTTTTTTCATTTCATTCCAAATATTTTTAATTATTAGATTATATTTATTAGAACTGTATGATTTTGGTTTTCCTGTTTTTTTATCGTTTTTTTTGATATATCGAGTCGGTTTCTAATAATATTTTTTTATATGTTTTTAAATCCTCATCTGTATACGGTAATACAATATTATTTGTTTCATCCCATAGATTTGACTGTGTTAACAAGTTCCACAATCCTTCTGTTCCTGTATATTGATTCTAGTTTAAAATAATATCGTTGCCGCTAAAACTTATTGCGTATTTCCCAATTGCATGACCTTTTTTATTGGTAGTTTTATTGTCATAAATCCAAATTCCAAAAGCTTTGTTTCTTAGATCTATGAGTTTCTGTGCGGCGATATTGCCTAGATGAGTTGTTTCTGGTGTTTTTATTGTTTGATTTTCTTCATCTCTTGTTGGTGTTTGAAAACTTGATATCATTTTCGGTTTGTTTTCTGTATGGATTGGTTGCTCTATTAATGTCGATGTTTTTACAGGTACCAATTCTGTCTGTGAATCAACATCTGTTTTGTTTACAGCATTTTTTATGTCTCTTAATACTTTCACTACAGGTTCGAAAGATTTTTCTTTTCTTATTTCGTTGTTGATTTCTCTTTGATTTACATTTTTAAAATTATTTTGTAGTTTTTCTCTAATTTTTAATACTTGTTTGGTTTTTTCTATTTTTTCCTTGCCCTTATCATTATTTAAAGTATTTGGTTTAAACATCTTACTATCTTGAAGACCTCCTCCTTTTCTATTTAAAAAAAAATATATCTAAATTATATTACAACATAAACGTCCAATGTAAATAATATCACTTGAATATAATAATACTTATGGATAAAATTTAGATAATTTAGATAATGAAGGTAGTATTATGATATTAGGTATGCCATTTTTTAAATTAAATTAAATCGTCATATAAAAAATGATTCTTTATTTATATATAAAAAAATTATAACAAATGACGTTTATGAGAAATTTCTGTTATAACATACAATTTTATAACAACTGATTTTATGACACTCGACATTATGACACGTGACTTTCGAACACTCGACCTAGATTCGGATTTTTCGCCTGGTTAAGGATTTTTGTTAAAAAAAAAAAAATATATGTATAATAAATGGAAAAATTTTTTGAAAAGTATGATGATAATATTATCCGGGCTGAATATAGAGATTTCAACCCAACTTCTGTGTTAAACCTTAATACTGAAAATAGGAAGACAATTTTCTCAATAGATGGAAGTGATTGTTTTCTAGACTTAAAATCCACAAAATTTAACATTTCCGGAAAAGTTGTACAATTAGACGATACTGAATATCCACTTAATAGCAATATAAAATTAGAGAATGGTTTTCCAAGCAAACTGATTTCCAACATCCAACTGAAAAAACATGGAACATTACTTGAGGAAATCGAAAACCCTGGTATAACAAGTAATATGAAAGGGGTTGTTGGTTTTGCTTTAAATAATAACCACGGTCCTACTTTAAATTCAGGATATCAATCGAGAATTTAAAGGAGGGGGAAAATTTAATGTTTATGGCAATTTGTCTGATTTCGGTTTGGGTTTCATTGAGGATATAACACATCCACTTTACAAAGGGGACATTCAATTAGAGTTTACTCGAAATCATGATCATGATGCATTATTCACAGAAGAAAATTCTGATAAAAAAATGCCAACAGATGGAAAAATTATTATTGAGGATTTTAGGATTAGTTTTCGTGTAGTAAAATATGATAGTATGAGTAAAACCCTCTTAATAAATGAATTGGTTGAATTATCAGAAAAAAAAAAAATTATTTCTTGGATTTTAAAACAATCAAATGTATTGAAGTAAGAAAATTGAGTGGAAAGAAGTGTACTCTTGATATAACAAACATGTATAGAAATTCTCATGATCCTTTATTTGGGATTGTAGGTTTACAAACAAACAGAAATACTCAACTAAAAGAATCAAGTAATTTTGACCACTGTAATGTTAGAAATATTTACTTTGAAATAAACGGAGAAAAATATCCAGAAGAGATGTTGAATATCGATTTCAAATCGATAAATTTGGCAATATTTACGATATGCTTGGAGACTACAAAAAAGTTTTTTACAGAACATATCGAGAACTCCCTCTTATCTACACAGATCCAGAACAGTTTAAGAATTCTAAACCTTTATTCGTTATAAATCTGACTAGACAACCTGTGAGTATATCAGGTTCTAAACACACAGTCATTTTGAATATTGATTTTGATGGAGATGTAGCAGATGGTACTGTTTGCTATATTTGTCTAGTTTCAAGTAACAAATTTGTATACGATATTATACAAAACTCAATTAGAGAAATTCGATAAAATTTAAGATTGTCTATTATAAAATGGATGGTAATTTAAAAGAAATTATACATTGTCTGAAATGTAAGAAAATAACAAAAAATATCGATGCAATAAAAGTTCAAACGAATAATGGTAGGTGGAGAATCTCAGCAAAATGTGTTGAATGTAACACAAATAAAAGTAAATTTATTCAACCTCTTAAAGATGAAGAAAAATTTAAAAACAACCAAAAAATAAAGGCAAAGGATAAACTTCCAGTAGCTCAAGAACTTCACAAACCTGTAAGGAAATGATTTCCGAAAAGAAAAATATTTACCAAGGGTATTGATGACCTATGGGCTGCTGATCTAGTTATAATGAAAAACTATGAGAAAGAAAACGATAATTATTCTTATATGTTAAATGTAATTGATACTTTTTCCAAATTTGCTTGGTCTTATCCACTTAAAAAGAAAGATGGGAAAAGTGTATCTAAAGCTTTTGAAAAAATATTAGAGGAAGCTAAAATACAAAACCTTAACCCTCCAGTTTTACTCCATACCGATAAAGGACTAGAATTTGAAAATAAATTGTTTAAAGAAATGTTAAAAAAATATGAGATTAAAATGTATCATACTCAAAATGAAGAGAAATCATCAATAATCGAACGATTTAATAGAACACTCAATGGAAAGATGAGAATACATTTCGAAGTACAAAACAATAAAAAATGGATACATAATTTACAATCCTTGTTGTATGAATACAATTTTAAAGACATTCATAGAACTATTGGAATGAGACCTGCTGAAGTCAAAAAGAGTAATGAGTGTGAGGTTTTAAGAAAGGTATTCTCTAAGAATAAATCGAAACAGAAAATTAAATTTTAAGTTGGAGACAGGGTTCGAATTACCAGATTTAAACAAAAATTTGCCAATAAATATGATCCTAATTGGACTCGTGAAATATTTATAATAAACGAAATTGTGTACACATCTCCTATAACTTATAAAATAAAAGATATTGATGGTGAAATTATTGAGGGGACTTTTTATATAGGGGAACTCCAGAAATCTAAATTTTAATTTTTATGTTGAATTTCAACATAAAAATTTTATTATTTCAAAAACATTTTGAAATAATTATGTTAAATAATTAGAGAAAAATAAACTAAGTGAAAAAGACCACGGACCATAATATAAATATTTTTTAAAAAAACTAAGTGAAAAAGACCAACAAATTAGTTTTAAGTGAAAAAGATCAATTAATTTGTTTTAAGTGAAAAAGATCAATAAATTTGTTTTAAGTGAAAAAGACCAACAAATTAGTTTTAAGTGAAAAATATCAACTAATTTGTTTTAAGTGAAAAATATCAAAAGTGCGCCAGGACCGGCACTTATATATTACTTATATATATATATATGTGTGTGTGTGTGTGTGTGTGTGTGTGTGTGTGTGTGTGTGTGTGTGTGTGTGTGTGTGTGTGTGAATTATTTACTATTTTATTGTGTTATCCGTAATAGCAATTAATACCCTTTTGCTGGCCAGCAACTATTGACAAACCAAGAGATTCCACTTTTTTATGTAGATCCAACATAAAGATTTATATAGATACTGGAGCAGTTTATGTAATAAATCTTATGAGACAACCTGAAAATATTTCTGTATCTAGATATCATTTTGTTTTACATGTTGATTTTAATGAAGATGTACCTCAAAATACTGTTTGTTATGTTTGTTTAGTTTCATGTACAGAACTTGTTTTCGATATTAATAAAAATAGAATAAAACAAATTTTTTAATAACTTAAATAATTATTTATTTTTTTTTTCAATTAAAAATCATATATTTTCTATACTAAAGAAATATAATAAAATAGAAAACTATAAAACACTTTTAAATTCTACCAACTTTGAATATGTTAACAAGAAATCAGATGGTTAAGAAATTGAAAAAAGATACTGTAAAACACTTTAGAAATATTAAAACTAAATATGGTAAAAAATGAACTGTTGTTTTAGATGATAAATTAAGAATAATTTTACTAGATAGATTTGTTGATATATTTCCTGAAAAAGATTTAGAAAAAATAAATGCTGATAAAATTAAATTTATTTTAGTTATAATGGTTTAATAACTCTATCAAATGGTTATAAAAAACACTTGATTACATTTGAAATAAATTTAAAAAATAAATTATTTCCCAAATAATTTATTAATTCAGAACATAACCTGTAATATGTATTTTGATGAGAGAATGATTAGTAATATATTTTAAAGTTAAATTAAACAGGGATTGTATTTATATGAAATTATACAGGTTATTTATTTTGATGGGAAATTAAACAGGAATACGTTTTTATGTGGGCTTGAACAGAAAATATATTTTGATGTGGAATATATAATAAATATATATAATAAATTGTGTTACATGTATTGATGCTAATGATTTAATTTAATTGAATTCATAAAAATGTATGCTGAGCTTTTCCAAAGTAAAGAACACAATTTTTACTGTTATATAACTGTTTAACAGCTAGGTATATAATTTTTTTATTTTTTATTAAAAAACGAGCTGCTATAATGCTTTTAATGCTTTTAATCTATTAGAATAATTCTGTTATGAATAAATCGTTCATCACATTTTAAGTTCACAATATAATTTTAAATTCTGAGAAAAGTGATGGATCTATTGGTTTTACAATGATTATCTATAATATACGACTTTATTTTGATTATGGGTGAAATATTGGGTCTATTCATTCAGAATTTTATTCAGATCAATATTCGTCAGTTGTATATTTATCGATATTATAATTTTCAAATTTCAAAGGATTCATGCAGTTTTCACTGTGTTGAACTCACCGGTATGAATAGCTACACTTAAAATTTTAAATTCTTAAGTTTTATTTCAATATTCATATTAATTTTCATTGCAAAGCCATGAAGAGACAAAACATCTTCCGTCGGTCGAGTGAGTCACGATTGGAATTCAATCGGCTGCGTAAGTCATTAGCAGCCCATACACGGAAGGTTTTCCCGTCAGTTTTTTCCCTTGGCAGATCAAATCCGTGGAGTTGGTTTTTACATATAAGGGATAAAAATATCACGGACCAGAGTTCCAACGTTATCGTAAAAGATATTTTTGGAAGTTAAGCCTCGGTCACACAGTGCGAGCTAGACGACCGAGTTCCCATGTCAGTTACTGCAGTGCAGCCACTCGCATCGTGTGACCACATTATACGAGTTACTGTTACCAGTAATACGGCCAGTGACTTGCATACCAGTTACAACAAACATTTTTTGTTTTTACTCGCCTGCTCGCATTCTCCCACCACACCACAAGCAGCAGCTCGCTTGTGACTCGTACTGTGTAACCGGAATTGACAGTAGCTTGTAAGCCAGTGACCACGTGCTTATTGCTTTTTACTTTTAAACGTGTTTTTGTGTTTACATTTCAAGTGACATTTTTAAAACAAAAAAATGACAGATAGATGGACTTCCGAACAAAATTTAAAAATTGTGGAGTTATACAAAGACCAAACAAATTTATGGAATTGTTTGGATCCTAGTTATAAAAACGTAGACTTTCGTAAAGCCTCACTTGAACACATTCGCAAGAAATTGGGTTTAACTGACACGAATGAAGTAACCAAAAAATCAAAAATTTACGTTCAACGTATAACCAGGAAGTATTGACAATTGAGAAGAGTAAAAAAAGTGGGAGTGGCACTGAAATAATTAATCTAAAAGAAAAACAAATAACAAGTAATCTGGCAAATATTTAATTACTATACAGTATTTTATTGATTAATCACACAATCATATTATTTTGCCAAGTAACAGCTCCCTCGACATTGAAGTAATTTTTATATTTATCTCTATTTAACTTTTTCTGCTATTTCTTTTGATCTATTATTGATTCGTGAGCGATAGATGCTTTGTAATTCATCAATTTCTGACCTACACTGCCCCACATTGATTTGAAAGTTCATGATATCTTCATAATCTGTCGTTCCTATTGGTGTGTAGGTTCTTGATGCAGTGATACGTAACAAGTTGTGTTAGTTACATGCAATTAAGACGATCTTTATCGTCGTATCCTCTTTAACTTGCATTGGTTTTCCCAAAACACGAAAACGAGATGCTATAATGCCAAACCCTTTCTCAACAATTCGTCTAGCTCTACTTATTGATAGTTATATACCTTCTCATTAATAGTTGGTGTCCTTTTGTAGGGCTTTAGTAAGTAAGGCTCTAGAGGAAAAGCATCATCTCCAACTAGAATACCATTTTCAGGCAACAATAAGTCATTTGCTAGATAAGGATACAAAGAGCAGTTTTGGAACACCCCACCATCTGCATTACGACCATGAGAGCCTATATCTACATATCTAAAACAATAATTATGATCCACGACTGTCATAAGCACTATACTATTTGTTCCCTTGTAGTTGAAGTATTCACTACCACAATTTGACGGTGCTTGAATTGTAATATTCTTACAATCGATAGCACCGCAGCAATTTGGAAAATTTCACCTCGAATAGAATACTACTTGTGTACCTTTCCATTCCTCCAAATTCGGTACCTGAAAAATAAAATAGTATTATATCACTATATTAAAGTATTCGTATAAATAAAATTTTAGCTATCGATGAGTACCCTACTAACATTATTCATTTTAATGGATTACATTTTTTTCATCAAACATAAGCATTTTTATTAAGTCAAGTTATTTTAAAAAACAAATTATTTTATTTTATATTTAATTTTAAAATATTTTAAATTGTCTATTTAGTATAACTATTAATTGTGATTAATGATTTGTCCACAGCATGCATCAACGTCAGAGAACGAGTTGTCTGAAGAATCTTCAGAAACTAGTCTCGAAGCTACAACACCGTCGAAAAACAACTGTAATAAGATCATTCCCCAACAGATAGCGCCTGCAGTACGCGCTCACGCGTGACAGATCGCTGACCGCTCTGTAGTTCCAAAACACAGATGGCACGGTTAGTCGATCACCGTTTTCAACTCAACATCTTAAAGTTTTTTCTCCTTTCTTTTTTAATAATTATTTTTCATTTCAACATATAAAAATCTCTATTCATTTAATAATTCACAAATCAACAATATACAAAAACCAGTACGGCAAAGCGTTACAACAACAGTTCCAACAAATAAAAAACTTACAACAACTGGATCCCAGATTAGAACGTATTCGGAAAAGGATTATAACACACACTAACCACAGATACATTCTACATCAAGGATTACTTTTCTTTGTGGATAAGGACCATGACCACAAAGTCATGATTCCGGAAGTAATGGTGAAAAATCTAGTAACCGAAACACACGAACTTTTTGGACATTTTGGTACAGCAAGAGTCTATAATGCCCTCAAGAGGAGTTATCAAATCCTTCAAATGTACAAAACCATCAAGGAGATACTGAAAAGGTGTGACATATGTCAACGAAGCAAGATAGTGAATAAGAACCTCAGAGGTCCACTGATTGCGAACATACCAAATCAACCTCGGGAGAAAATATCACTCGATTTGATGGGTCCTCTGCCTAGGGGACAGTTGGGCAATCAATACATTTTAGTGTTAATGGACATTTTCTCTAAACATGTACAGCTATACCCACTACGCAGAGCCACAGTCGAAAACATTCTCCGAAAGATAAAAAATTTTTATCTGCCAAAATACGGTCCAATTCAGAACATTCTCACAGATAATGGAACACAATTCCATAGTAAGAAGTGGAAAGATCAGCTAAAGCAATGGGACATACACCATATGGTCACTACTACATATCACCCTGAAAATAATCCAGTTGAAAGGACAAACAGGGAAATTGGAAGAATCTTACGGACATACTGCTACAACAAACACACAAATTGGGTGCAGTATTTACCCAAGATTGAATACTGGCTCAACAATGTCACACATACGTCCACTGGTTATACTCCACAGGAGATTATAGACGGTCGACGACACAAACTCCACATAATGAATGTGGAGGCAAATAGTGCATAAAAACTTAAAGAGAAAAGCTCAATATCGGTGTGATTATCACAATAAAAACAAGACATCCCTCAACATCAAGTTGGTCAACAAATATTAGTCAGAGAACACAAATTATCATCAGCTGCGGAGAAAGAGATACGCAAGTTCTTCTTGATATATCGTGGGCCGTATGTAATACAACAAGTTAGAGAAAACAACACCGTTCTGATCACAGATGATGCAGGACACCAAACAACTAAAAATTTCAAGAATATCAAATTATATTTTCCTCCAGAACCCGGATTGGGTAATCCTTGGATCAGTGAAGCATGAAAAACTGATTGTGTATACGTGTCTGTGTTGTTGGGGTGTATCTGTGTTATTGTAAAAAATTATGTTATCACTAACCATCATGTCTTATAGCATCGAAAGATCATGGAAGATACTACCCTC